>CM060682.1:199848472-200417284 GCA_030686995.1 Artemisia argyi
GATTTAACCTAGAAGAAGTACCGGTTGATGATGATGTTACCTTTCTTGGTACATCTGTTAGCTTACCTTTGATAGTTCATAATGTTGATCCTACAAAGGTACTACTTAAAATGTTTTAAATTTATTAACATTTATTTTATATAATTAACAAACTTGTAACGATATTGTATCTTTTTTTTAGGTAAGGCGCAATAACTATGTAAGTTTTGAGGAATTCCTCATGGACCCGTTTGGGATATACCTTGACTGCCATCCAAAGGGTTGGGTGGTAGATCCTATGTTCTTTCAACATCTACTTCTGGATTTATACAGGATGGGTAATGATCCGGGTCCAGTGGATAAACGTGGTTGGTTGTCTGACGATGTAAGTGTATTCTTTTAAATTGTTAGAGGTTTAGATTATTTAAGTTTCAAGAACATTAAATGATTTAGTTTAATCTTTTGAATCAGCATATGAATTGTTGGATAGAGCTATTAATCAGAAAATGGGTAGACAAACAACCATGGACAGTGGCTATGTTGACATAAATAATGTCTAAAAACATTGTTAGCACATTAACAATATCTCTATGTTTTGATAATTATAAAGCATAAACTCATTAATCTAAAACTTATGACGTAAACAAGTTTTTAGTGCTTAGTATTTGTCTTTACATCCATATCACTTAAGGTATGAATAAACAAAGGGTTTATTGCATTTCATGATCAAAGGAATTTTTTCTAATCACTAGAATTTTTATAAAATGTATTAAACATTCTATATCTTTTACAAAATTACTTTTGGAATTAAAAGAATATGTTTAATTCATTATAAATATATGATTTCAAATTTCCAACCAAAAATGGCAAATTTTATCCAGAAAAATATTCCCCACTAAAAGACAAGAAAATCCAACGTTCTGAAAGGGCGGACCCCTTAATTCCTTAGGCGGCCCCCTTAATCATTAAGGGGACCGGCCATTAATTAAGGGGACCGGCCACGCTCCAGAACAGTAATTTGGCCTAGAAGACTCAAAACCCATGATAACTCCCATGTCTACGGAAGTAAAGCTCACAAAGGATGATGAAGGTGAGTCCATAGATAACACCAAGTATAGAGGAATGATAGGTAGTTTACTATACTTGACGGCAAGTAGACCCGGTATCATGTTTAGTGTATGCCTTTGTGCCCATTTTCAAGAGGATCCCAAAACCTCTCATCTAGAAGCGGTTAAGCGTATCTTCCGATACATTAAAGGCACTATACACTTAGGATTATGGTATCCTAAGGAATCCGGCATAGAAACCATCGTCTATGCGGATTCGGATCATGCGGGAGACTACGTAGATAGAAAAAGCACTAGCGGTATTTGCACGTTTATGGGATGTTGTCTAACATCTTGGTTTTCGAAGAAGCAAACCGCTCTTGCTATTTCTACCAACGAAGCCGAATATGTAAGTGCTGGAAAGGCATGTCAACAAGCACTATGGATGAAACAAGCTCTCGTAGACTATGGCATTAGGTTAGAAAATGTCCCCATTATGTGCGATAACAAAGGTGCGATAGATTTAAGTAAAAATCCGGTGCAACACTCTAGGACTAAACATATAGAAATACGCCACCACTTTCTTAGGGATAATGTACAAAAAGGAAACATATCTATAGAAAAAGTTGCATCGGAAGATAACATTGCGGATATATTCACAAAACCCCTTAAGCGTGAATTATTCAACCACTTGCGTTTAGGATTAGGAATGATGGAACAAGTTGACTAAATTTTATTGAACTAATACAAATTTATACTTGCATAAAATTTACTTTTCGTCCACTTCTTCATTTCTGAGTCTAGGAATCTATTTCGCACAAAATTAAAGATTGAGAAAGTTTATTTTCTTTGCATAAACTCTTTTGTAAAACCCAATCAATTTTCTTTAAAAATTATTCTCACATCTAGGAATCACATGAACATCATTTTCCTTGCATTGTTGACTAATGCTAAAAATATTGTCTTCCAAAATCGTGCATAAACTCTCACATAAATTGTCAAGGTATATAATCTAATATATATCTTTGACATTCATGATCGAGCAAAAATTGAATCAAGGAGATCTTTTGGATTGTTTCATAGGATCGTTATTTCTCTTTGCATTTAGGAGTCGAAACAATCACAACTCCACATTTGTTGCATATAGACACACACTAGGACAAATTCACTAATAATGTTGTCATCTTGCTCCATCACTAGTTTTCCACTCACTAGTTACCTTTGCCTTTGATCTAAGATAGTTGCTCTAGGAAGATTAAGTGCCCTTGCCTTTGTTTTCCTTCTCTTGCTTATTACTAATTGCTTGATTGCTCTTTTACTTAAGTGTTGTTGCATGCATGCTATATTATAGTTAGATTAGATGCTATATTGCCTCAAGGAGTTGAACTTGCTTGAAATCTAATCCAAACACACAACCTTTCTGTAAATTTTCTGCCAAAAACCCAATTCTGGCAATCTGGAAATCACCAGATGGGCGGCCCCCTTAATTTTGTAAGGCGGCCCCCTTAATCATTAAGGGGACCGCCCCCTAATTAAGGGGACCGGCCATCTGATGGTCGGGTTTTCAGAATTTTTTATGTTTTTTAGCCCATTTCAACCTACATTTCTCATTTTTCACCAACACATTTTGTCCTAATCTTCCAAACAAACTTTATCCATCCATAAAAACACAAATCTTACACTATTGGTTCGTTGTGTTTTGGTGTGCAAAAACAATTTATCAAAATATCAACAAACGTGAAGTCTAATTTATCGTGAGACAAATAGACGTGAAAGTAATACGAGTAAACCGTTTAGGAAAACGATCACCTCGCAAAACTTGTGAAAGTGATATTCAAATTGTTAGACCGGGAAGTGATTTCCCGGGTCGTACCCCAACGAGGTGTGAATGGAAAGTTTCGAGTGAGATCGAGATTAAAACCTTGTATGTTTGGTTGTGAAAGATTGGTTTTGTTGTACGTTAAATTAACGAAAAGTACGAATTTACGAACGAAAATGGAATAAACGTAACCTAAATGAAAAATAAAACTAAGGAATGCTAAGAAATATAAAAATAACCTAAAATGCTACGGGAAACATGTTATAGGAAACGGGGAAACCTAAAACGTAATCTAAATTTAAAACGCGACGTTTATTTAAAATAAACGTCAACGCGCAAAATAAAACGTAAAATTTTAGCTACGCAAGTCCTACGGGTTTCAAAATAATTTTCTAACGTACTAAAGACAAAAGAAAATTTTAGAAAAAAGAAAATTAATTTTTTTAACAAAAATTCAATTTATTATTAATTTAAATCTAATTAACACTAAGTAAATTATAATAATTAAACTATAACTATTAAAAATTTGAAACTTTTTTAATAAATTCTATTAGTAAAAAAAGAGTCTAAGAAAAATAAAACAGGTGAGGATACAGCTTAATAATAAGCAGTAGATAAGCTAAATACGCTGAAAAGGATTTTTTAGCAAAACTAAACAAAATGGGATAAAAGGTTTATTTGTGTAAACTTAAACGAAAAACACCCAAGGGCGCGTTTGGTTGTGTGTTGTGTGGTTGTGTGGTGAACTGAATGGGCTGGGTTCGAATCCCACCCATGTCAGTTTTTGCAAATTTTTTTTTTCTTTTTCTACTGATTGCATTGACAGACCCACAAATTCACACCCAAGTTACAAACTTTCTTACATTCTTTGAAATCAGATTACAACAACAAAATTTTAAACAAAATCATAACAGATTTATGATATTTCAAAACTTCTTTGTTTTCTTTTTGTTTTCTCTTGTATGACTGCCAACCACACCCTAAGTCTAAATAAGCTTAAACAGTAAAATAACCAATAACAACAACAATAATAAGATCAACAACAACAACTTATAAGATTACCTAATCAACTATAACAACAGTCATAGACAAGAACAACAACAGAAACAGTTACCAAGGGGTAACTTTGAGGCAAAAAGTGAGCAAGGAAATAAGCACTAATGAGCCAACAGATAATGAATCTAAATAGTTGACCTGACAAGCTTGGTTAAGCACTTAAATTCAGTCCCTAAGCTCAAGAAGTGATCAAGTTATGATCAATTCAAAAATGGGTCCAATTGGTAGATACTGGGTGCAGGGTATATGCTTGGTCAAAGGGTTCACTTGGGATGCAAGTTTCAATGACCAAATGAACTTCAAAATCAGATTTTCTTGTTGCTATGAATCAACAAGCTGGCAAAGAGTCTAAATCCACAAAAACTTTTGATTTTCATTAACATTCAAACCCTAGAACTTGATTTAAAGTTTGTCCAAAAACCTGAGTATGCAATATTGACTTTTCTAAATAAACTCCTAAATTGACTTTTATGAATTTTCAAAGATCTTTACTGATTTAATAACCTAAACTAATCCTAAATGTAACCTAATTAAGTAATCTAAACTAGATTTGAAGCAAAAGAGAGACTTTGATTCCCTAAAATCCCAACAGTAAGTCTGTGAGGGAATTGGAATGAGATTTTGACTTTTGGCTTCACTTTTACCAAACTGAGAATTGTAATGAACTTTAATAGACTTAAGTGATAGATCTGAGTTGAATTTAACAAACTACAACAACTTAAACTGAGTTAACTAAACTAATCCAAACACCCTTATAAAAGCTGATTATGAAAATTAAATGAGCAAATGAAGAATTTAATCTATGAAACTGATAACTTAAACCTATACTAGGTTAAAATAAACATGAGCAAACAAACGACAAATAACAACTACAACTAAGAATCACAGATTATGCTAAAGAAAAAATATGGAAAAATTCTTACAAATGAGCCAATGCTTAAAACCAAGGTGAACTAGAACCAAGAACAATTTCCTATGCTCCCATGAGCTCTAAATCATCCTCATTCAACCATGCATTCTGCTCCAATCTCTTTGACCACCATTTTTTTATTTTTGTGATATTTTCTTGAATTTTCTTATATTTTTTTCTTTCCTGAGTTTCCTTGTTTTTGAAACTTCAAAATACTCATAAATAACTTGAATAAGCTTCTGAGAACAAGTTTAGCACAAATAAAGGAGATTAACAAGACTTTGCTAAAATTAAGAAAATTAAGTAGAAACTGAAATTGCTTAAAAACCAAAGTAGACTTGAATTAATTTAAAAGAAATACATTACAATTGAAAACTGAACATAAGTAAAGAAAACTACAAGAAAATTCGATGCCATGGAAGGCTTACATAGTGCCCCATTTATACTAATTAAGTGGTAGGTAGGAGAATGGCTTCTTGTGCCTCTTCCTGAGAAATTAGGGTTTCAAAAGCTTCTCTTGATCCTTATGATGAAATCCCAACTGTCCAATTAAAGAAAGATTGATCCTAGCCCTTGATTCATATTTTGGCGCCAAAACTTTTGTGGAGGGTTTGGGACTGCCAGGGTGTATTTGAGGGGTTAGGTACGGGTTGTGAGGGTTTAGTAGGATTGGGAATGGTGTGGGGTGCTTTTGATGGGGAGGGTTGAGTGTGGAGATGGTGGTGTTGGGTGATGGTGATTTACCCAGGGAGCAAAAGGAGGGATGGGGAAGAAGGCTTTGACCCGTTTGACCTGAACTTGACTTTTTGACCGTGTTATTATTAATACGGGGTGGGCTGGATGGGCTTAGGTTAGGTTTTGGGCTTTAAGGTTTTATGTAATGGGTTAAGGTTTATTGGTAATAGATTTTAGACCCAAGGACTTGTTGTGTAATTTTTGTATTTTCCAGGGACTAAATCTGTAATTCCACCAAAGTATCAATAAGGACCAATGTAATTCCACAAGGTCCAATCTGTCATTTCCTTTGAAGTGTAATTCCCGGGGGCCATTTTTGACAACTTTACAAACTTAAAGGACTGAAATTGCCAAACTTTGAAACTTTCCTCCCAGGGACTCAAAGTGTCATTTGATGACTCATGGTGAACTTTGTTGACTTTTTTTCATAAAAATCACTCCAAGTGCCATTTCTGACAATTTCTGAATGTACAGGGACCAATGTTGCCAATTGTGAATTCAGGGGCCAAACTTGTACATTTTTGAAAGCTTTTTACCCAAAGATCGTTTTTGACTTCTTTTGACTTTTAAGAAACTTAGGTTGACTTTTCTTTTGAAATAAATGCTTAGGGACTAATTTTGACAAATTTTTGCAAGTTGGGGGACTGAAACTGCCAATTATGCAAACTTTGTTCGTTTTTTGTTTGTTTTCAATCATTTTGCATTTGAAACATATAAAACACGATCTTTGGGATATTTTCTTTATTTTGATGCATTCTTGAGTGTTTTCTCGCGTTTTGGCAGTTAAAATACGGTAAAAATGATGAGTATTTACACACTCATCAATCTCCCACACTTGAGTATTGCTAGTCCCTAGCAATCTTTTGTGAAAATTAATGGATTTGAAGTCTCTTTACCAAAATCCATCATTTCTGGAGTAGCCAGGTGTAAGAACTGTGGCACACCTGATAACCGTGTGATTTTGAGCAAACCACCAGCTGTCAACGGTTTTGATTTGTCTTTACCAAAAGCCGTTTGCTTCTGGACTAGCCAGCTCTTAATGGAATAGTCAACATCTTGGTGAGCTGATTACCAATTATGAATTTTCCATTGCCTTTACCACAAGCCATAATCTTGCGGGCTAGCCAACTCATTTGCTTTTGAGGATATGGGGAGTTGAGGAACCATACAATTTTTGGCAAATTGCAAACCATCAACGGGTTTGAGTTATCTTTACCAAGAGCCGTTTGCTCCTGGATTAGCCAATCCTTTAGTCTTTTAGACACGGCGAATTGATAACCACAAAAATTTTGAAATAAAGTGATTTTTTTTTTAATTCTAGGCCAAAAACGGGGGTACTAGACGGTATAATTTGATAAAATTCGCTAGAATTTTCCCCTCCCCCACACTTAGAGTTGAATATTGTCCTCAATATTCAAAGTCCCGGCTATTATGCCGAAATTTTGAACGTAAGAAAATAATATTAAAAGCTAATTGTGGGAATGTCATTGTTCATTTTTCACTTTATTTATACAACAATACATTTTTTTTGTCATTTTCATTTTTTTTAAGATATGTACATTGAAAACAACTGCGGGGGGTGGCCACTCCCCCACACTTAGGTGTTAGAAAGTAGAAAGAAATGAGAGACACGGGTGAAAACCCATGTTGTGCTACTGTTTTTGTTTATCGAGTCGCTAGTTTGACTCGATCCCTGAATTCATTGGTCCATGGGGAAAGTTTGGAGGTCCGGGACAATACGTGGTATGTCCCCTCCAAAATAGTGTTTCAACCGATGCCCATTTACTTTGAAATTTGGACCGTCATCTTGAGATAACTCGACGGTGCCATAAGAAAAAACTTTGGCAACGGTGAAAGGTCCAGTCCAACGGGTTTTAAGCTTACCTGAAAAGATCTTTAATCGAGAGTTAAAAAGAAGGACTCGGTCACCAACGTTGAAAACGCGGTTCTTGATTTTGGAGTCATGGATCTTCCTTGTTTTCTCTTTGTAAATTAAAGAGTTTTCGTACGCTTGATCACGAAGTTCATTAAGTTCATTGAGTGAACCTTCCTATGATCACCCGCAGACTTGAGATCGAAATTGGCATTCTTAAGAACCCAATAAGCTTTGTGCTCGAGCTCAATCGGTAGATGACATGCTTTTCCATACACAAGCTTATAAGGAGTACACCCGATGGGTGTTTTATAAGCCGTGCGAAAAGCCCATAAAGAGTCATCTAGCTTATCCGACCAAGAGGCACAGTTTTCGCCTACGGTTCTTTCAAGAATTCTTTTAAGACCACGGTTTGAAACCTCCACTTGCCCACTTGTTTGTGGGTGATAAGCGGTAGCAAGTCGGTGAGTGACATCGTACTTGAGCATGACTTTTAGAAATTGTTCATTGCAAAAGTGAGTACCGCGATCACTAATGATAGCACGGGGAGTTCCAAACCTTGAGAAGAGTGATTTCAAAAACTTTACAACTACTCGGGCATCGTTGGTTGGGAGAGCTTTTGCTTCGACCCATTTTGACAAGTAGTCAACGGCCACGAGTATGTACTTGTTCCCTCGTGAAGACGGGAACGGCCCCATAAAGTCTATGCCCCAAACATCAAAGATCTCACAAACTTGGATGACATTTTGTGGCATCTCATCCCGTTGTGTGATCTTTCCTTGACGTTGACACGAGTTGCAAGATTTGACTAGGTCATGGGCGTCTTTGTAAATGGAGGGCCAATAAAAACCGGATTCAAAAACTTTTCGAGCGGTGTAGTTCGGGCCATGATGTCCCTCGGTGGGTCCATTATGACAAGCCTTAAGGATTTCCATGGCTTCTTGGCCATGAACACACCTTCGAATAACCTGATCCGCACAAATTTTAAATAGATAGGGATCGTCCCAAAAGTAGTGATTAACATCTTTGAAAAACTTGCTCTTTTGGTGGGACGACATCCCTTTGACAACGAAGTTCCCCGCATGGTAGTTTGGAAAGTCGGCAAACCATGGGGTACTAGAATCACCACGAGAGGAAATCACATTAAGTGTCTCGAGAGGAAATGTTTCATTTATTTCCTTTTTCTCGAGAACACCTTGATGAGGATTCTCCAATCGGGAAAGATGGTCAGCAGCGAGGTTCTCGGCTCCCTTTTTATCACGAATGATGATATCAAATTTAGTAGGAGGAGAACCCAACGGAGCAATCTCGGCTTTGCATCTTGCTTGGCAAAGAGATATTTTAGAGCCGAGTGATCCGTGTACACTATGCATTTAGTCAAGATCAAATATGGCCGAAACTTCTCAAACGCATACACCACGGCTAGTAATTCTTTTTCCGTTGTGGTGTAATGAGCTTGAGCTTCGGTCAAGGTTTTGCTTGCAAAATGAATCAACTGAAAGTGTTTGGTTTTCCGTTGCCCCAAGACAGCACCTATTGCAAAGTCACTTGCATCACACATAAGTTCGAAAGGTAGGTCCCAATCGGGGGCAACTAGAATTGGTGCCTCGGTAAGCTTTCGCTTGAGAGTTTGGAAAGCTTCGATGCACTCATCGGAAAAGACAAACGGAGTTTCTTTTTCAAGAAGTCGGGTCTTAGGCCTAGCTATTTTTGAGAAATCTTGAATGAATCTACGATAGAAGCCGGCATGACCCAGAAAACTCCAAACACCTTTAACGGTTATGGGAGGAGGAAGTTTGGCAATGACATCGATTTTAGCCTTGTCAACCTCAATCCCGCTCTTAGAGATCTTATGGCCAAGGACAATTCCTTCCTTGACCATGAAATGACTTTTCTCCTAATTTAGGCTAAGATTGGTGTCTTCACACCTTTGAAGCATTTTGTCTAAATTGGAGAGACATGATTCGAATGAATTCCCAATGACCGAAAAATCATCCATGAAGACCTCCATTGTTTTCTCGATCATGTCGTGAAAAATGTCCATCATGCATCTTTGGAATGTACCCGGAGCATTGCACAAGCCAAAAGGCATGTGTCGATAAGCGAATGTTCCGTATGGGCACGTAAAAGTCGTTTTTTCTTGATCTTGAGGATCGATGGGAATTTGGAAATAACCCGAAAAACCGTCAAGGAAACAATAGTATTTGTTTCCCGCCAATCTTTCGAGCATTTGATCCATGAAAGGTAATGGAAAGTGGTCTTTACGGGTGGCGTTGTTTAATTTTCGATAATCAATGCAAACGCGCCAACCCGTTACCAATCGAGTAGGAATTAACTCGTTATCATCATTTTTAACTACCGTTATGCCACTTTTCTTGGGCACACAATGAACGGGACTCACCCAAGGACTATCCGAAATAGGGTAAATCAAACCGGCATCAAGAAGTTTTTTGACTTCTTGCTTGATAACCTCATGAATTTTAGGATTTACCCTTCTTTGTTGTTGAACCGCCGGTTTAAAGTCATCCTCCATCAAAATCTTGTGCATACAAAATTCCGGGTTAATACCCTTGATGTCAGAAAGTCTCCAAGCAATGGCTCACTTGTGTGACTTTAAAACCTTGAGGAGAGCAGTTTTATTTTCCTCATTCAAGTCTTTGGCAATTATGACGGGAAACTTATCGTCTCCCTCCAAAAATGCATACTCGAGATGAGGTGGTAGTTCCTTGAGTTCAACCTCGGGGAAGTCATCAGTTTTTTCAACATTTTTGACCTCCTCGATATGAAGTTCTTTTGGAGGGTGAGGGGGGTGAAGGATCTTCATTCAACAATTTTTCAAGCATTAGAATATCCCCCTCGGAATCAAGATAGTCACTATCAAACTCGTGTGACATTGAGCTATCTAGGGAAAGAAGAGCATCGACCTCTTCCAAAAGAAAGTCACTTCCCTCAAATGGAGTGAGAGAAGGGGAAGAGACATCGATGGTAGAATTAATTGATCCTTGTACGTTTAACACTTCTTCAAAATACTCATCGCACGTAACATCGATGGCATCAAGTCGGTTAATTTCTTCTCGTTCAAGTTCGAGAAGATCTTTTGAAGTGTTTTCAATGTTAATGACCAATTTTTCATCGCCAACTCTTAGAGTCATTTCACCTTCGAAGACGTCGATTAATGCACGAGCCGTTTTCAAGAATGGTCTTCCCAAAATTAGGGGAACACAAGGATCGGCATCGAAATCAACGACTACGAAGTTGGCAGGGAAATGGAACTTGCCAACCTTCACAAAGACATCTTCAGTAATACCCTTCGGAATCGTAACCGTTTGGGTTGCTAATTCAAGAGTCATTCGTGTTGGTGTAAGCTCGGGAAGTGAAAGCTTTTGCCAAATAGAGAAAGGCATGAGATTTATGCTAGCGCCAAGATCGGCCAAGGCGAAGCATTCTTCAAGCTTTTGGAAATCACAAGGAATGAGAAATTTCCCGGGGTCTCCTAATTTTTCAGGAAGTTTCTTTAGAAGAACCGCCGAACAATTTTCATTCAAACAAGTTTTAGTGAGTTCAAACAATTTCTCTTTATTACTTAAAAGACTCCTAAAAGTGGAAGCAAACTTGGGCATATAGAGAAGAGCATCCGCGAAACTAATGTCGAAGTGTAACTTTTGAAATATCTCAAGAAACTTCTTCATTTGATCATTAGTTTGTTCATGTAGTTTTTGATCATTAAGCCTTGAAGGATATGGGATCGAAGGCTTAGAAATGCTCTTAGGAAAAGCAAATTCGGGAATTGATGGTTGTACCTCCGAAGGTTGGACATGTGCGGTACTTCGTGAGCTTGAGGGTTGCACCTTGTCCTTAATAACCTCGGGTTCTCGTTCCACTTCCTTCAAAGGTGGAGGAATAGGAGTCGAGGGTCCATCAATAGCTTTACCACTACGAGTGGTAATAGCTTTCAATTCACCCTTCGGGTTGGGAATGGTGTTTCCCGGAAGAGTACCCGAAGTAGAAGCTTGATTCATTTGACTCATAAGAGTAGCAAACATGTTCTCAATCTTACTTTGAGATTGTTCAATCTTGTGGTTAGTATTACGAAGTTCATTTTTAAGCTCATGACCTTGTCTCGACATTGAAGATTGAAAATCATTCTTCAAAGTGTTGATTTGGTTTTGCATATTCCTCATGCTAGCTTCATTTGCTTTAATGTAATTAACAAGTTCATTTGAAGCAACATTAGGAGCTTGGTGATTATGAGCTTGAAAACCTTGATTGAAATTACCCCTTGATTTGAAAATTGATTATTAGGGGCATGAAATTGATTTTGAACATTTTGATTTCTTTGTTGATTTTGATTGAATCGATTTGGATTATTGGGTTGAGGAAAACCGGGTGGACCACCTTTGTTGCTAGCACGATAATTCGGGTCAACTTGAGGACGGTATTGATTACCTCCTTGGTTTGAATTACCGACTATTGCATTAACTTCAAATGGATTGCCATCGGTGGCAGTACAATTGTAATATGCGTGTGGACCACCATAAGTTACACAAACTTCAACCTTTTTGACTTTGGCAGGTTGAGAAGGAACTTTCTTATTTTTGGTGAGAACCAAAGCATGGATAGCTTCCGTGAGCTTGTCAAGCCTAGCATCGGTGCTAGATTGAGCCACGTGTGATGAAGTGGGAGGACCAACATTCACTTGGGAAACAACCGGTTTACTTCGTGGAATGCGGACCTTAGACTTATTTTCAATGATCACTAAAGCATCTCTTGTGGTTCGATTCAAGAAATTACCTCCCACGGAGGCATTAAGAGAGTCTTGATCAATTTGTCTCACACCATTATAGAAAGTGTCGAGTTACATTAACTTGGAAAAACCATGATGAGGACATTTATGAAGCATATCCTTATAACGGTCCCATGCCTCACCGAATGATTCATCGAATTTCAGTGTGAATTTCATGATCTCATTCTTGAGGGATGTGGTTTTCGAAGGAGGAAAGAATTCGTTCACAAACTTCTTGACCAAATCTTCCCATGTTTCAATCGATCGAGGGGGTTGTTTGTCAAGCCAATTCTTGGCAGCCCCATCGAGGGAAAACAGGAAGAGAAGAAGTTTGATTGCTTCCTCAGGGACATTTTTGCATTTGATGGTGGACGTGATTTTGTTAAACCATCGAATGTGATCTTGAGGATCGTCCCTTTCGAAACCATAGAATTGACGCGAGGTGACAAGGTTTATCAACCCCGTCTTGAGCTCAAAGTTGTCGGCCACGATGGCTGGAACAACGATAGCGTCTCCGTAACCCTCAATGGGTGCTTGGAGAAGCTCATTCATAGTGGGCTCGGCCGCCATGATAGGAATAGTACGAATCTCGGGTTCGACTATTGGATTGGTACGTCGTCGATTACGCCTTATTCTTGGAATGTTGTTAAGCGATTGCAAAGGACTTGTTGACATAGACGAACGAGTGCGCATGCACCACAACAAAAAATCAATTAAAACAATACAACTTTAACGACAAGGGAACTTAAACCAATAATCAAGAACGCAAGGTCGACTTCTAAAGAAAAACGCACAAAGGAGCGGGAGAGAAGAATGGATCTCTCACTGGGCGAAGTTCGTTGGATCGCCACATACCGTTTCGACTCCTCTTAAAGTATGTTTCTCGTTTAGAAGGTTTCCAAAATTCAAGTGATACAAAGGAAAGTTTTGATCTTTGGTTTGGGAACTTATTATGGTCACACCCCCAGTTGGTAGGTGTTCTGCCTTGATTTGCGGTGGTAAGATTTTAATGTTTATTATTATTAAACAAAGAAACGGGAAAATCTTTTTGTGTTTTTCTTTATCTTATATAGATATAATACATATATAGAAACAAAAGAAAAATACTTTTGGTTTTTTATAAGTTTTATGAAAGCATAACTTCTTGCGAAGGTTCTACAAGACTAATCGTCTAAACCCTATCGAGACTTTCGACACACAGCCTCCCCGGCAGCGACGCCATTTGGTTCGTTGTGTTTTGGTGTGCAAAAACAATTTATCAAAATATCAACAAACGTGAAGTCTAATTTATCGTGAGACAAATAGATGTGAAAGTAATACGAGTAAACCGTTTAGGAAAACGATTACCTCGCAAAACTTGTGAAAGTGATATTCAAATTGTGAGACCGGGAAGTGATTTCCCGGGTCGTACCCCAACGAGGTGTGAATGGAAAGCTTCGAGTGAGATCGAGAATAAAACCTTGTATGTTTGGTTGTGAAAGATTGTTTGGTTTTGTTGTACGTTAAATTAACGAAAAGTACGAATTTACGAACGAAAATGGAATAAACGTAACCTAAATGAAAAATAAAACTAAGGAATGCTAAGAAATATAAAAATAACCTAAAATGCTACGGGAAACATGTTATAGGAAACGGGGAAACCTAAAACGTAATCTAAATTTAAAACGCGACGTTTATTTAAAATAAACGTCAACGCGCAAAATAAAACGTAAAATTTTAGCTACGCAAGTCCTACGGGTTTCAAAATAATTTTCTAACGTACTAAAGACAAAAGAAAATTTTAGAAAAAAGAAAATTAATTTTTTTAACAAAAATTCAATTTATTATTAATTTAAATCTAATTAACACTAAGTAAATTATAATAATTAAACTATAACTCTTAAAAATTTGAAACTTTTTTAATAAATTCTATTAGTAAAAAAAGAGTCTAAGAAAAATAAAACAGGTGAGGATACAGCTTAATAATAAGCAGTAGATAAGCTAAATACGCTGAAAAGGATTTTTTAGCAAAACTAAACAAAATGGGATAAAAGGTTTATTTGTGTAAACTTAAACGAAAAAGACCCAAGGGCGCGTTTGGTTGTGTGTTGTGTGGTTGTGTGGTGAACTGAATGGGCTGGGTTCGAATCCCACCCATGTCAGTTTTTGCAATTTTTTTTTTCTTTTTCTACTGATTGCATTGACAGACCCACAAATTCACACCCAAGTTACAAACTTTCTTACATTCTTTGAAATCAGATTACAACAACAAAATTTTAAACAAAATCATAACAGATTTATGATATTTCAAAACTTCTTTGTTTTCTTTTTGTTTTCTCTTGTATGACTGCCAACCACACCCTAAGTCTAAATAAGCTTAAACAGTAAAATAACCAATAACAACAACAATAATAAGATCAACAACAACAACTTATAAGATTACCTAATCAACTATAACAACAGTCATAGACAAGAACAACAACAGAAACAGTTACCAAGGGGTAACTTTGAGGCAAAAAGTGAGCAAGGAAATAAGCACTAATGAGCCAACAGATAATGAATCTAAATAGTTGACCTGACAAGCTTGGTTAAGCACTTAAATTCAGTCCCTAAGCTCAAGAAGTGATCAAGTTATGATCAATTCAAAAATGGGTCCAATTGGTAGATATTAGGTGCAGGGTATATGCCTGGTCAAAGGGTTCACATGGGATGCAAGTTTCAATGACCAAATGAACTTCAAAATCAGATTTTCTTGTTGCTATGAATCAACAAGTTGGCAAAGAGTCTAAATCCACAAAAACTTTTGATTTTATTAACATTCAAACCTAGAACTTGATTTGAAGTTTGTCCAAAAACCTGAGTATGCAATATTGACTTTTCAAAATAAACTCCCAAATTGACTTTTATGAATTTTCGAAGATCTTTACTGATTTAATAACCTAAACTAATCCTAAATGTAACCTAATTAAGTAATCTAAACTAGATTTGAAGCAAAAGAGAGACTTTGATTCCCTAAAATCCCAACAGTAAGTCTGTGAGGGAATTGGAATGAGATTTTGACTTTTGGCTTCACTTTTACCAAACTGAGAATTGTAATGAACTTTAATAGACTTAAGTGATAGATCTGAGTTGAATTTAACAAACTACAACAACTTAAACTGAGTTAACTAAACTAATCCAAACACCCCTATAAAAGCTGATTATGAAAATTAAATGAGCAAATGAAGAATTTAATCTATTAAACTGATAACTTAAACCTATTGTCACACCCCCAAAATCGGGTCCAGTGGAAGCATACGTGTAGCTGGGGTGTAACTCCATTGGTATTACAACACAAGTTCAAAAATGGTTTTCACTTGAATCATTTAGAATAAAATAGTTTAATCAAAAATGTTGAATTTACATTGTTAAAAGTAGTGCGAAAGTAGGCCTTTTAAATAGTTAAAAATGGTCCCCATATGAATAATCAGAGTCTTCTATGACCATGCCATGCCCTGCCAAAACCTCCTGTAGCGTGCCAATGGTTAAAACCTGAAAATACATGCTAAAGTGTCAACACGAGGTTGGTGAGTTCATAGAGTTGTTTAATAAATAAAGCCTATAGAGAAAAGATCGCTCAGCAAAGGCATTGTAAATCCACTCAGTTGCAAGTCCCGCCATAAGAGACTTTTAACATGTGTGTTTACAACCCACTGCCCAATATGTTAAAGTCTACGTGAACAAAAGTAATACTAGTATCCAAATTCCCAGATAAATATAGCAAAACGGCTATATAACTAATTCAGTCAACGAGGTTATATAAACAATGCTGACAATGTCGTCAGATAAATAATGCTGACAATGTCGCCAGATAAATAATACTGACAATGAGGCCAGATAAATAATGCTGACAATGTTGCCAGATAAATAATACTGACAATGAGGTCATATAAAATAAGTAATAATGTTTAAGAGACAAGTCACATGAAATACAGGTAATCAAGCATACCAATGAAATGTAGGTAATCAACCAGGTAAAGCAAGGAATGCTTTTAAGTAAAACGAGCATGTATTCTCCCCCAAAGAGTTTGCAAAATAATTAAAAAGTAGGGGCTATGACTCACCTGGTGCGATAGCTACGACGACAAAAGTGGATACACTGAAATGAGGCACGATCTCTAACCGCAACCTAACATGAGTAATAACGATCTACCTTAGACCATGACGTGATGAAATGAATGCACATGCACATGATGCCTATACCACTCGTAACTTGGATATACTAGTTATTGTCAAAGTATAATAGTTTCCATACTTAGGAAAATAAGTCCAAATATAGAAGTATATAACTTGTCGTAGTATATCGTATAAAAATGTTAGTGTTATATTCCTCGTCTAGAAAACCTTAAAATAATGTCTAGTAGTAGCGTAATAAACCTTGAGTCGTACGTACTTCGTTAGTTAAAAATAAACTCCTTGAATAAGAAATCTAAAAAATATCTCATTTAGTACGTAGTTATATTATTTTCTAGTAGTGACTATATATATATATATATATAGTTTTGACGATTTTTAAAACGTGTATAACTTGGTCGTTTTAAGCTCATTTTACTCGTTCTTTATATCCACGAATTCGTTTTAGTATATACTAATACATTTTCAATAGCTCGGCTCCTCTAGGTTACATTTAACGCCTCTATTTGCCCGTCGAAAACTGTCAAACAGCATGCAGTTTTTCAGAAAATAGTTTTCGTCGTTAAATTCGGAAAATCATATCTCCTTCGTTATTAACTCGTTTTAATCCGTTCTTTCGCCCACGGCTTCGTTTTTGAAAGTATTTTCTAAATATTTGTTCAAAAATATCCCCTGAGTTACTGAGTTTCCCACGTTTTCAAAATAAGGACAGTAGGTATTTATATAGTTTCAAAAATCATTTTCCTAGTTTCAAACTTGTTTCAACTTCAACCAAACCACTTTCAATCACCACAAATCTAGTCTAATCTTACCATACACCTTCTTAGGGTGTCATGGGGTCCTAAACATCACTAACCTTGGTGGGTTTCATGGGAATAATCATAGGATAATTATAAACTCATAATAAGTAAAAATACTTGAAAAGTGGTATGACAACTTAAGCATATTTGCATGTTTTGTTTCTAGAGCATAAAAATAGATCAAGTAGGAGTATGTAAGAGTAGGAAAAATTATTAGAATACTTACTTGAGTGATTGAAGAGTTTTGTAGCAACATATACCTAATTAGTCAAAAGATTTTTATTTCAAAACCTTGAAAGAATTGACTAATGGATCTAGGAAAATAATAAAGCTTGAAATTTGGTGATGAACCCTTCTTCTTCTATGTTTGGCCGATCCATACACAAAAGAGAGAAAGATGATATGAGTTTTCTTTCCTTGTTAGTTGTTGTGATACAAATGAAAGTATTTGTGGTAGATATTTTGGTCAAAGTCATCAAGTGAAATTTTGGAACCTAGGGAGAGCAAGGTGGCGTGAAACAAGGAGGGTAGGAAGAGTTTGTGTGCCCATTAATGGTCTTGTCTCCAAAGTATATGTGTTAGTTTAGTTTAAGTGTACATTGGGTGTTATCGGGTACCGTGTTAACTAAAAATAAATCGTGACGAGTTGAAATAGAATATGACGAAGTTGTAAAAGTTGTAAAATATTATTCCTGATGATAATCGGGTGTTAAAATAATTATCGTGTTGAAATTTCGCAAACCGACAGAGTTATAAGCTCCGACCGTGAAATATAGTAATTGATTTGAAAACACCGGGTAAATTAATATTATAATTTTTATATTATAAAAATGAATATAAAAATATATTTGGATCATAGTCGGGAGTGTCGGACGTGTTAGTCACATTATTGGTCGTTTGTTAACGTTTATTTAGAAATAATTATACGTAAAAGTTAATTATACCAAAAGTACTAATTTAAATATCCTACGAGTGGAATAGTATGCAAGTGACATAATGATAATACGCAGACTATTTCTAGTCTATATGAGATGTCCCAAATGATAATGCATGAATTCGCACCCGAACCAATACGGTTACGCGAATTTGAATACTCGTAAACTAAATTTACGATGAAATGAGTAATGCACGTGAATAGTGAAATTTCTTTCGGAAATAAATAGTGTCAAGTGAATAGTAAAATTTCTGAACGCTTCTCAGAATATCAAATTGACCTAAAAAATGATGAATAGTGATAGATGAATAGTAACCTGTGAATAGTAAATTGTCGAGGTTTGGAAAATGACCGGAAATTACGAGTTGTGACAGTCTTCCCTTCTAACAGGAACTTCGTCCCGAAGTTCAGTTTGTGTTGGTCTCTAGAGTGGTATTTGTGAAAAGATGATGATATTTGAAAATTCCAGCGAACTTTCACGATAGTAATTCGACTTTGCTTCAACCGTTCGACCTAAAAGTCCATTTTTTCTACTGGTTCTCTTACAAGGTTTAGGAACTTATTGAACTTGTAACTGATTCTTGATTTGTAGGAAATTCCTGGTTATTTCATGAATGCTTACTGGACTAACGAGTTGGGCTTTTCTAAATTTCGATCCGTCCTTGGATGTTGGCACTTCGACCATAGAGTGCTTCAAATGGGGTAGTCTCTAAGCTCGTGTGGTAACTATGGTTATAAAGGAATCTGATTTATGGCAAATGGTCAGTCCAACCATTTCTAGAGTCAATCACTCATGCTCTGAGCATATCTCCATATGTTTGAGTCGTTCTCTAATCCTGACCATTGGTCTGCAGATGATAGGTGGTGTAGTTCCAAAGGAATCTTAATGAAATCGCTAGGAGTTTGCGGTGATAAAAGATAGAATATTCATTAGATCGGAATTCGCTAATAGTACATGAAACTTATACGATAGAACGTAGAATTAAACACAAAAGAAATACAACACAAGAGAGTTTAGGCTTTAGTTTATTTTTAAGGTAGAAGTTCTTGGTTCTTGAACATTGTTGTCGTCCTCAGCGTTGTTGATGTGTGGACCATTTCCTCCTCCGATGACCTAGGCTCTCCCACGAGCCCTTCCACCTTGGTTCCTTTTCTCTAGGTTTCCTTGTTTTGGGCATTCATTCCTGTAATGGCCTATTTCTCCACAGCCAAAACATGTCACTAAGGGTTTCTGATCTCCGGTAATGATTGGAAATTTGCATTCCCAAGTCGCATGACCAACCTTCTTACAGTTGCCACATGGATTAAGACAAGGTCCATGGTTATGATGATTCTGACACTTGTTGCATTTAGGTAGAGTACCCTGGTAACCTTTCTTTTCACTTGGCTTCACAACGTAGGCCCTAACCACTTCATGTTGTTTGTTTGACTGCCATACTTGATCGTCTCCTTGGTTGTCATCCCTTTTCCTCTTGTTTTCGTTGTTGTTGTTGACAGTAGTTCCTTGCTTTATCACTTGAGCCATAAGCTTTTGAGACATTCTGATAGCTTCCTCCAGCGTGTCTGATTTAAAAGCAATTACGTCCCCACTTATGCTGCACGGTAGTCCACCGATGAAATTTTCTAGCAGCTTTTCGTTATCTGGAACCATAGTTGGACATAGCACAGCCAACTCCTGAAACCTTCGGATATATGCCTCGATATCATTACCTGCTGTCACTAGCTTATAAAACTCTGTTTCCAACTTCTGCACCTCAGTACGAGGGCGAAACTTATCAGTCATCAATTTCTTGAATTGCTCCCAGGTGAGCTTGTAGGCATTTTCCATACCCATCGGTTGAGCATAAGAATTCCACCATGACATAGCTTCATCCAAAAGCATACCAGTAGCGAATTTTACCTTGCTGCCATCAGGATAGTTGCACATGAGGAACACATTCTCAGTCTTTTCGAACCAGCGAATCAAAGCAACCGCTCCTTCAGTGCCCTTAAACTTGATGGGATCACTAACCTTAAAATTCTTCTAAGTACATTCGCACTTATTATCAGATTGCCCATTTGTCCCTGTCTGTAAAGCGGCCTCAGCAGCCCTTGCAGCTACCTCAGCTCTCTCGATCTCTAGAGCTTCGGCGATACTATCCTTAACCAATTTCCGAATAGCAACAGGTGTCATAGTTGGAGTAGCTTTAACTTTCCTTGGCGGCATAGCTCTTCAAAACGAGAAAAGAAGGGTGAGACATAATTAAGACGTTTCCTAGTAGTAGATGTTCGAGAGTGGATTATCATAGAATGAAAGGTTGATGTTGCGATATAACGAGTTGACGTGGCTCGAGTGGTTTTGTGATATCCTGAGATTTCTGTTGGGTTTTAAATGATCATAATGTACCTAGGGATCCTCGTTATATATGATATGGAAAGTCTTTCTTAGGGGGTCATTGATAATATTCACTTATCAATATTGGGAGTAATGAGTGATGAGTGACATAGGAATCTATAGAGTGTCACCTAATTCCTTATATATACATATGGGGATGGGGAAAGGAAATGATAGTGATGGTAAGAAGGGAAAAGACTGTGACAAGTGCGACAAAACGAGATTGTGATAAAAGAAAATGTAAGTGCATTGTGTATAAATATGAAGATTCATGAGATGAAATGGCCAGTTAACCTGCTTACAATCGGTGGTTCACGAAGTGATGAAAAATATGAATGTTCCGACAACGAGAGTGTATACACACACACACAAATGAAACATTTGGAAATTGAGTAAATGATTCAATCCAGACAAAATCTTATTATAACCATTCTTAGTGTTGCAAAATTCATTTCTAAGTCGGATATAGGTAGTCAGCCTATGTCCCACTATCCCGGGTTGAATATAGGTGACTAGTCTATATTCCACCGAGGTTCCATGAATTTTGAAATACTCAGCTCAGTTATACTAATACTATGTCCTTCACAAATACCAAGACGTTCAGAAAGACTAAGGCAGGTGACCAAACTCGAGGTCAAATGATGAAACTATGCAAGGAAAAACATAACGCGGTGACATATATGATACGTGAACATGCTTATATGAAAGACAATAATAGTAATCAACTAGAATAAATGAATATAATATACCAGATAATGAGACACAAATCTCATCACCTAAGTCAGCAACAAACCACAAGTGAGGCTTCAGCTTGGCAGGCAGGCACGTGACGGTCATAGGGTTAAGTTTTTCGTAAAAGTAGCTATAGTCTAAGTTTTAAAAACACTTAGTTCGCTATAGCCAAAGCTCTGATACCAATCTGTCACACCCCCAAAATCGGGTCCAGCGGAAGCATACGTGTAGCTGGGGTGTAACTCAATTGGTATTACAACACAAGTTTAAAAATGGTTTTCACTTGAATCATTTAGAATAAAATAGTTTAATCAAAAATGTTGAATTTACATTGTTAAAAGTAGTGCGGAAGTAGGCCTTTTAAATAGTTAAAAACGGTCCCCATATGAATAATCAGAGTCTTCTATGACCATGCCATGCCCTGCCAAAACCTCCTGTAGCGTGCCAATGGTTAAAACCTGAAAATACATGCTAAAGTGTCAACACGAGGTTGGTGAGTTCATAGAGTTGTTTAATAAATAAAGCCTATAGAGAAAAGATCTCCCAGTAAAGGCATTGTAAATCCACTCAGTTGCAAGTCCCGCCATAAGAGACTTGTAACCTGTGTGTTTACAACCCACTACCCAATATGTTAAAGTCTACGTGAACAAAAGTAATACTAGTATCCAAATTCCCAGATAAATATAGCAAAACGGCTATATAACTAATTCAGTCAACGAGGTTATATAAACAATGCTGACAATGTCGTCAGATAAATAATGCTGACAATGTCGCCAGATAAATAATACTGACAATGAGGCCAGATAAATAATGCTGACAATGTCGCCAGATAAATAATACTGACAATGAGGTCATATAAAATAAGTAATAATGTTTAAGAGACAAGTCACATGAAATACAGGTAATCAAGCATACCAATGAAATGTAGGTAATCAACCAGGTAAAGCAAGGAATGCTTTTAAGTAAAACGAGCATGTATTCTCCCCCAAAGAGTTTGCAAAATAATTAAAAAGTAGGGGCTATGACTCACCTGGTGCGATAGCTACGACGACAAAAGTGGATACACTGAAATGAGGCACGATCTCTAACCGCTACCTAACATGAGTAATAACGATCTACCTTAGACCATGACGTGATGAAATGAATGCACATGCACATGATGCCTATACCACTCGTAACTTGGATATACTAGTTATTGTCAAAGTATAATAGTTTCCATACTTAGGAAAATAAGTCCAAATATAGAAGTATATAACTTGTCGTAGTATATCGTATAAAAATGTTAGTGTTATATTCCTCGTCTAGAAAACCTTAAAATAATGTCTAGTAGTAGCGTAATAAACCTTGAGTCGTACGTACTTCGTTAGTTAAAAATAAACTCCTTGAATAAGAAATCTAGAAAATATCTCATTTAGTACGTAGTTATATTATTTTCTAGTAGTGACTATATATATATATATATATATATATATATATATATAGTTTTGACGATTTTTAAAACGTGTATAACTTGGTCGTTTTAAGCTCATTTTACTCGTTCTTTATATCCACGAATTCGTTTTAGTATATACTAATACATTTTCAATAGCTCGGCTCCTCTAGGTTACATTTAACGCCTCTATTTGCCCGTCGAAAACTGTCAAACAGCATGCAGTTTTTCAGAAAATAGTTTTCGTCGTTAAATTCGGAAAATCATATCTCCTTCGTTATTAACTCGTTTTAATTCGTTCTTTCGCCCACGGCTTCGTTTTTGAAAGTATTTTCTAAATCTTTGTTCAAAAATATCCCCTGAGTTACTGAGTTTCCCACGTTTTCAAAATAAGGAAAGTAGGTATTTATATAGTTTCAAAAATCATTTTCCTAGTTTCAAACTTGTTTCAACTTCAACCAAACCACTTTCAATCACCACAAATCTAGTCTAATCTTACCATACACCTTCTTAGGGTGTCATGGGGTCCTAAACATCACTAACCTTGGTGGGTTTCATGGGAATAATCATAGGATAATTATAAACTCATAATAAGTAAAAATACTTGAAAAGTGGTATGACAACTTAAGCATATTTGCATGTTTTGTTTCTAGAGCATAAAAATAGATCAAGTAGGAGTATGTAAGAGTAGGAAAAATTATTAGAATACTTACTTGAGTGATTGAAGAGTTTTGTAGCAACATATACCTAATTAGTCAAAAGATTTTTATTTCAAAACCTTGAAAGAATTGACTAATGGATCTAGGAAAATAATAAAGCTTGAAATTTGGTGATGAACCCTTCTTCTTCTATGTTTGGCCGATCCATACACAAAAGAGAGAAAGATGATATGAGTTTTCTTTCCTTGTTAGTTGTTGTGATACAAATGAAAGTATTTGTGGTAGATATTTTGGTCAAAGTCATCAAGTGAAATTTTGGAACCTAGGGAGAGCAAGGTGGCGTGAAACAAGGAGGGTAGGAAGAGTTTGTGTGCCCATTAATGGTCTTGTCTCCAAAGTATATGTGTTAGTTTAGTTTAAGTGTACATTGGGTGTTATCGGGTACCGTGTTAACTAAAAATAAATCGTGACGAGTTGAAATAGAATATGACGAAGTTGTAAAAGTTGTAAAATATTATTCCTGATGATAATCGGGTGTTAAAATAATTATCGTGTTGAAATTTCGCAAACCGACAGAGTTATAAGCTCCGACCGTGAAATATAGTAATTGATTTGAAAACACCGGGTAAATTAATATTATAATTTTTATATTATAAAAATGAATATAAAAATATATTTGGATCATAGTCGGGAGTGTCGGACGTGTTAGTCACATTATTGGTCGTTTGTTAACGTTTATTTAGAAATAATTATTCGTAAAAGTTAATTATACCAAAAGTACTAATTTAAATATCCTACGAGTGGAATAGTATGCAAGTGACATAATGATAATACGCAGACTATTTCTAGTCTGTATGAGATGTCCCAAATGATAATGCATGAATTCGCACCCGAACCAATACGGTTACGCGAATTTGAATACTCGTAAACTAAATTTACGATAAAATGAGTAATGCACGTGAATAGTGAAATTTCTTTCAGGAATGAATAGTGTCAAGTGAATAGTAAAATTTCTGAACGCTTCTCAGAATATTAAATTGACCTCAAAAATGATGAATAGTGATCGATGAATAGTAAATGATGAATAGTAACCTGTGAATAGTAAATTGTCGAGGTTTGGAAAATGACCAGAAATTACGATTTGTGACACCTATACTAGGTTAAAATAAACATGAGCAAACAAACAACAAATAACAACTACAACTAAGAATCACAGATTATGCTAAAGAAAAAATATGGAAAAATTCTTACAAATGAGCCAATGCTTAGAACCAAGGTGAACTAGAACCAAGAACAATTTCCTATGCTCCCATGAGCTCTAAACCATCCTCATTCAACCATGCATTCTGCTCCAATCTCTTTGACCACCATTTTTTTTTTTTTTTTTTTTTGTGATATTTTCTTGAATTTTCTTATATTTTTTTCTTTCCTGAGTTTCCTTGTTTTTGAAACTTCAAAATACTCATAAATAACTTGAATAAGCTTCTGAGAACAAGTTTAGCACAAATAAAGGAGACTAACAAGACTTTGCTAAAATTAAGAAAATTAAGTAGAAACTGAAATTGCTTAAAAACCAAAGTAGACTTGAATTAATTTAAAAGAAATACATTACAATTGAAAACTGAACATAAGTAAAGAAATCTACAAGAAAATTCGATGCCATGGAAGGCTTACATAGTGCCCTATTTATACTAATTAAGTGGTAGGTAGGAGAATGGCTTCTTGTGCCTCTTCCTGAGAAATTAGGGTTTCAAAAGTTTATCTTGATCCTTGTGATGAAATCCCAACTGTCCAATTAAAGAAAGATTGATCCTAGCCCTTGATTCATATTTTGGCGCCAAAACTTTTGTGTAGGGTTTGGGACTGCCAGGGTGTATTTGAGGGGTTAGGTACGGGTTGTGAGGGTTTAGTGGGATTGGGAATGGTGTGGGGTGCTTTTGATGGGGATGGTTGAGTGTGGAGATGGTGGTGTTGGGTGATGGTGATTTACCCAGGGAGTAAAGGGAGGGATGGGGAAGAAGGCTTTGACCCGTTTGACCTGAGCTTGACTTTTTGGCCGTGTTATTATTAATACGGGGTGGGGTGGATGGGCTTAGGTTAGGTTTTGGGCTTTAAGGTTTTATGTAATGGGTTAAGGTTTATTGGTAATAGATTTTAGACCCAAGGACTTGTTGTGTAATTTTTGTATTTTCCAGGGACTAAATCCGTAATTCCACCAAAGTATCAATAAGGACCAATATTGCCAAGTTGTAATTCCACAAGGTCCAGTCTGTCATTTCCTTTGAAGTGTAATTCCCGGGGGCCATTTTTGACAACTTTACAAACTTAAGGGACTGAAATTGCCAAACTTTGTAACTTTCCTCCCAGGGACTCAAAGTGTCATTTGATGATTCATGGTGAACTTTGTTGACTTTTCTTTATAAAAATCACTCCAAGGGCCATTTTTCTGACAATTTCTGAAAGTACAGGGACCAATGTTGCCAATTGTGAATTCAGGGACCAAACTTGTACATTTTTGAAAACTTTTTACTCAAAGATCGTTTTTGACTTTTAAGAAACTTGGGTTGACTTTTCTTTTGAAATAAATGCTTAGGGACTAGTTTTGACAAATTTTTGCAAGTTGGGGGACTGAAACTGCCAATTATGCAAACTTTGTTCGTTTTTCGTTTGTTTCAATCATTTTGCATTTGAAACATATAAAACACGATCTTTGGGATATTTTCATTATTTTGATGCATTCTTGAGTGTTTTCTCGCGTTTTGGCAGTTAAAATACGGTAAAAATAATGAGTATTTACACACTCATCAACTATAAATACCCCAAATCTTCCACACTCTCCATTCAGCCCTTCATGACTTCTCCAAAGAAATCAAAACCAGAAGCCTCAAGGCTTGCAATAATGACGGAAAAACCCGTTTGGCGAAGAAAAAGCCCTCAAAACAAATCCATCATAACCAATGAAGTTGGAAATCACTCAACACGTCCAACCCCTTACTTCCCAAACTTTACACCAAATTCACAAGGACATTCATTTGATCCTCTTTACAAACCATACAACATTGGCCAAACATCTTCCTTCATGCCAAACCACTCATCTCATCCTCCAACCATTTGTAATGATCCATACAAGTTTGATCAACCATCCCACTACAATTCCAACTACACAAACCCAATTCATCCATATCAACACAATGACTTTCTCCGCATTGCCACAGAAAAGCAAAAGTTCCGTGATGAAATATCACAAATCCATGATCTTAGTGACCTCAATGCCATGCATCTTGCACAACGCAACAAAGGGAAACCTCCATAATCTCCCTACAACAATTGTCTACCTCACTCTCTCAACTTGGATCAAGTTACAAACCACACTCACTATTGCCCTTGTTGCATCTTCCTTCAAAAACATATCCTATTCTTGAGTGAAGATATTTCTTGGATTGAATATCTCCTCACTCGTCCTCATCCCATACCACCCTTAACATGATACAATATCATAAGATCCACCTCTTCCACTCCATACCCCACTCCATCTAACAACTAAGCTTCATGCTTATGTTATCCTTCAAGCAAATAAAACAACCAACCATGGGTTGCAAGCAAGTCCAAGTACTCTCTTAGGCAATATAGGACTATGTCTTTTCTTTTTGTTTCATTGTAATCAATATGCTTTAAGCATATTGATTGTTGTAATGCTAATCATTTCTATGATGTTTGAATGAATCTATTTTTATAATTATTGCTTTGCATGTATATGTGTCTTGTTCTCTTCTAATATTTTGTGTAGCCAAGATTTCCATAGCTCATTCCCTTGGTGCTCTCAAATGAGGGGGAGCATACATCAAGGGGGAGCATTAACCTTTTTGATTTTACAAAAAGGGGGAGAAGAGAATGTTAAACTCTAATAATATTTGTCTAAAAATTATTTTTTAGACCTAATGAGTTTAAGGTTTTGTAATCATCAAAAAGGGGGAGATTGTTGACATAAATAATGTCTAAAAACATTGTTAGCACATTAACAATATCTCTATGTTTTGATAATTACAAAGCATAAACTCATTAATCTAAAACTTATGACGTAAACAAGTTTTTAGTGCTTAATAGTTGTCTTTACATCCATATCACTTAAGGTATGAATAAACAAAGGGTTTATCACTTAAGGTATGAATAAACAAAGGGTTTATTCCATATCACTTAATATTTGTCTTTACATCCATAATACTTGTCAAAATTTACAGGATTGGTCCCTTAACTTTGAATTTTGGCAGTTTTGGTCCCTGGGCATTTTAAAGTGGAAAATTTGCAAATCATGGTCCTTGGGAATTAATAACTGGGCAATTTTAACCCTTGGTGATAAATTGAAAAGTTGGCAGAAAAGAACCCTCAAAATTAAGTTAGTACAAATATGGTCCTTTGTGGAAGTAATATCAACACAACATAAACTTTGGTACTAATACACAACCATCACCAGCCCACCACTTAAATCCCAATCCAAATAACTGATCCCATCCCTCAAGTGCAAGAGAAGAATACTTCTATCCCCCAATACAAGAAGTATTATAACTTGTTGTGACCTCCACATACAAGTTGTTGGTGCATCATCAAGATTATTTACATTATTCTTTGTGAAGATTGTTGTGTATATTTGATTGTAGATAGTTGTGCTAGGTATATTGATTGTGTGATTAGTTAGTTGTTTGGTGTGAAGAAGAAAAGTTAGGAATTAGATTGTAGTGAAGAAGCTAGGTGTGAAGTTATTAGTTGTGAAGTAGATTGGTGTGAAGAAGTTGTGTAGAAGTTGTGATTTAGGTGTGAAGAAGTTGTGGTGTGTAAATTGGTGTGTAAGGTTTTCTCCGCCATAAGGGAGCTTGTTGATATAGTGAAGAAAACTCTTGAGTTAGGTGCTCGGGGAGTGGAGTAGGGCAAGGAAGGTGTCCTTGTAGCCGAACCACTATAAATCTCTTGTCTCGCGGTTCGATCTTTCCATCTCTTATTTATTTCATTACTTATCATTGTTATATCTTACTTATTGATAGTTGTTTATATTGTGCAAGACTTGAGATCACATATTATCGAATCTAAATTTTAAAAACTAAGAAAACACTAAAACTATCTTTTATAACAAATTAAAAAGACATAAAACTATTCAACCCCCCTTCTAGTTTTCCACAGGCTAAATCATGGACTGCATCTATTTACCTGACCAAAAATGGTAACGTGTCCATGATTTCGATGAATCCGTCGCTTAGGGGAACATTGGATGGTAGCACACGTCCATACCCGTCATGGGATGAAGTACGTTGGGTAAGTAAAGATCTTTCAATGTATATTTGTTTTGTATAAATTACTCTTTAGTAGACTATGTAATTGTGTATACATAAATAAATTTTATATGTAGGTGTTGATGCCGATGAATCCGATAGGGAATCACTGGGTGACAGCAATTATCGATTTACATGATTCCAAGTTATTGGTTCTCAACTCTATGCATAGCATCGACCATTGTGAACAAATAAGAAAGTTTTTATTGGATTGCACCGAAGTTGTGAACAAGCGTTTAGAAGAGCTAGGACATTTCACCAGGACAGGACGTGGATACTACAATTTCGAATTCCATTACAACGACGTACAATATTTTGTCCCACAACAAGGAAATTTAAGCGATTGTGGAGTAATCACATGTTGGCTAATACATGAGTTTGTTACGCGTAGATGGCCACCAAAATTTGATATGAATAATGTTGTAGGCTTTTTCTCCGATATTAGATGTAGCCTTGGTAGCATGTTTTACAACAGTAGGTGTGAGGAAACTAGTTTGTGTGGATATGATTAATTAAGATGTTGTTAGTTGTACAGTTTAACCAGTTTGTAATGCTATTCTATGTTGAAGTATTTTTTTAACTTTTAATTGGTTTATTTTTCAAGCATTTATTCAAGTATTATTCGACTACATAAAGACACAATACAGTAACCGTACATAGACACGAAACAATTAAACCAGACGACGCTGTGTTTCATAAACACTACAAAGACAATATTAAACATAAACATAGGGTATGAATATGTAAATATTCATCCACTAAAAACGGTATTCTTGTCGATAACTTCAACCAAGTTCTTTTTTGTTATGTTAAGAGCAGGCGGTGATGATTTCGAGGTAAAGACCGAAACATTATGAAGTACCAAAACAGCTCTAACTTTGAGGTATTTTTTGTAATCCAGCTCTTCTGCAAGGACTTTGTTATGAATTGTACCAGCCATAGTCCCTGTTGGATCTTTTAGTGTACATGTAAGGTCACCCAGTATGTTAGGAGTACAAGACTTGATAACAACTACAACAAGTTCAAGTTTCCCTTTTACGCAATGCTTCTTTATATCCCCAAAACAGCCAGTTACGATGACACCTTGAGAATTAAACACCTTATGAATCGTGCTTAACCATGGCCCACTAGTAAAATGTTCATCCTCAGTGACATCCTCTTTTATTTTAGCTATATAATCTTGTGTTGGCACAACAAAATATTCGGGGCCACCCTCTCTGATGTCTGCATTTTTGCGAAGAATGGCTTGTTGAAGAATACCAGTCGGACCAGGTATTATCCAATCCTGGTCGCTCATAGACATTGAAGAACCCGCAACATTATGTGTTGGGCGTATGTTCCGTCATTTTTTTGTTTGGGTGGAACGAATTGGGAATTTTGGTATCGTTTTGTGTATCCGGTTTTGTTTTCTTGGGACATTGTGTGAATTTTTATATTTTTGTAGAGAGTAGAAATTTGAATATCTGGATGTGTTTAAAGAAATGGAACTACACACTAGTATTTATAGGAGAAATTTAATGGAGACGTTTAATATATGTCGGTGTAAATAAAATATCATTGTCATATTTCATGTAATAAATTACATGTACCCGTATGTGTCATGCACTTGTCAAATCAATGTCATATCTGTGTCATATTTCGCTCAATCAATTACACGTACACGCAACTGTCATGGAGTTGTCACATCCTTGCCATAGAATTATCTAGTCTGTGTCATATTTCACATAATTAATTACACATAGACGCAACTGCCATGGAGTTGTCACATCCTTGCCATAGAATTGTCTAGTCAGTGTCATATTTTGTGTACAAAAACTACACATACACCCAAATGAATAGTAATTTTGTTGCAGCATTATCTGTATATATTTAGTGTTTAGGGTTTATTATTGAATATCAAACACTTTCATCCATATCAAACACTAAAAAATGAGTTCAGATTTTCAAAAATTCAAATGTGTTTTACATTTTGATAATACCGAACAAGGTGTGATTACGTATACTAATATCACTTACTCATGGTTAGATGAAACTATGCGTTCTAAGTTCAAGTTGGATCCCAGTGTTCACCTTAATTTCAAATTTTCGCACCCCTCATTTGATGTTCGAATGGATATCACTGACGATGATGAGGTAACACTCTTTGCTGAATACGCTGCCTCGAATCAAGAAATGCCACATCTTTATGTTGCTAAAGCGAAAGAATGTGAAGAAATGGCATTTTTTAGGTCAAACCAAGAAAACCCGACATTTTATAACTTTTTTGAAACAAACACTAACAATGAAATCGTGTATTCTGGTTATGAAGACAACTCAGGTTGTTTCAATAATAAAAACCATAGCAACTTTATTTTAAATGACGGCCCATCAAAATTTTTTGAATCAAATGATAATGAGATTTTTGAATCCGGTTTTAAAGATGAGGCAAATTTCACAAAACCGAATTCATCATTTACTTTCGGGTCAGATGACGATGCGAATGATGATGAAAATGATGGTTTTGTTGGGAAAAGTGAGAACCCAAAACCAAACCATCATAAATGGAAACATATTTTTTCACTCATGCCTAACGTTCCAGAAACCCTACTTTACCAGTCCAAACAAATAATTTCAAACCAAAATAATATTGATACAGATTTTTTCAAGGGAAGGTTTTTTGACACAAGATATGAATTAGACAGAGCAATTAGGATGAAATGTTTAGAAGAAGGTTACCAGTTTTTAGTCGAAAGGTCAGAACCTATAAGATATTATGCTAAGTGCTATCATTTTAACGAATGCAAAAGGAGAATTAACTCTAGACACGTGAGAGGTACATCTGTGTTTGAAGTTACAAGTTTGAATGATAATCACACATGTGATAAAACTCAAACATATCCTAACCATCGAAATGCAAATAAAAAAGTTATTGGTCACATTTTTAGTGAAAAGTTGAAAGATGCTAGAAGAGATTTAAAACCAAAAGATATGCAAAGAGACATGTTAGCGCAATATAAAACTAGTATATCTTACCAACAAGCATGGAGAGGAAAGGATTATGGGTTACAAATGATTAGGGGTTCACCTACAGAATCATTTGAAATGTTGTCGTATTATTGTCACAACCTTGTAAAAAAAAAACCCAAGCACTATCACACGTATCATGACAAATGAAGAAGGAGTTTTCGAGATGTCATTCGTTGCCATTGGTGTTTCGGTAAGTGATACTAATTTTCATGATTGGTTTCATTGTTATACTTTAGGGTAGGTTTACATAGTTTAATGTGTATTCAATTTTGTTATCAGATTCGAACTTTCAACCTACATCTTCGACCACTGCTTATAGTTGACGGGGCACATCTGAAGGGGATGTACAAAGGTACAAATTTGTTAGCAGTAGGCATGGATGGAAACAACCAAATTGTGCCTATTGCTTACGGTATATGCAGAGGGGAAACTGGTGAATGTTGGTCATGGTGGTTTTCATGCCTTAAAGAATGCATAGGCGATAGACAGGATTTGGTTATCATATATGATAGGCATCCTTCTATCAGATTAGCTGTACAAAATGAATACCCATTGGCGTTTCATGGTATATGCTGTCATCATCTAATGATGAACCTTTCTTTAAAAAGGGACACAACAAAGGCACTATTTTGGAGGATATGCAAAGCGTATACACCTGACGAATTTGATAGTAAGATGCAAATATTGCTGTCTATTCATCCTGAGGCGTACCACAAGCTAGTAGAAGCGGGTGCTCACAAATGGTCCAGAGCATATTGCCCACTAACTCGCTACAATTACTGTACATCTAACAGCATCGAGTCTGTTAATGCTTGTACCGTAAAATCAAGGAAGCTGCCTATAACAATGCTGACCGAGCAATATCGAAAAATGGTGCAAAACTGGTATTTTAAACGGCGAAAAGTTGCTGGTATTTATTGTCAAACAGAAATATTTATACTTTTAATAGTTATCTTTAATATAAAGTCACTTCTTAGAGCCTATTTGTTTATGCAGGAAAAATGAAGTATGAAATAACTGATTGGGCATCCCATAAAGTGGAAAAGAGAAAAATCAAAAGCGCAACCTGGAATGTATACAGGGTTAACCAAGATCGGTTCTAGGTTTTTGATGGGAGATACAATCGGGAAGTGAACTTAGCATCTAGGACATGTGGTTGCCGCAAATGGCAGCTTTCTGGTATACCTTGTGGTCATGTTATTGCTGTGAGTAGATTTTTGGGTCAAACCAATTGTGTCTAGTACGTTCAGGATTGGTTTAAAAAAGCAAAATACCAAGCCACATATGCAGAGGCGGTGAATTTTGTTGGAGAGTTTCACGAATGGGAGTATCCAACACATATACAACCAATCACTCCTCCACGAATGGACAACCCACAACCCGGGCGTCCAAAAAATACTGACCGTATATGATCCCAGGGTGAGGAACCAAGGGTAAGACATTGTGGTAGGTGCGGTGAAGCTGGACACACACGTGGGCAATGCAAGCAACCATTCGTCCCTGATGAAATGTTAAACAAAAGAAAACAATATCCCAGAAAGAAAAAATCCGTTAACGAGCAACAATAAACTCCTCCTTTATTCGACTCATACCCAAGTCAAATAGGGCACACCGTTCCTACTTATGACACATACCCATCTCATGTGTTTAGACATAACACATTCCCAACACAACCATATAATCAAAATTTTTACACAACAGACCAATATGACCAAGGGCAAGCAAGTCATGAACAACATGCTCATCATAACCCGGCACACGACTATGAACAATATAACTCCCAACCATACCCCTCCCAACCATACCCCTAACAACATTTAAATGATCTAAACACTCAACAGTCTAATAATAGGTGGTTTAATTTGTTTGGTTAGTAACCAGTTTGCACTTGTTACTTATGTATTTTTGTGTAATTGTATTAATTTTGTAACATTTGTTATGAAGCTTGTAATAAATTTCTTTTTTAATTATAGCATGTATTTCTAGAAAACCCTAATAAAATACTAGAAATGACAACTAAGAATAAAGATGCACCACGTCAGTTCCACTATTCATTTTCCACTGTTGACATGATAGCACAAACATTGTCCTTGGTGAAAGTATTAAATACGAGTTTGAATGTGGTTTAATTGCTTGCGTAGATCTAGTCAGTTCTATATAAGCCACATTGTCGCACTTGAAGTTCAATAAAACATTTCATTCCTTTTTCAAATATTACTAAACTTGAATACATGACATTCAAAGTTCTACTTCATCATTACGGGAGGTTCACTTCCCCACCAGGAAGAAAGTTTGAAGATGGTTTAATTGCTTGCGTAGATCCGGTCGAGTTTGAAACTTTCTCGGCCGATCAATTGAAACAAATTTTAACAAATTGTTTAGGTTACGATGAAAACTCCCCAACCTTTTTTTATATACAAAAACCAAATTGTAGTCTTGATTCAGGGCTAGTACCATTGGCTGCTGCAATTGAAGACCGCGAAAGTCTGTTATCGCACACAGAACTTCAACAAAACAAAATGCATGTGTACGTTTCAAGAGTTGAGTTACTCGAACTCGTAATGGCCAACCCATGCAACGTTAAGCATACCAGGAAGAGTAAACAAGATAAACCTTCATGTTCAAAAAAGTTATTTGAGTAATTTGTAGTTATGGGTGTTCTGTTGCCTTTATTGTCGTGTTATGCTTTTCATTGTCCATCGTCCAAGTCACAATAAGACTAATTTGTAATTCTAGGTATGTTCTAATAGTAATGTCCTATTATGATTTCGAATTTCTATTATCCAATTCTCGATGATATCATTTTCTTTATATGTTTTCAGCTTTAATGTAAAAATAATATTAAATTGATTACTCGTAAACCACTTCTGACAAAGAAATGACTACTCACCTTTGTGGTATCTAAATTTATATATATATATATATATATATATATATATATATATATATATATATATATATATATATATATATATATATACATACTTGGGGTATGTGGTTTCAAGTTATCAATACCAATTGTGTTTTCTTTCATTCACCAAATGTCAACATCTAATAACCATACATTCGAATTCACTATCAACTACAACGGAAAATTATACCTAACCCACTAACATATGAAGGTGGTTCACCCATGAATATTATTGTTCCACAATTTGATTTTCAAGATATGGTTACCTATCTGAAGAAAAAATTACCATCAATGGTCCAAAGTCTATATTACGTGTTGCCACAAAACAACACCTTAAATGGTATTAAAGCAATTAAAAGCGATTATGATATTGATGTTATGTATGACTTCGCAAAAGTTGCAGGAAAGATCCAAATTTTTGTTTCTGACAATCGCGAAGATCTAACAACAATATTGATTCCAGATGATGGTTGTTTGGAAGAATCATTTGCATGTGTAATTTCAGAAAAAACAAAATTAAAACGTGAAGAGCGTGTCCGGTATCTACATCAAATGGTAGAGAAAAAAAACAAACGTGAAGAGCGTGTCCGGTTTAACATTGAATGAAAAAAAAAACCTACGACGCCATATTCCCAAACTATTTTCAATTTTATTGTTCACAATAATGGTCAACTGGTTTGCAATGAAGGAAATCTGGAGTACGTAAACGGTTGGAAGATGAACATCAATATTCCAAGAATGAAGCTGGATGAGCTGAAACAATACTTGTCTAACATTGTCGATACGAAGATTCATGCTCTTTATTATGAAGTTCCGCACACTGGGTATTCAATCACCGTCAAGCTAAGAAACAACTATGATATGCATGTGATGTTTGATATTTCAGGATCACAAGGCGACCAGTTGGAAGTTTACATTGACCATTGCGGTGTCAGTTTTATTATTGAAAAGCATGTATGCCCAAATGCTACTTTGGCAAAAATGATGGATCATGTGATAACAGACAACACAAGTGAAAACGAAGATGGAAAAAAAATCATAGGACAATCAGATTACACTTTAGATCAAATGGTTGAATGGGCGGAACAAGAACACTTTGAGAATGAGGAAGCTAAAGCAGATGAACGTCATAAAGCCTTATGGAAGAATCGGTTCAATTATTAAGAATATCAATCAATTAGTGTCTTGTATGCTTTAAGAATGTCATCTTTATATGATTTTTGTTATCAGTGTTTCAATAAACATTAGCATAAGTATCCAAATTAAAAATTTATTCAAATAAGAGTACAAACGTTCATTAATTAAATACAAACCAGTTAACATAATACTAGATAAGCGCAATCATCTTATTTGTTGGGTTGAACAACATACAATTGTGCCACCCTAGCAGTAGCAGTACAAGCACATTCAACAAAAAACATTACCTCATCATCCTCAGTAATGTCAATACGATAGTTAAACGAAGCCAACTTACAGGACAAATTAATCGGAATATTTGGATCTAAATTGAATTTCTTCAACACCAACCCAACTAACCCTGAGTACGTCAAATCATTATACATAATGACACCTCGATGCTGATCATCATAATGTAACACACATTTAAACTTCTTAATGTTAGAATCCATGGATATTGTAAAGAGAAGTAGCAAATCTGTGTAAATATCAAATCATAGCTAGCTTATAAAGCAATTGAGGTCAGACAACTTTTTAGAGGTTCTGAACAATGAAATGACAACTCACTGACAATGTCGTGTAAGTTTAAAATTTTACACAAAATATGACACAATGAAATGACAACTCAATGACAATGTCGCGTAGGCTTAAAATTTTACACGAAATATGACAATTTGAAATGAAAACTCCCTGACAATGTCCTGTACGATTAAAATAACTGATTTTACAACACAATGACACATATAAACTTTGTGAGTAACATTTTGCATTTGGTTCCAAAGTATTTTTCAGGTATTTCGCATTGATACGACTATAAATACCCTTTTTATTATCTCTCATAGAGGATCACAAAACACAAACATTCCACACATAAATCAAACAAGTTTCTCTAAAAATTAAAGCGAAACAATGTCACACAACAATTCACCAGATAACGCGGTGGATGATAAAAATCACGTGGTGCAACAGAATAACGTGGTGCAGCATAACGTGGTTGACCAGCAGCATAACATTGTGGAGCAGCAGGAAAACATGTCGGAGGAGCAGCGAAAAAGACTTTTGGACAGCTTGGTGGAGGAGCTAGACTACCAGCCTATCGAGCAGCAGGAATGGTTGAATTTCGTAAGTAGGATTAGGGCTCTTCAAATTTTCTATGAACAATTGAAAGAAAACAGGGATGAGACGAAAAGGGATGCAAGCAGGGAAGAGAGCTCTGGTTCGAACCAGTTGGGGTGAAACTTTTTAATGATTATGGTATTTCTAATGTTTCAGTATGTTTGTAATCTGGTTTTTATCTAATGTATGCAATGGTTGTTACTTTTTACTCCTTGATTCTACCAGTACCTTCTTTAATTCTACCAGTACCTTCTTTATGTAATGTGTAATTGTAGTCAATGCAAGTATATTAAGCATACGATTGATATTACTTGAAACAACAATTACAACAATAAACTACGATACGATAACTAAGAAACGGAAATTCAAACAACTAAAATACAATACGATAAATAAACATAAAACTACGAATCAAGAAAATGAATCCTCCGACACATAGCCCTCGTGACTTGAATATGAGGCACTTGAATCGTCCTCACACGATGGCACAGGTGGAAGTCCCTGGGCCCATCGCCATTCTGCTCGTTTGTTCTTCCGATCCTGTTTCCCTTTGTGGTACGCTTCCCGCTCCCTTTCCTGACGGGCTTGCTCAGCTTCATACTCCAAAACCACTTGCATATCCAACTCATACTGTTCTTCCTCCCTGACGAATGATGGGTTGGTTTTCAGGTGGAAAGTTTGGTGGTTGATTGTTTGGTGGCGGATTGTTTTCTGGTGGAAACATAACTCCTGGTGGAGTGGCAGGTGGTGGGTTGTCATATTGGAACACCGGAAATAGATCTTGTGGCGAAGTATTTTATGATGAATTGTCTTCAGGTGGTGTGTTGTAAACCGATTCGTTTTCAGGTGATGCATTGTGTGACATTGTGTTTGAAGAAGAAAACAGAATTATTAGATGATTTGTGTGTGTATTCAGCATCCAACAATAGATATTTATAGACCCACTGCTCTGATAACCCACCCCAAAAAAACCCTAAAAATTTTTGGTTATACATTACCTACCCAAAAGAAACCCTAATATTTTTTTTTTCAACTTTGTCATAAACTTTTCAGTCACAATAATGAAGATCTTTCTTTCCCCATGCAAGATTATACATATGTCGCGTGTATATATATATATATATATATATATATATATATATATATATATATATATATATATATATATATATATATATATATAGGGAAAATGTTAGCTACAATTAATTGTAGCTAGTTGGCTACAATTCCTTTGAAAAAACTTTTAATAATGTACAGTTCAGTCCCTGCGGTTAGACCCTGACACATATTTTCCCCCTGTCCCCACCTTTTTTTTCAAAGGAAATGTAGCCAATTGGCTACATTGTGTTGTAGCTATGTTTTCCCCATATATATATATATATATATATATATATATATATATATATATATATATATATATATATATATGTGTGTGTGTGTGTGTGTGTGTGTGTGTGTGTCGTGTATATATATACGCGACATGTACATTTTATATTTTTTTTTGGTCCGAGCTCAGAAAGGTGACACATGTATATCAAACATGTCGCTTAAAATTTTAAGGGGAATTGAGGTATTTAAGAAAACGGCTAAAAGTTGGGGTAGAACGAGACACACACCCTCCTGCAGGGCTACTGCAGTAATTTTCGCATTTGATATCTAGTCATCATCAATAATTTCAAACTGGTAACTGTTCGTTTTCAAGCAACAATTAGATAATTATACTGCAACTCATTACGAACAATAACAATACAGTTTGCTGAAGCCTTTAAACATCCAACAACAAAGTTCAAAAGAGTCTAATTGGTACAAATATATTATGCCACAACATGGGGCTGTTTAAGAATTTATGTTATAAAAAAGTAAAAAACATATACCTTTAAAAAGATAATCACCATGTAACTTTTAAAGGTCTAAATTAAACCATTAAATAGACAATAAACATACATTACTTTATCCTCCATTCAAGTATAGCGATTACACTACGAGGTTGTTTACTAATAGTATGTCCCAACTAAAAAAGGTGTTGGGGGCAAAAAATGCTTTATCGCTTTAAACTTCTGTGTATCAAGTAAAATGCATGTGTACAGATGGTCTTCCTCACTAAAAGCTTTCTAGTAACAAAAAGGCTTTTTTATTATTATTATTATTATTATTATTATTATTATTATTATTATTATTATTATTATTAAATCCAAATGGCTGAATGCGCCATCTAGAAATGATGAAAAAAAAAAAAAACATAATGATGCATCTTCAGACGAGGCAATCATTCTTTTTTGTTCCTACTTTTCCTTTCTTTATTTCAAAGGTGAAATATACATAAATGCAACCTCTTTTTTATTTCTACTTTCTAAAATATACATTAAAAAATACATAGTGTGCCTTATTTTTTATTTATACTTCCTGAAATGTACACGTTTTTCCTAGTAAAATAAACATGTTTTATCTCAAAAGAAAAAGACTTAGGTGTTCATACCGCGGGATTGAATGGTTGAGTGGAGCACATCAAAGACTTCTGATACAAAGACAATAGGATCCTACTAACATTTGTATAAGATTTGAAATTCATTCTTTTCGGAATCGGGTCTCTTTGCACCACAAACAATTTTTTACCAAGTATATATTATCATGTATCGGTTAACTTTAAGTTGTTTGTTTGGAACATCTTTTCGGGAGTGCTTGGTTCATTTTACGGAATGCCAAAAGGAATAGGTAAACGAATATAATGCAATACTATGAGAGAACTCGGTGTGGAGCAATTTTTCGTCCGCCATTGACCCAACAACAGACTAATAACACGTTATAGTGCACCGTCCATTTAGCCATTTGTTAGCCATTCGTCACTTTAGCCAAAGGTGGTATGGCTGGCACCATTCGTTTTTTATTTTTATTTTTATTTTTTATTTTATTTTTCCTCCTTTTTATAAGTGAGTGGGTATTTTTTGTGGGAGTTTTGTGGGACCAACATAGACGAATAACATGTTATTGGGTATTTTGCTGGGAGGGTATTTTAGTGGTTGGTGTATTATTGCTACCCTGATGATGTGGTGCTGAGATAGCAGACGAATAACGTGTTATTCGTTGTTACCACACCTTGCACTCTGAGTATTATCATCAAGAATTTCTTATTAAGTTAAATAATTATGAAATATAAACAAAAATAGAAAAGTAATCGTTATAAAATAAATTTGTAAGTGAGACATGGAGAGAAAAACTACAAATGGGAAGTTACTAAAGTTTGTTTTTTTTTTTTTTTTTTTTTTTTTTCATACACCTCAATTTGATGAGAAATGCTTCACTACCTTAAACTAGGTAATGACTCATTGCATTATAGTTTACCTGCCACTCTTAATTGTTTCCATTATTTTTTCTTACCATCTCAAACCTTCAACCAAGCACACCCTTAGTTTCAATTATGTATTGATTTGATTAAAAGACTCAGCCTTTTCACTTGTGTGGTTGTATAAAGATAAATTGAAGATATTTTGAAAAATATAGCTTTTCTCTATTCGATTAGACTTAAAAAAAACTAACGCATTCGGACACTCTTATGCAGTTAGATATGAACAGATAAGTATTAGTACTCATCGTCATGACGCTAAAAGAATAGTCACTCACCCTTAGAGCACCGGGTACATTGACCTCAAGTTATAACTTAACTCAGCACCACATCAGCTTTAACATTTCAACCTTAACTTAACCATTTACACCCCTTATCATAACTCAACCATAACTTAACATTTTAGGCTCCACTTTTCTCTAAAAAAACACTCCTTATCATAACTCAACAATAACTCAACACCCGGTGTGGTAACTCACCCTTAACTCACACCCTTAACGTTGCGTTACCATGGTAACTCTCCCTTAACGCAACCCCTTAACTCACTAACACAGTGTGGTAACTCGGCCTTAACGCAATGAAAGTTAAGCTATAACTCATGTTGAAAGTCACCATATCGTATGCTCTTACCATATTAAGTAATTTGGTGGTCACAAACTCACCGTTATTATAATAAATAAGAGTAATTTACATGGACTATCTGTTGGTTTTATAGACAAAATAATAATAGTCGTGTGTTAGGATCGAACTTGAGATCACGGGATTGCACACAATACGTATGAAGAGGAAATGTAATAATTATTTATAATATGTTATAATTAATTATTAAATACAAAACAATTAAATAATAATTAGTATTATTGATTAATGACTAATTAATTATTAAACGAAGATTAGGAAACTAATTACTAGACAATACTTGGAAACAAGAGAAGGTTCCGGATCCCTCTTGGAGGATCCAAACCGATCGGCAAAGGGCAAGAGATAACCTCCTTTGTGCCTTGAGCTCCAAGTAATGACTAGTATATAAGCAAACCCAAGGTTAAGAGTTTTCTCATAACTTGTACACACACAACTTGGGGTTTTCTTCTCTTCTCTTTTCTTTGGTCGATCATCAAACCGAACACCCTAAGGGTTTCGATTTCTTGCATCTAAAATTGTTTTGTGATAATTACTTGCATAATCTTTTCCTTGAATTAGTACGTGTGTACAAGAACGTGAATCAAACACACTATTGTTTGATTCTTGGATTGAATTACAAAAAGGTAAGGGGTAATTCATATAATCCTTATAAACCCTAATTAGGGTTCATTGGTTCCGGAAGATTGCATTGATTCTTGTTCGGGCTAGAATCACTACGGTACGTTTACTATTTAAATTAATGATTAATTAATTACATGTTATTCGATCTATTATAATTGCTTCCGCTCATGCTCACTTTGATGTACTTGGTTTATTAATATGATTGTCATGATTTAATAATTCCAACAGTGGCATCTAGAGCCGTTATAATGTGTAATTAATTATCGCAACGCATAAAAATTGGATTTTGATTCGTATAGTTACATGTTTTTTAGGGTTTGTGTTTTTTTATCCCTAACCCTAATTTGGGTCAATTTGACCTAAGGGTTTTTAGGGTTTGATTTTATTTTTTTATAAAATTGACTAGAAACCCTAAGATGTCATGTAATTGTTTATGCGTTTTAGTAAACGATCTTGGTGCAATGTGTTAATTGTTAAGCTAAATCCATGAAAAGTGCATGTTTGCATGGATTTTTATTGTGTTGATTTAAATTGTTTAAATTGCTTATATATATTAATGGTTAAGTTATATTAAAACATGTAAATTTTAATAGATGTCGAATTGGGGAAGACTCCAATATTAAGTAATCAATTATGTGCTATGTGGTATTTATTTAATTTTGGCTTACGCAATCGATTTATCGATGTATGTGGCTCTTTTTCCAAGAAAAAGAAAGCCCTAATTGAATTAATACGTTATACACCTAGATTTGATTATTAATAGGACTTTTTAATAAGATTTGCATGTGACTACATGTTTTATACATATTTAATTGTTATGATTATGTATATATGTTTATTTAGTTGTTTTTTTTTTATTTATTGCAAATTACTTGTTTTGTTTATTTATTGTGTTAGACATGTTTATTTAAACGAAAAGGGTGATTTTTTGAATAGAAAAATAATACGGACTAAATAATGGCGAAATTGTTTTGGTTTTTAAGAGTTAAAATTTCAAAGAATTGGTTGATTGATGTTTTTGTACGTAATGGTTAAATAGGCTCGACCGAAGTTTACACACTATAAGATGGGTATAAGGATAGCAACGCATTAAATTGTGGCCTTAGATAGACAACATTCATGTCTTAACGCTCGTTTGTGTGTAAATTAGACTTACCGAACAACCATTACATGTACATTGTCATCTTAAGGGTGAATAATCCACAATTCCACAATGATTATCCGAAACACTAAGCTTTCGGGCTTATGCAAAAGTACGATATAGTGGACGATAATTGATGGTTATTCTTTAATTGGTGAACCCGATACCTCAATCAAAACTTTGTTATTTTACTCTTAGATTAATTGGTAATAAAAATGTTTTGTAAAACCAATGTTATGAAGTTGTATGCATGCTTCTTCATACATTATTTTGATCACATCAAAATAGTTATACCCTTACAAAATTAAGTTGAATGCCATCTAATTAAGAACACTTGAAGTTGTAATTTACGTCATAGTGAGACTTGGCGAGATTGTAATGGAGAGGTAAATTTCATAAATTCATTGCTAGCAGATCAACTGATGTGATGGATTTGTGAGTTTACAGTTTTTAAGTTAGACGACTTAAATTGAGTAGGAAGTGAGACTTGACTCAAGGCATTAAGATGGGGACTAAACATGCTTACAATACAAATGTTTTGTGATTGTAAATCCCATAAATCTAGGAATTGGACAAATGTTATGCCAATTACTTGTACGACAAGTTACCTCATATTATACTTTCATTACTAGCAGATCAACTGAATGTGATGAAACTATGTTTATGGAGGATCCTAGTTTTCAAGATTATTCTATGGATTTATTTTCCTTGGGTATTTTAATTTTCTTGAAAAATTGTATTATCAAAAATACTAATGTTTTGAACTTTCTTTATCTGTAGAAATGGCTCAAACTGATAACACCAACTTATGTTCTGTGTTCAAAACTTATTTTGAACGAGAAAAATTGACTGGCTCGGAAAATTTCAATGATTGGTACCGTTCACTAAGGATTGTCCTGCGAGTGACTGGTCAACTCGAAATCTTGAAAACGCCTTGTCCTGCTGAACCTGAAGGCACGGCAGCTACTGATGATGCCAAAGCCAAATGGAATCTTGATACCAAGGAACATATTGATGTGGCCGCAATGATGTTAGGGGGAATGTCCACAGCTCTTCAAAGACAGTTTGAGGAGTATTTTCCCAAGGACATGATTGATAAACTCAAGAAACTTTATGAGAAACCAACAAATGTAGAGATTTACGATTTGATGGAAGCTCTCCATGGTTGTAAGCAGGGTCCTGGTGAACCTGTGAGTGCTCATGTGTTGAAAATGAAAAGTTACATGGATCAACTACAAACACTTGGGAAACCCTATGACAATGATATGGCTGTGCACTTAATCAATAGATCCCTTGATAAGGAATTTAGTGGTTTTGTGAGGAACTTCAATATGCATTGCGTGGGGAAGACTGTAAGTGAATTGCACGCACTGCTCATTGATTATGAGAAAGGTACACCACAAAAGGCTCCTACGCCCCAAGTACTAGCAATACAAGGGGGTAGAATTAACAAGCCAAATGCGAACAAGAAGAAGGGTAAAGGAAAGAAGAAGGATGATAAGAATAAGCAGGTTATGGCTTATCAACCACCTCAACCTAAGAAGAACCCTACTATCAAGAATAATCCAAAGAAGGATCAAGGATGCCATTACTGCAAGGTGATGGGCCATTGGAAGAGGAATTGTCCTCTTTATCTCGATGACTTGCGAAACAATAAGGTCAAGAAGACTGGGCACATGGGCGCCAGCACTTCAGGTAACTTATTTGTCATTGAATTATTTACTTTATCTCGTAAAATAAATTCCTGGGTATATGATACTGGATGTGGTATTAATATTTGTAATACGCTGCAGGGGTTTAGAGAGGAAAGGAGACTAGCTTATGGGGAGCAATTTCTGCATGTGGGAAATGGAGCACAAGCAGCAGTTGAAGCCATAGGAATGTTTAATTTAGTTTTACCTTCGGGTTTAGTACTTTGTTTAAACAATTGTCATTATGCACCTTCTATAATTAGAGGTGTTGTTCCCTTTTCATGTTTGTTGGATCTTGGTTTTTCTCATACTATTGATGGCAATAAAATTTCTGTTTCTTTAAATGGTGTATTTTATTTTAATGCTGTTGCTGTGAATGGTGTGTTTGAAATTGATATGAATAATTGTGTGACTTCCAACAATAATAATAATTCAATGTACAACATAAGTAAGAGAATGAAGTATGGCTTGAATTCGTCTTACCTTTGGCACTGTAGACTTGCCCATATAGGCAAGACTCGCATGCAAAAGCTGCAACGTGAAGGGCTTTTGAGTAATATCAATGATGAGTCATTTGATAAATGCGAATCTTGTATTTCTGGGAAGATGACGAAGAAACCTTTTCATAGTAATATGGAAAGAGCTTCAGATCTACTTGGTTTAATACACACGGATGTGTGTGGACCACTTAGACATGTGTCAAGGAGAGGTGCTGTCTACTTCTTAACTTTTACGGATGATTTCAGCCGTTATGGTTATGTTTATTTACTTAAGCATAAACATGAGGTGTTTGAAACATTTAAAGTTTTCAAAGCAGAAGTAGAATTGCAATTGGGAAAGAAGATTAAAGCTCTTCGTTCTGATCGAGGTGGTGAATACCTTAGTCAAGATTTTAAAGATTTCTTAACTAAGAATGGAATTGTCCAGAATCTCACATCTCCATATACTCCACAACAAAATGGTGTATCTGAGAGAAGGAATCGTACATTGTTGGACATGGTTCGATCAATGTATTATCTTACTAATCTTCCTTTGTCTTTTTGGGATTATGCTCTTGAATCAGCTGTTCGTATTTTAAATATGGTTCCCACCAAGAAGGTTGATAAGACACCATATGAGATATGGACTGGAAAAGCTCCGAACTTGTCTTATTTAAAGGTCTGGGGTTGTGAGGCGTAAGTTAAACGTGACTCACAAGATAAACTCCAACAAAGATCTGTAAAATGCATTTTCATAGGATACCCTAAGGAAACTATGGGTTACTACTTTTACTACCCACCTGAGAACAAAGTGTTTGTTGCAAGATATGGTGATTTTCTTGAAAGTGAATTTGTCATTCAAGAAATCAGTGGGAGAGTATATGATTTAGAAGATGATCTAAATAATGCATTGCCTTCAGAAAACACTAGCACACTTCCTATAGAACCGGAAAGTCTGGGTCCTCCACCGGAAGTTGAAGTAATTCCCATTCGCAGATCTGCGAGATCTGTGAAAGCTCCTGACCGTCTATGTCTTAATGTAGAGGTCGATCAGCATACACTAGGGGATCTTGATGAACCTACTAGTTATAGAGCTGCCATTAAAAGCCCTCAGAAAGCTAAATGGAAAGCTGCTATGGATGGGGAAATACAATCCATGCATGACAATGAAGTCTGGGAAGAAGTTGACTTACCTCCTGGTGCCAAGGTAGTTGGGAGTAAGTGGCTTTACAAAATCAAGACTGACATGAATGGATATGCACACATTTATAAGGCTCGTCTAGTTGCTAAAGGTTTTACTCAAACTTTTGGAATAGATTACGAGGAGACGTTTTCTCCTATAGCAGACATAAGAGCTATAAGAATACTCATAGCTATAGCAGCGTACTATGACTATGAGATTTGGCAAATGGATGTGAAAACCGCTTTCTTGAATGGTCATCTAGATGAAGACATCTATATGGCACAACCAGAAGGGTTTGAAAATCCAAAATTTCCAAATCGTGTTTGCAAGCTTAAGAGATCCATTTATGGATTAAAGCAAGCATCACGACAATGGAACAAGAGGTTTGATGCTGAAATTAAAAAGTTTGGATTCACTCAAAATCTTGATGAGCCATGTGTGTATCACAAAGCTAGTGGGAGTGATAATGTAACTTTCCTAATTCTATATGTTGATGACATATTGATTATGGGAAAAGACATTCCAAGTTTACAAGCTGTTAAGGCATATCTTGGAAAGTGCTTTTCTATGAAAGATTTAGGAGAAGCTGCATACATTCTGGGAATCAAAATCTATAGAGATAGATCAAGGCGGTTAATTGGATTAAGTCAAAGTGCTTACATTGACAAAATATTGAAGAGATTCAATATGCAAAATTCCAAGAAAGGATATTTGCCGATGGAAGTAAAACATGGCTTATGTAATGAGTATTGTGCTTCAACACCTGAAGAGGTGGCTCGCATGAGTAATGTTCCTTATGCTTCGGCTGTAGGATCTATTATGTATGCGGTTAAGTGCACTAGGCCAGATGTGGCGTTTGCTCAAAATATTACCAGTCAATTTCAACAGAATCCAGGTGAAAAACATTGGATTGCTGTTAAACATATTCTTAAGTATTTGAGGAATACAAAAGATATGTTTTTGGTATATGGTGGAAATCCATCTACAGAACTTTGTGTTACAGGTTTCTGTGATGCATCCTTTCAAAGTAATAAAGATGATTCGAAGTCTCAGACGGGTTATGTCTTTGTTATCAATGGAGGAGCTGTAGATTGGAGGAGCAAGAAGCAGAGTACAATTGCGATGTCTGCGACAGAAGCTGAATACATTGCTGCTTCGGAAGCTGCTATGGAGGCTGTTTGGATTAGGAAATTCGTTTCTGGGCTTGGTGTTATGCCTTCAATTGAATTACCTATTGATATGTATTGTGACAATTCTGCTGCAATCATATTTGCCAATGAACCTGGAGTCATGAGAGGCACCAGACATTTTCTACGGAAGTATCACTTTGTTCGTGAAAAGGTTGACGAAGGTGAAATAAATCTGTTGAAGGTTCACACAGATGAAAACTTAGCTGATCCGTTCACTAAGGCTTTGGCGAAAGAAAAGCTTAATGAATTAGCCAATGGAATTGGACTTAAATTAGCTAGTAGTTTCATGCATAACTGTGATTAGTATTTGGATAAAGGATGTTGTAAACAATTATTATTTTAATGAAATAAAGTATGTTGGTATGTTTATTTCCATTTGTTAATTATTGTTGTCCTATTTTTGCATGTTTAAATCCATGAATAAAAGTTATTCTAAATTGTCCGTTGTCAGTTAATAATATGGGAATATTATTAAATTAAGACAAATCTGAAGTTGATATAATATACTTAAGTATATTGATGCGTAGTCATGTCATTTCAGATGATATTCGATGATACTGAATATAGGACTTATCCCAACTATATGATGTTACTTTATGGATCTTGTCATTAAGTAAATCATAAAAAGTTATCCTTAGACTTGAGATACAAGATAACGGTCATGAATGTCGTACATTTTTGTACAACTTAACGCTATACGTAACTGGTAGTAATAAGGGTTGTTTTCGGAAGTGTTACAAAGTTTGTGTGTTTTGCTTGTAGTCAATAAAGAATTTGTTCCTTCAAATTAATTTTGGAGTTTAATACTGCTGGGCCCCTCGTAGGGTTGTCAAGGTGTTTGCGTGGCCACGCCCCAAGGTCTTTTATGAAAGGTTCAAAAGATTTGGTAATCTTGTCAATCACTAACAACGAGAAACAGAATGGTTAATTAAGGAATGACCTAGATCCATATCCTTATTAACGTAGTATTAGAAACAAAGGGATAATAATAATGAGAAATCATTAAAAGGTTTTCCAGGAGCCTTACTCAAGTTGTACTAGAGGCATCGACGTGTTGCAAGACGCTAATCGATGTGATCACACTATTATGATATGTCTAAGTGGGAGCTGTTGGTTTTATAGACAAAATAATAATAGTCGTGTGTTAGGATCGAACTTGAGATCACGGGATTGCACACAATACGTATGAAGAGGAAATGTAATAATTATTTATAATATGTTATAATTAATTATTAAATACAAAACAATTAAATAATAATTAGTATTATTGATTAATGACTAATTAATTATTAAACGAAGATTAGGAAACTAATTACTAGACAATACTTGGAAACAAGAGAAGGTTCCGGATCCCTCTTGGAGGATCCAAACCGATCGGCAAAGGGCAAGGGATAACCTCCTTTGTGCCTTGAGCTCCAAGTAATGACTAGTATATAAGCAAACCCAAGGTTAAGAGTTTTCTCATAACTTGTACACACACAACTTGGGGTTTTCTTCTCTTCTCTTTTCTTTGGTCGATCATCAAACCGAACACCCTAAGGGTTTCGATTTCTTGCATCTAAAATTGTTTTGTGATAATTACTTGCATAATCTTTTCCTTGAATTAGTACGTGTGTACAAGAACGTGAATCAAACACACCATTGTTTGATTCTTGGATTGAATTACAAAAAGGTAAGGGGTAATTCATATAATCCTTATAAACCCTAATTAGGGTTCATTGGTTCCGGAAGATTGCATTGATTCTTGTTCGGGCTAGAATCACTACGGTACGTTTACTATTTAAATTAATGATTAATTAATTACATGTTATTCGATCTATTATAATTGCTTCCGCTCATGCTCACTTTGATGTACTTGGTTTATTAATATGATTGTCATGATATAATAATTCCAACACTATCCTTGTAGGTGGTCACAAACTCACCAACATTATCTTCTCCTTCTTCTGTTCCTCACCCAACTAGTTTTTTCTTTACTACTCACCAACCATCCACTACCATACAACAACACCACCACCACCACAACCAACATCCATAATTATCTTTTATCATTTCTCACCATCTTCATTCAACATCATCAAAAGTCGAAACCTTAAAATCAACCCTCCATCTAACAATTCATACATCATCATCATCATCTCCATCATTAAAACTCAAGTATCAACTATTTATCCACTCTCCAAAATCAAAACCATTTTCAAGTTTTTCTCATTACTTTCTTTCTTTATTTTGTCACCGAACAACAACAACCCCTACATAACAAAGCCATTTAAAGTTCTAAAACACATTTAATGAGTTCATTAAAATAGAAAATGAATCATCTAAAGAAATTAATCATTGGGGACAAATAATTTAGATCGAATCAAATACATCTAATATAATTAACCGAATGTAAAGAATATGCGTACCGTTGTGATTTCTAGCAAGAACAAGAAATCAAGAATCAAGAACGATATAAACCCTAGGTTAGGGTTTAATGGCAATCGACTTTAGGGAAGTCGATTAGGGCAAAACACGTTAACAAAAGTTTGTTAACACTTCGATCTCACACACACGTAATAGTAACGATTTAATGTGAAAAGCTAGGTTCTAGATCACAAAACCAAATCAAACACTTTATTTGTGTTATTGGGAAATCGAATCCCTAAGGGGTTTAGGGATGGTGATCGGCCAAAAACACAAAGGAGGGGAGAAGAAAGAAGAGAGATCTGATTAGGGAATCAAGAGTGTAGAATGAATGAACCAAGGCCCTCTATATATAGTTTTTGGAAAACTTAGAGTCCAAGTTAGGGTAGGAGAACCCCCTTGGTGTGGGTCGGCCGAGCATAGCCCAAGGGGAGGGTTTCCGGATCCTTCCTTGTTCCTTGTTTCACTCTAGTCCCTCTTCTTTCGTCTAGCGGTCGTTAGTGACCGTTAAGTGTTTATTTTGTGACTTTAATAACTAATTATAAATTAATTATTAAAACATTAAATCTTTTATGTAAAGTGTGCAATCCCGAAATCCCAAGTTCGAATCCGGTCATGCTACACTAATTTATTATCCGTAAAACTAACAAGAATCAACTACGACATACAAAATTTGTAATCTATTCATATTTTCTTGAAAACTTTAATGAATCATAACAAAAGTTAATAAATGGCTTTAAAGAACAATTCGAAAATTTCACAGGACAACTCGCATTTCTACCAGATGATTACAATTCGAAAATTTCACAGGACAACTCGCATTTCTACCAGATGATTTCAAACGTTTACTAGGACAACTCGCATTTCTACCAGATGATTTCAAACGTTTACTATGCAGGTGCTTATCTTGATTACCAAGACATCATTGTGATTATTGTTCTACAACAAAAAACGAGACACCAATGATGAAATGAAACAAAAAATCAATAATGTGATTCAAGAATTATTTCTCAAATAAATGCCACATTTTTAGGCACATATGTACTTAGTTTAATGTGCCAACTGTTTAGGCACTATTCTTTCTTTTGTGTGGTGTGATGGTTTTAAATATAGTGATAATGTAAATAAGTAGTAATGTAAGGCATGTATGCCATCTAGTGTGTTAAGTCATGTAGATGCTACTACTACTACGTCTACTTATCCTTGTATAAATAAAGGTCTCGCAAAATGAAATAAGATATAAGTTGTTTTGGTAATATTTGAGATTTTACTCTTTTATTGTCTGTTAAAACTAATAGTTTCTGAATAGTAGATTGTTTTCTTCATGACAATACACGTTCAACAATATCGATAAACATATAAGATTGAGTTCTAAAATTTAATGTGGAGACATCAAGATTGCATAGAGTACAAGTTACCTAATGCTCGGAATTAAATGCAGAAAATAGAGTTTCATTATGCGGACGCATCATACGTAAGTACCTTGATTTAATGTTCATGCTTAAGTGGTAAGTACATATGAGCTATATTTAGTGTTTCAAATGTAAATGATTGAAACCATACGAAGTGTTGCTAGCCTTTATTTTCATTTAATAATTTGCTCCTTTCATTTGTCTTCAAATAAATGTACAAACCCTTCAACCACCATCATTGAATACTATAAATAACACCATTTGGTCTTTGTTAATGATGTATGTGTGTGTGTGTGTGTGTCTGAAACTTTAATTTGTGTGTAGTTTGATGATTTTGTATGAATCACATGTTTGCTGTTAGTTTATTATTGTTTGTGTGTAAATTCAGTGCAGCACCAACTAACCAATTTCCTTTTGATCTCTACTTTTTGTTCTAGGCACATGATGAAAATGAAATGGATCGCATGCTAGCAATTGATGGCATTGAACTCATTGGCATCAATAACCGTAACCTTGGTATGTACCCCATCTATTTTTATTGCTCAAGATCTGTGAATTAACAAGCTTGCTAATTAGATAAATAGTTTTGAAATATATATTGACATGATCATTTTTTTCAGTCAATAGTTTTTCCATATTTTTCCTTATAGTGTGATAAAGTTCTTTTTGGTGTAGCTTCTCACCTATGAAATTGAATTTAGTTGGTTAATGTAAAATTTCTCCGTCCAATGAAAGTGTACTATGCATATTAATGTTACGTGCAATGGTTCATGTAGAAATATTTACTTGATTAATGCAAGGGGGTATACATGCAAAGGTAAGCAAATGGTTAACGTTCTTGCATGTGAAGTCGGTTGATAGTCCAGCTTTGAAGTTTATGAAAGACAAATGGATGTGTTGTTGCGTGAGAAGGAACCGAGGGTTAGATCTGCTAACCTATTTTAAAATTTCGGGTTGGTTAGTAGTTTATTAATGTTATTCTTGCAGGTATTGATAAGTGGTTAGTGACGCTAACGGGGTATATCAAGATGTTGATAACAAAACAAAGTGGAAGATGGAGACGGAGTGGATAATATCTCCACATTTATGAAAGAACTGTCAAAAAATTAGGCATGCAAGAAAATGAAAATCATATGTAAACAAGGTTTATAATTAGTGTGACAAAGCTTTGATGAATATTAATGATGGCTTGAATCTTGCTTTTATTTTTTTCCTTCCACTTAAGCAGTTTAAGTGGTTGCAATGTATCCACCCCATGACATAGAAATAATACAAAATCAAAGTTGAATTGATGGAAAGTATAACTAGACAAAATTAATATTTTGAGAATTTATTTTAATCTATGTTTTTTGACAGGGATTTGAGGGTCTCTTTAACAATGGTTACTATATGTTATTAATTGAAGTTCACAAATTATTTGTTTTAATTTTGATCTTACAAATATGTATAAAATATGATGTTTTTATTCATGAAAAGATGAGTTTTGGTATGTTGGTAGGGACATGAAAGTGAGAATGTGTCGTAATTAGTGGGAAGGGGTAATCTTAGGCTCCATTTTTTGCGTCGAATTCATTTTAATGTGGAGTAATCAAGATACTCAAGATGGAGTCCCATTGCATATAGTACAAGATAGCTAATGCTCGAAATTCAATGCAGCCTCATAATAACTATACAATCATGAAAGGAGATGAAGTGCAAGGGTTGCCGGAATTGATCACATGGCATTTAGTATAGAATTAAAGTCGGTTAGATGAAGTGCAAGGGTTGCGAAAGGTTGCAAGAATAATTAATGATATAACCTAATTCATGCATATATAAACCGGCCAAAATCACATTTAGTATGTACAGATTCACACATCTTTTATATCTTTGATTGTTGGTAGCGGTATGTAAATTATGTTTTGCAACATTTTAGAGATGATTCACACATCTTTTAGATCTTTGTAATTAACTCGGCCTTTTTTTTTTCTTAATTTAGTTATCATACGCAGGTACCATGAAACTCACACAAGATAATGCATGCTCAGATAAATGGAACCAAAGACTGAGATAGCAACTATTTTCTTTGTTTTATAGATATTTAGATGATTGTTATAGATAAGCATATATATAGATATATGTATTATGTTAATGCATTGTCATATAGAAGTAATTTATGTGCGTTTTCTATTGATGTAGCTCACATGTGCGAATTGATTCAAGAAAATGCGCACGAGCATGTATGTAAAGCAACATTTAAATGGCTAAATGATACTTTTTAGCGTGATTAGTTTATGTAAGTAGTTGCTTTCGAATGCTCTTTGAGAAATATTAGAATGAATTTATTGTATGCAATTGAATTATTATTGAAAATAAGAAGGTTCGCGCATCACAAAGTGTTTTCTTTTTCTATATGTAGAATCATTAGTAAGAAACCAATATTTACGCCCATTAAATGAGTTTGCCATAATATCAAAATACAACATATTAAAAATATCACATTGAGTAACGAATAGAAAGAAAAAAAATACATAATTTTGACTTAAAGCCATTTGTAAATTATAATATCAAATAAAAAAGTTGAGTTTTAAACATAAGCAAAAGTTCAAACTTTTATCGAAAAACAAAACCGGTGTATATACAACATCGAGATGGAAGTGCAAGGCTTACCGGAATTGATCACATGATATTTAGTAATTAGTAGATAATTAAAAGTTGGTTATGGATTGAGATGAAGTTGAAATGGTTTCAAGAATAATTGATGATTTAACCTAATGCAATATATATATATATAGATATATGTATTATGTTAATGCATTTTCATATACAAGTAATTTATGTGTGTTTTCTATTGATGTAGCTCACATGTGCGAATTGATTCAAGAAAATATGCACGAGCATATATGTAAAGCAACATTTAAATGGTTAAATGATACTTTTTAGCGTGATCAGTATATGTAAGCATGCAACTTGAATAATGAATATAAAAGGAAAAGTACATAATTTTTGCTCGAACCCATTTGTAAATTAAAAAAATTAAGTTTAATACATAATAGTGGAGTCCAAAAGGTTTTAGGAATTATTAATAGTGTGTTAATTAATATTAATTTGGTTAACTATTTGGAATTGAGTTTATTGATAAAATTTCTTATTATTAGTTAGAATTCAATGTTAATTTTCAATGAAATTAGTTGTACAATAAAATGATATGAAGCTAACTTTAGTTTTTAATCATAAACTTTATAAATAAATACTAATATGTTATAAAAAGATTAAATATAAAAATCACCAAACAACTAATGGCATACTTACAACAGATTTAATACAATCACAACTTACGAATAACAAAAATAATTAACGCAAATTACACTATAACAAATAAGAAAAAGTCAGTGTGCTTCGTATTACCATGCAAAAACCATATAATGCAAAATTATTGTTGGGTTACGTAATGTGACAACTGGCAAATTAGGGAGACTTTAAAACCTGCATCACATTAAAAGTTTGAAGTTTTATTATATAGTTAAAATGTTATTCGTAACAGATTTGGGAAAATTGGACCGATGTTTTGAATTTTGAAGTTTATGAGATATTGAATTCGAGTTATCGATTAATTATGAGTTATATGTGTCGTGAATTATTGTTAGACGTTTTTGTTGCACTACGTTGACTCCGACACTAGGAAAACCTAACGAGTTTAAATCTTTTGAATGACGGTCGCGGTTATACGTTAAATAAACGTTTTATCTTTTATGTGAATCGGAAAGTGTTTTGGGAATCAATGGTGACTTATAAAAATATATTTTGGCGACGTTTAATATTTTTGAAAGCAAATGATCGTGTTACGGGAAAACCGATTAGTAATATTCACCTAAACATAAAAGTCATTGTGGCTAGTTTTGGAAAAGTGAAACTTTAGGGACCAAATTGTAAAATTTAGGTATAACTACCCTTTCCCCTAACCCTAACCCTCATAATATCAAAACAAACACCGCCCTTCTTCTCCCTTTTGCTAGCCGCCGGCTGCCACCTACGAACCACCACCACCGCCGACCTCCACACAACACCACCACCACCAAAATACTCCCCATCATTTTCTTGTTCTTGTGGTGTGAAGCACGCGCCAAAACAAACACCTCTCCCCCTCTGTTTTTCCTTGTTGCCGCCACGTACAAACACTACACACCACCGCACCACCATTTTATTGGTTTTCATTCGATTTGAAGGTGAGAAAACGCGTGTTACATGTCGGGTTTGACTAATTCGAGTCAAACCCGGATGAAATCTTTGATTTGGGTATTGATTTAAAGATGAAAAATGGGTTTTTGATATAAAAATTGAAATGGTATCCTTGGGTGTCGACACACATTCGATTGGTACTCGGATTTGATATTTGGATGTGTTTGGTTGCGTTTTGTGGCTCGATGGAGCTCAACCGAGATCTTGTTCTCTCGGTATTGTGGCTTATGGCTCGTTTGGGAGCTCAACGTGACCATCTTGGTCCGTTGGTTGTGGTATTAGCTCGTTTGAGCTCGAAACGACCATAAGGGTCCGATTAGCTTTGGGTATGTTGGCTCGTGCGAGCCTAACGAGACCCCCTTTGTCCGTTTGGTTTGATTTTGGCTCGTTTGGGAATCGATTTGATGCTTGTTGTGGTTGTTTGATGTTGCCACGACCCACGGGGTCTGTTTGGCATATTTGTGTGGGCTTGGGTGAGCATAAGTCGAGACCATATGGGTCTTGGGTTCGAGTCTTTGTGACTCATGGTCTAGGCGAGACCCAAATGGGTCTCCCGGCTCGTGTTTGGCTTGCTAAACCAACCCGGATTACATGTAACGTGATGATTTTCTTGTTGTGTTTATATTGTTATTGTTATTGTTGTTGTGATACTTGTTTCTGGCCGATGCATTTGGTTGGGTCGAGACCCTTTGTGGTCTCGACAATGGATTTATTTTTGGATATTGAGGAGTTGTTGACGAAGGTGATATGGGAACCGATTGTGAGACGGTAATTTAGAATGACGGAGATAAGTTAGAAAGGTGCCGTAGATGGACCTTATTGTTGTAGCATGTGATTATGGGACTTGATGACGGAGATGGATTACTTATGGTTGTGATTTGATTATATTACTTTGGACTTTGGTTGTGCGAGTCGAAGTCACGTTGACTTCCTAGTCAACGGTTGATTTCGGCAAAACACCTTAGCACTTGGATTTGGACAATGAGCCGAGAGTGATGACTCGGATATGTGACTCATCTTATATAACTCGTCGTTAAAAATAATCAAACTTAATAATAACAACTCGCAATAATTATATTAATAATATAAACATTTATATAAATATATAAATGTGAAAACGTATATATATATTTATACAAGTGCGTATATTAAAAATAAAATGATCACGAGTAATAAAATAATAATGTGACGATAATTATTATACTATGAAAATAGTATAATAAATGTCGGGAACGCTATTATAAAACAAATTAGTACAAATAACGATATAATTATAACGTTAAATACACTACGAAATGAAATGCATTTTTGGAAAATAAAACGGGAAACTTACGAGTTATACGAGATCGAGGTCACTTGTGTCCAAGTGGGCCATATTAATATTTACGTGTTGACTTTTATGCTTGTCACGGATGTGTAACGTTAATATATTTATTTTCCATAACTACGTAACTTATTTGATCGACGGATTAAATAGGACCTACTTAGTTATAAAAAAAAGGGGGATATTAATGGGTATTGTATCCTACGACACCCATAGGACGTGGTATGTGTACAAGAATAATGAGCTACTTAATATCTCGTGAGGTTTACCAAATTAACGAATTTGGTAAGTTTGACGATATATTTAGGGAACTTATTAAGCTTAGATACTTACCATATAGTATTCTACGTGCTATGTGATTTAGGTTTTGGGTATGATCTTGGAATAATATATTAGGTAAATAAGTTGTGGAGGATTACCAAGTCGACGGATTTGACAAACTTCGATGATTTATTTAAATAATATATTGGGCTAATATTAGACATGTAGATTGTTTTATCATCCTTTTTCGTTATGGTTATCTTGGTTTGTGTTGAGTCGACCTTCCACCCACATGGATACTAAACGCCAAACTAATACGAGAATAATACGAGAAATGGATTTTGGAAAGTAAAATGGAATACGTTCGGGATTCGGAATATTTGACTTTTGAGGAAATGATTCTGCGAAGAGTTTATATTGTTAGGAAGTGCCGAGTCCGTAGTTGCTGTCTTTTGAGTTGTGATACTTCTTGATTCTACTGGTTTCATTGTGCTGATATCTGGACTTGAGGTGAGTCATAACCCCACTTTTACTTTGAACTTTGTTTTCAATACTTGGGGTGAGAAACGTGCAAATTATTTTATGTGGACTATTATCGCTGTTTATTTAAAACTTGCTATGCTTATAGAACTAGGTAGTGTAGAGCATGTCGCATCCTTGCGAATGCATATTGTATTGGTTGGTTGAGAGGCATGTCGTATCCTTACGAATGCAAGTACATGTCGCATCCTTGCGAATGTTGGGCATGTCGCATCCTTGCGAATGCATATTGATTTGATTTGGTTTAGACTATTGTGTGCACCTATAGGTTGGTTTAGTGGTTTGAGGCCTAGTCTAGCTAGCGAGCGTTTTGCGTATACGTCCACTTGATTGAATTATGAATTTAAACCTATGATCTCACCAGCGAAAGCTGACTTTTAGCGCTTTTTCTCAGGTAATTAAGTGATGACTTTGGATGCATGGTTTGGAATGCTTGGCTTGGCAAAGTGGTTAAGGATCTATTTTTCTCAAACTCTGATATGTATTTGTGGACCTACATTTATTTCATTTGGGCCTTACGTTGGATGAATTTGGGATGAATGTAAACTCTAAAACCTTGTTTGGTTTTACTATACTTATGTTTACTTTATCTCGTTCTTTTATGACTTGTCATGGATACCAATCCACGTAGCACCCCGAAAGCTTGATTAGTCTTCCGTTGTACCAAATTTTGGGGGTGTTACAGATTGGTATCAGAGCCAAGGTTATAGAGAACTAGGTAATAAACACCTAAACTATAACCAAATTTTATAGAGAACGGTCCTCGACCAATGCCCGCCAGCCCGCCAAACCGAGGTATCTTAGATTATGATTGAGATATTATGAGATGATGATATGATATGAGATTTTGAGATGATTTGGGAATTATGGGTATGTTGACTATATGATATGATGGTGTTTGAAAACTTATATGGTTTAATTGTTTTGAGAAATGTTTTAATAATGCGGTATTTGGAAATCTTTCTTGAATGATATGATTGAGATTATACGATGATTTTAGTACGATACTTTGAGTTACGTGGTTTAGTTGTTTTGAAACACTTACACCTACCCTACGCCGTTGTCACAAACCATGGCCTCCCATACGTTCGATATTTTTGAGGATCTTCGTGCTGATCTACACCGCCCAGCACAGATTACCATGGCTCCTGATGATCCTTATAGGATTGCCATGCATTCAGCTACTTCAGCACCGATAGCAGTTACTTCTGCACCACTTGTTTCAGCTACTTCTCAGGGACCCTCATCTTCTTTGGGGCTTCCTGGTACCTCGAGGCAGCTTACACTACATCAGGATTTGACTCGTGTGGCTCCACGTTTCACCCACCGAGCTACAACACGTATGTCTGTGCGCCCTACTTCACCACCTATGCACTTCGATGCTCACGCTCTTCTGTCAGATGCACCACCCAGATCATTCCGTTGTCGCCCTAGATCTCCTACACTATCACCTCATGGTTCACCTGTTTGGAGGTGACGATTGATGGAGTACCCCTCTGATGAGGAGAAGGAGGAGTACGAGGGTGAGGAGGAGGCCGACGACCCTCAGGAGGTTGAGCAGAGGGATGAGGACCCTCAGGAGGTTGAGCAGAGGGATGATGACCCACAGGAGAGTGAGCAGGAGGATGATCCTCAGGAGGAGGAGATGCCTGATGATGATGGTTTGCCAGCTCACAGCCCTGCACATTCAGCTCATTCTGCAGTGCCTGACTCTCCGATACATCAGCTAGAGCCGGTTTCACCTGATCACCCATTTTTATTTGATTCTCCACCTGGCAGTCCCATGGCATCGGACACGCCATCTGAGATATCTGCCGAGTCTGCAGATTTGGGGGGGACTGGTAGGATTTGGGCTCAGATTATCGCACAGGGCGAGAGGATCTCACGGATGGCAGATCGACTTGAGATGGTTATTGGTGAGTTTATTGCGGAGTTGAGAGTTGACTTGACTACTGTCGTGAGCAGGACGATAGCGATTAGGAGAGGTATGATGGAGGTACATGAGCAGATAGAGAGTTTGCAGAGAGGTTTTATCATGGCTCGCGAGGCAGATCGCAAGCTGTGGCAGAGGAACACTGAGTTAGATAAGGAGGTTGCAGACCTTAAGAGGGATAGTGATACTCACAGTGTCGAGTTGGGATCGTTATGGAGAGAGTTAGATGGACTGAGATCAGAGCTGAGGAGTTTACGTCGACATGATGGCTAGATAGTTTTGGACTATGTTGTTATGTTGCTTTCTAATCCAAGGAGTGCTTGGTTAGAAAAGCTAGTTATCTTATCCTCTATGTATTTCAGTTGTATGTTCGTCTTGTTGGAACGATTGGTATCTTTTATTGTCTTTGATATTTGGAACGATGTTTCGATCGCTGTATGTATGGATGATGGTTATCTTATGTGATGTTATATGGGTTAAGATGTTATGAAATTGCGCTCCTGTTTGTTTGATTTATGTCTTGTGGTGAAATGTTGATATTCTACGGATGTCTTGGCTTCATCTACCCAATTCTTGTTGAACGTACGATAAATAATATCAGAGACTTATTAACCTTGTATTGTGTTTCAGATCAATGGCCCCATGACGAAACCTTACATATTGTTTTGGGACGATTGGGACTCATGGGTAAAGTACTTATTTTATGGAGTAATGGGGAAGAACATAATATTATTACCCCCATATGTGCGTTAATCTTAAAAGTGCTCAAAGTGTTTTGATTTTCTTAATTCGAGTCATTAGATTAGTTAATTGTAAAGTATGTAAAAATTTAAGTGTAAGGGGAACGTTCATTCCCTATGATGTATTATTTTGGATGGTAGGGTAAGAGTGTATCTAAAAAAAAAAAAAAAAAAAAAAAGAAAAAAAAAAATCGAAAAAATCAAGAAAAAAAAATAGAAAAAAGAAAAAAAAAAAGAAAAAGAAAAAGAGAAAAAAAAAACATACGGACTACCATCCCTTTTTATTCTATGTTCATTTTATGTTTTTGTTATTTTTCATTTATTAGCTTAAGCCGAGTCTAGTCTTGGCTTAGCAACGCCACATTGTACATGTAATTAACCAAGATTGTTAACTCGCCACCAGTAAAACTTCCTTTATCCAACCAAACCGTGTATTTCATATCCCTACACCTAACGTTACAACCCTTTAAAAGACCTCTTTGATAGTTTATCCTAGGTGCTTACGCCATGTGGTGGAGGCTTGATCCTTTCCCAAGCCTATGATAATCTATTTTGCTATGACAGGTAGTGAGAGATATCTTCCGTTTCCATTTTGTAATTTACACTTTATTACACCCGAGAGATGTGAGTATCTAAACACTATTTGTGAGGTGCTAGTGTATGACCTCCGTGCTTGTCTATTGGTCTTTAGTGGAACGATTATTTGTTGTAATTACTTTTATATTAGTGTTAAATGACCCTTAACTTGTATTTTGACTAGAATAAAAGCGCATTTGCTTGAGGACAAGCAAATCTCAAGTGTAAGGGTATATGATGAGGCGAAAAATGATCCGTTTTTAGGGGGTCATTTAAGCCCAAATTCGAATTTATTTGATCAAATATTGCCCTAAATCGTTCCTTTTGTGATTTTAGGTACTTTGGGAGTGAAATCTGGAAAATGAAGCAATTCGGACGTTTTTGGAGCATAAAAGTGAAGAAAACGCCAAAGTCTTAATTTTCCATGCTGGGAACAGTAGGTGACGGCGTCAAGAGTAACTCCCTGACGGCGTCAAGAGCAAAATTCCATGACGATCCAGAAGAGATTTGACGGCGTCATGAAAGTAGGGCATCAAGAGTAAAAGTCATGACGGCCTGGAAATGATTAAGTCTTGACGGCGTCAAATGTAGATCAAGGCGGTCTGAGATTAATTTTGGCGGCGAGGTGACGGTGTCACAAACTTTGTCTTGACGCCGTCAGACCCCTTTTCCTATATATATTTTTCTAATTTTTCACATTTAAAGAGAGAAGTTTTGGGAGAAACCCTAAGTACGATTTTGGTGTAACTTTACAGGTTTTTCAAGGGTTCCAACCCCTTGATACCTTGCATGTGTAATCAAGATAAGTGTTCTTTTAATTCAATCAATATGTCTATGTGTTGGTTGTCTATATCTTGTTCTTGTCTTAATTCCATCATGCTAGGCTAGATCAATCTTGTGTTTGCTTAGATCTAATGAAACCTAGATGTTGATTATGTGTTGATTACTTGTTTATTCTTGTCTTGGATGAATGATTTATATGTTAGGCTTAAGAAAACTGACAGATTTCCAATTGGTAACATGCTTGAACGTCTTAAGAAACATGAACCGACGCGCACTAGGTCTTTATTGGTTGTATTTAATGCATGAGCCACTGTTTAGAATCCCTATAGTTGTGCTGGGCATGGTGTAGGAGGAGATAAGAGCTCATAGAATTGGGGAGTTAAGTGTGCCACCCCATGAATGGTATTAAGGAATACGATCCGTCATCCATGCAATTATAACAAGTAATTAACGTGTAAAAGATGTCTAGGGAGTAGTGAAATCTAAGTAAACATATTTTCTCCAATTACTGCTCACAACTTTAGTATAATTTAGTTTATTTTCATTTTTAGTATTTTATTTTGATTGCATCTTAGTATTGGGTTAGTTGATTAGCAACTAATTCCGCCCAAATCCTTCAAACCCGAGATTTTAACTTGCTTTCCACAAAATATAAAAATACAAAAATAATCTTCCTTCACCTTTAGAACTAGTATTTAGGTTTTCTAATCCTAGCGACACTATTCCTAAGCTGAACGATCAATCCCCCGGTACTTGTCACTATACTATACTACAACGATCAGGTACACTGCCTGGTGGGGGTTGTAAGCTTCTCAAGATCCCTTGAGAGGTAAAGCCTGGTGCGATTCCCACGTATCAATAATAAAGGGGACTTGTCATGACGTGGTAATAAGGAAACTTAAGCAATGTAAGGGATTTAATACTTTGGCATGTACAGAAAAATAAGTAGTGCAATGTATTCTCCCCCGTGGGATTTGAATTAAAATATGTAATTGAAAACGGGGCTATGAAAACTCACCTGAAGTGATAGTACAATGTGATGGAATAATCGGGACAACAAGGCGCGAACACTAGCCGCAACCTAATATGAGTAATAACGATCTACTTTAGATCATGCCGTGATGTAATGAATGCACATGCACATGATACCTATACCACTCGTAACTTGAAAATACTTGTTATCGTCAAAGTAGGTAATTTCCATACTTAGAAAAAATAAGTCCAATTAGAAGTATAGAAACTTGTCGTAATATATCGTATATAAAATGTTAGTGTTATATTTCTCGTTTTGAAAACCTTGAAATAACGTCTAGTAGTCGTATAAATAAACCTTGAGTCGTACGTACTTCGTTAGTTAAGAATAAAATCATTGAATAAGAAAGGTAGAAAATATAGCATTTAGTACGTAGTTATATTATTTTTAGTAGTGACTATAATTATATATATAGTTTTGACGATTTTAAAACGTGTATAACTTGGTCGTTTTAAGTTCATTTTCCTCGTTCTTTATATCCACGGATTCGTCTTAGTATGTATTAATATATTTTCGATAGCTCGGCTCCTCTAGGTTACGTCTAACGCCTCTATTTGTCTGTCGAAAATTGTCAAACAGCATGCAGTTTTTCAGAAAATAGTTTTCGTCAATTAACTTGCAAAAATCATAACTTCTTCGTTATAAGCTCGTTTTAATCCGTTCTTTCGCCCACGGATTCGTTTTTGAAAGTATTTTCTAAATCTTTGGTCAAAATTACCCATCACCTACTGAGTTTCCCACGTTTTAAAAATAATGACAGTAGGTATTTGTAATGTTTCAAAAACCATTTCTAGGGTTCCAATCTAGTTCCAACTTCAACCAAACCACTTTCAATCACCACAAAACTAGTCTAATCCTACCATACACCTTCTTAGGGTGTCATGGGTTCCTAAACATCATAAATCAAGTGGATCTAACAAGGATCTAACTATAATCAATTTCTAGGGCTCAAAAGTTAGATATGTTTAAAATGAAGTGGTAAAAATAGCATATGCATGTAGATCTAGTATATATATCATATGAATCTTGTAAAAACTTGGTAAAATCATAAGGATGAGTTTCATACACTTACTTGAAAGATTAAGGAGATTTTGAGGATGAAAACCTATGTAAACCTTGAGTTTATATTTCAAAACCCTAAAATAGGTAACTAATGGAACTTGAAATATACTTGATCTTGAAAAATCTTGGGTTTCTTCTTGTTGTCTTGTTTAGGCCGAGCACCCCAAGAGAGAAAAAGAAATATGTGTTTGCTTGCTAGATCTAGAAATGAACTAATAATGGAGTGTTTTTAGTATATGTATATAATATATATTGTAGTAGACAAATAGGTACATGTATTTATGAGAGTTGTTGTAAAATTTTAAAGATTGAAAAGGGATTGACAGGGGGGGGGGGGGCGGCAATGTAGGAAAAAGAGAAGAAAAAATGAAGCTAGTGTAAGATAGTTGTTAGTTTCTTGTATTATTGTATGTTTATTATTGTTTTTAAGGAATACCGGGTACCGAGTTAATTAAAAATAAATTTTAACGGAGTTAACCGGGACATAATAAAGTCGTAAAAATTGTAAGAATATGTTGGGTGCAAGTATTGAGTGTTTGGATAATTATTGTTTAGTTTCTACGAAAACCGTCGTAATTTTAGTAAACTTACGATAATAATTAAATAAATTTCCAAAACATCGGGTAAATTAATATTATAATTTTTATATTATTAAAATGAATATAAAAATATATTGGGATCATAGTCGGGAGTGTCGGACATGTTAGTCACATTATTGGTCGCGTGCTAACGTTTATTTAGAAATAATTAAACGTAAAAGTTAATTATACCAAAAGTACTAATTTAAATATCCTACGAGTGGAATAGTATGCAAGTGCCATAATGATAATATGCAGACTATTTCTAGTCCGTATGAAATATCCCAATGATAATGCATGAATTCGCTCCTGAACTAAATTTGGTTACGCGAATTTGAATACCCGTAAACTAAATTTACGATGAAATGAGTAAAGTACATGAATAGTGTTTTCTCTTCGGAAATGAATAGTGTCATGTGAATAGTAAATTTTCTGAACGCTTCTCAAATCTCAAACTGACACAAAAAATGATGAATAGTGATCGGTGAATAGTAATTGATGAATAGTAACTTTCCGAGATGAATAACGAAATTTCGACATCTGAACAAGGACTTGAAATTACGAATTGTGACATTAAACAAAAAAGAAATTCTAATGAATTATAATTAGTGGTAACCAAACTGAAACCGAACTGAAGAGACTTCATGATTACAAAACTTATGTCATACATTAATGAAAACAATCGGTTTAGTTTCCCATGCAGAGTATCAAATCAGTTTTAGACATAAATTTTGCAATGACACATTCAGCCCTTCAACTTATGATAAAGATGACTAAACACTAAAAAAAAAGAATGGCAATATTACATAAAGTATCCCTCAAATGGTGCAAATTATAACAAAATATTCATAAAAAACACTACAAATAACATTATCATATGAAAACTTCTTGATTTATATATAAAATAAAAATCTTAAAAACTGAATATAAATATCACATTTTCATTGCTTCCAACTTCTCAATAAAAGATAATAGAGCACGAAGCCGAACATGTTTTTGAGTTACAACAAACATCAACCTATCAACTTCGTCCAAATCTTCCCGTTGCATTCTTCTTAAATCAACAATAGATTGAATAAAAGAATCACATGCACCAATAATCTTCAACTCTTTTATAATCAACTCCCTGTGATTCACACGATCAATAATTTCTATCACTTCTTCCCTTAAATATTCTTCATCAGCAAATGTAGATTTAACTTCTCGGTTATAATGTACGAGCATCATATCTTTAACATAGCTTGACTTAGCTTCATCAGCTAAACGCCCTAAGTAAACAAGAGAAGAAACAATAGGAGAAGACATAGGTGTATTATTTTTTAAAATATAAATTTCCATATTATGCTATGAATATATAACCTATAGAAAGGGATATTGAAAGGGCATTCAAATTAAATGATTAATATTAAGTAAAATTAAAATTAGAAAAAAAAAAAAAAAAAAAAAAAACTATATACAATAAAGCATGAAAATACTCATTAGATTAAAAATAATGATTTTATATTGACTAACAAAAACAGACTATTAACAAAGATGAGCCCGAGTGCAGCGCACGGGTCATAATAAATGCGGAGGATTCATGAGTAAGTACGTTCATTTAATTTTCATGCTTCATGGTAAGTACGTAGGCGTGGAATTAGTGATTCGAGTTGAGCTTGATGCAATTCTCACTTAATGTATCTTTATTTGCTGCAATTGAATGTTTAAGGAATATGAATAAGAACCATGTTAGAGTTACAAAACTCACATCAATTGCAGGTACACAAACCATCATGTAGTTATACTTGCTTCATAATTGTGCCACTTATTTCTCATTAATAATGGAATACAAATCATGGAGCTATGCGGTTATAAAGATTACAACCCAAAGGCTTCGAAAGCCTATAAATAAGGTGTGCCTACACTCTTACATTCACCCCAGTTCACCCTCTCAGTAAAAGCATACACCATGTCAAAAGCAGTTGCGCAGGCTAAATCCTAAGTGTTCCTTGACCAGCTTGATCATAATGTAACAGGTCCCATTGTTGCCATGGTGTGCAGAAAATGGGACATTAATGCTGTTAGTGGACGTTATTTAAGCACTGATTTCCTCATATCTGATGCGAGGGTAAGCTGCAAGTTTCTTTTCTCTGGAATTGGATTAATAAGAGTTATGTATGATTCTTCTATTGGTATGGTAGCTTTTTTAAATGTTTTTTGTTTTGTCCAGGGCAATACAATGCATTACACTGCAAAGGCAAAGACATCACACAGTTTTGTAACCAAGTTGGTAGAGGGCAACATTTATACTATTCTTGATTTTGCTGTAATACCCAAAACAGAAGAATACCGTATTATGAAAAAAGAGTGCTTACATCATTGAGTTTCATGGTGGCACCACTATTAGAAGATCTTTGGTCAAGTCAGATGGTTTTGTGAGGCATCCTTTTAATTTCATAGATTTTGATGATCTGCAAGTTACAGATAACAAATATTTGATTGGTAATATTCAATGTTGACTAAATTTTTCTAACATTTTAAATAATAGTTATGGGTTTAAGTAAATCTATACCTTTGCATATGTTATTGGGTACATCACAAATGTGGGCAGAATCCTTCAGCAGAAATCGGGGTCAAGGATCTTAGATTTCTTCCTCACTAACCAAAGGTCAGTGACATTGAGTTTATAAGTATACATGTTTCCAATGAATTCCAATAGTGATTAGGTTTTTTTTTTATTTTATTTATTTATTTATTTATTTATTTATTTATTTATTTTTTTGCTTGTCTTAAAATAGAGGTAGATTAATTAGGGTCACTCTATGGAGGAATCTTGGTGATGTCTTGATAGATAAGAAGACCAAGAATGCTAGCCTCCATGTTGTGGTTCTGACCGCTGTAAATACAAAGTTGTACAACAGTAAGGATCCATAAATATGTACTTTTAAAACCTTTTTAAGGTATGCAAGGGTTGATTCACTATTCTTTGTTACCTTGCAGACCGGCTTTATTTGTCTAGCAGTTCATCTACAATGATATTAGACGATGATGAAATCCCCGCGTTGAAAAAGTTTAAATCTGAAGCAAGGTAATATACTATGATTTGCTTACTCAAACAACTTATGTGTTATTAAACATAAATATTCATCTTGGTGAGTTGATGACAGTGAAATAGAAGTTAGGAAGGAGATTGTACCATTTATATCAGGTAACAATTCTGAAGCTAGGGACGGCACATTGGAGAATTTGTTGATTTGGGCTCGCAGCCGCAAAAATGAGGTACCACCTATTTATTTATTATAACACGTCTCTCAATTTTATACCATTTCTAACCTATGGAAATCCCTTTTTTCCTGTAGCCTGTGACATTCAATTGTAAAGTTAGAATTGATGATATCATGACAAGAAAAGGGTGGAACTACCCATCGTGTGGTAGTGATAAGTGCAAAAAGGGCATCACAAGGAAGGATGGCAAATTTTGGTGTGATTCATGCAATAAACCGACTGATTATCCTGTGATAAAGTATGATATTATTTAAAACAAATTTATATTCTTATATACTAATATACATTATTAATTTTAATAAGGACATGGAAAAGAATGTTCCACATCCATTTAACACATTTGGTCAACAGGTACATGCTTGAGTTGGTTGTTTCTGATGATACTGCTCAAACAGTGGTGGTCGTGTTTGATGAGATTTCCATTAAGTTGGTGAAATCCTCTGCTGAGTCACTTTTAAAAGAAGATTTTGAGATATATTTTCAACATTTTAGCTATTTTTAAATTGAATTGGACACTTACCATCATTTGCAGGGCCTGGAAGATCAACCAGCATTACCACAAGCTCTGACTAATATAATTGGCACCTTACACACTTTTGAGCTGAAATCACATACCTTCTATGAGCACGGTACTTATAAGAGATTTACCTGTTGGCAAATTTGTGAGCCACTACCATCTGCTGAGGTCGCAAGTATCAGTAATGTAATTGCAATCGCCGATGTTGAGAAGCCAGCATTGAAAATATTGACTGAAGACCCAACATTGTGCACTCCATTAAAAATTTCAGAAGGAAAGAGAATGCAAGGGTTAGTCTCTGATATTGCCATCAACATTAACATGCTTATTACAATATATTGTTTGACGTGTGTGTGCATACTTACTAGTTGTTACTGTTTAATTACAGCTTTGCTGTTGAGGACTCAGATGCCGAAATAACACCTTCTGAAAGTGAGGTTCTAGAAGATAGTGATGATTGTGAGCCTGCGACAAAGAAAAAAAAGAGACGGTTATAATCCATCCAAAATATTACTACTTATTTTATATTACCAGAAATTTTGACTTAAATGTGTTTGCGTTTTCTTTGCAGAAACATTATTAGCGACTCTGAATCTGGATAGGCTGTTAAAGACTCAAAGCTTTGAATCCTACTCATTATGAAAAGCCAATATCTTCTTAGTTTTTGCCTAATAGTAATAATTTACGAAACTAAAAAAAATGGATGCGATAATAGATAGGATGGTGTTCTTTTATCTTTTTTTTTTGATAATAGAATCTTTCGATTACTCATCTTATGGGAATTGATAGCCTGAATTAAAGAATACTTGAACTAATGAAATATCAGCCAATATTGCATACTACTATGGTTTTAAATTAATGGAATACCTGCCAATCTTGCATAATATTTATCTATTGACAAACAAAGACTGTTGTGAACTCTATAGTTGAAACAATATTGCATAAAGCTTGATTTACAACTATCTAAGTAAACTAAATTACTAATGGAACTGTTAAATGAATAGTAAGTTTCTTAATTTGCATGCTATTCACAAAGTTAATATACCTTATAAGCTGAAAATGCAGTTGAAAAACCTGATCCGAACACGAACAAAAAAAGGAACACTATGAGCTTGGTAATGTCCTTATCAGACCCAAAAGAAGGAAATGAAGCTGCACCATTGCAGATTATGTTTTCTACCAATTACTCAGATTATGAAGAGATGGAAATGTGATGAGGAATCATAGTTCAAGATTGATTTTAGACTTTTACACTTTTAATAAATTGTTATAAAACTTATAAATGTTTAAGTTTTGCATTTGATTCCAGCCTATTATTCACTTTGTGTAAATATGTGAATTATCATTTATGGACTGCAAGATAAATAATATCTAACTCCTAATATTTATATAAGTGGTATGTGGTCTGCAAAATGTCATATGAGTTTTTCTAAGTGTGCAAAGTGGGTTAATTCTTATACAAATCCTATGATAAAGATGCCTACTTTAAAGAAATTAAGACAGTTTGTTACACAGCCATTAGTCTAATCACACTCAAAACAAAATTTCTCACAAATGTTTTCAATAATTATGTAAAAAATCAAATAAAACAGCAACATGTCTTTGTCTTGAACTATTTAATGTATGGCAATTAGGGTAAATACCACTATGTGGATATGTGGAGAGTTCAATATTGGGGAGCATTTAGTATCACAAAGAATAATATATTATATCTTCTCAGATCTACGATATTAATCAATTCAATTCTACAACTAAATTATATGATCATGTGACTTATGCATACAAATAGATGTCCTGTGTAAAAAAAAAAAAAAAAAAAAAAAAAAAAAAAAAAAAAAAAAAAAAAAAAGTCCAGCTCATCTAAAGTACTTTCTCCTAAAATAATACATATAATTTCATTCTTAAACTTTACTCACAGATAAAAGGATAGTACTTTAAAAATTCACCAGCTAGATAGTTTCTTCATTTACTACTAGAATAAATGTTGTAAGTAAATAAGGATAATCCAAAAGGCAATATTACTAACAAATTAATTACAGATCAGTTAACATTCTTAACTCATCTTTGATGTCTTACATGCAATCAAATTGAATTGCAGGTTTCATAAAACAATGGATAAAGGTATAATCAAATTGCTTAATTTTCTATGTATTTAAATAAAATTAATAACTATAAATATATTGACTTTTTCATTGTTCCAGGTGTACACAACAATCGTGGCCAGATTCCGTCATTCTCCAGTATACTAAAAAATTCTATAATAATTCATTTAGAAACTACTGTTGGTCAAGACGGGCAGCTCCAGTTTTACTGTGGTCTCAAACTAACACAAGATACCACTGAAGAATCAAGTAAATACACGTTCTTATTTTTGGATTGTAAACGAAAGTCAAAAAATATAATAACACTTAAATGTCTTACATCAGGTACATCAGCATGGCTAAAAAACACATCACCAAATTCTACACAAAATACATGGGGATCAACTTCCAATATCTGCGCAAACAAATCTAATTTTATTCCACCAACAATTAAAAGGCGCAATCCGAAAAAAAATCTAAAGAGAGCCGCGCTCACATCCAAAGGTAATTTTATTTCTTATTCAAATCAGTTAATAAATTACTGTTTATAATTGGTATAATATTATGATACCAAATAAGATATTATGGACTCAAAAATTCTAAATAAGGATCAAATTAGTTATGTGTTCATTTAATAATAGAATATTGTGCTTTTGCAAGTGTTGATGTCACTTACAAAAATGTAGGTCCTCCTTCGCATCAATGTCGTTGCTGTGATGCAATAATGTGGTATGATGAGAGAAGTGATAAGGCTAAAAGAGCTACCAATCCATCATTCTCACTATGCTGTCAAGAAGGTTAAGTACTACTCCCCAAATTAAAGGAACCTCCATCACCCTTAAATACTCTATTGGATTACACCAACGCTGAAACATCAAAATTTAGAGACCAAATTAGAGTATATAATAGCATGTTCTGCTTTACATCTTTTGGGGCTAGAATAGATCATTCCGTTAATAATGGCAGAGCGCTTTACAAATTCAGGATAAGTGGTCAAAATTATCATCTACTTGGGTCTTTACTACCAGAAGTAGGCATTCAACCTAAGTATTGCCAACTTTACTTCTTTGACACCGACAATGAAGTAAGGTATCGAATGACTGCTTTCATTAATAATGAGAAAAGTGAAATTGAGGAAAGAATAGTAGCGAGTCTGATTGACATGCTGAATCAATCAAGCTCAGTTGCTATGGCGCTTAGAATGGCAAGAGATTGGTGCAATTCTCATAATTCAAACAACTTTCAACTTCGTCTATTAGGCCAAAGATCATCTTCAAGGCAGTACAACGCACCTACGGCTGCAGAAGAGCCAGCACTAATTACAAACGATTTTGGAGAAGGAATATCTATTAGAGATGTCATTGTAAACAATAAAGATATGGGCCCACAAAGAATTTCAGAATTGCATCCATCTTATATGGCGCTCCAATATCCGTTGCTATTTCCATACGGAGAAGATGGGTTCCATGATAAAATACCTTATCATGATAATACAGGAAAAAGGAAAACCACGCGGGGTTTTGTCACTATGAAAGAGTATTATGCTTACATGATACAACAACGGAATAATCAGGGAACTACTCTAATAAAAGGTGGCCGCTTATATCAGCAATATATAGTAGATGCATATACGGCTGTTGAAGAACAACGGCTTAAATGGAACAGGCATAATCAAGATTCACTCCGTGTAGATCTCTACAATAATGTTTGGGATGCTGTGACAAGAGGTGACACCGACGCAGCAGCACTTGGAAAAAGAATAGTGTTGCCATCAAGTTTTACAGGCAGTCCAAGATATATGATGCAGAATTACCAAGATGCAATGGCCCTATGTCGAATATACGGGAATCCGGACCTCTTCATAACATTCACCTCAAACCCAAAATGGCCTGAAATAACTGAAATACTGTCCCATGTTCCTAGACAGAAGCCACACGATCGTCCAGAGATTGGTACCTGAGTTTTTAAATTAAAACTAACTGAAATGTTAGATGATCTTAGTAAGAATCAGATTTTCGGTGAAACTGAAGCAGGTAACACCCCTTATATAATGAATCAGTTTATTAAGAAAATAAATACGAATACTAATGAAATGTTTCATGATTTGTGATTTCAGTTGTGTATGTCATTGAATTTCAAAAGTGTGGCCTTCCGCATGCTCATATTCTTTTATGGCTAAAAAAGATAGCTAAGTGCAGGACACCAAACGAAAGCGATGACATAATTTCTGCCGAATTTCCATCTCCAACAGATGATCCAAATGGATACAAAGCTGTTAGTGATTATATGTTGCATGGTCCTTGCGGGAAAAATGCAAAACATGCTGCTTGAAACCTTGAAGGCAAATGTTCAAAACATTATCCCAAAGCATTTTATGCAGAAACAACGCTAGATGGAGATGGATATCCTGTTTATCGGTGGAGAAATAATGGAGTGAATGCAGTCAAAGGAAAAAACACTTACTCTAACAGAGACGTGGTTCCTTACAATCGATGTCTGCTACTTAAATATTAGGCACATATCAATGTTGAATGGTGCAATAGAACAAAGGCCATTAAGCACTTATTTAAATACTTAAATAAAGGACCAGATCGAGCAAGTATTGTTATTCAAGAAAACATTACCAGAGTTGATCAAGAAAGTCCTGAAAAAGTTACTGTAGTTGATGAAATCCAGAATTACTTAAACTGCCTTTTTTTAGCACCATGTGAAGCAGTGTGGCGTCTCTTTTAATTTGACATACATTACTCCTGCCTATCAGTCATGAAGCTTAATTATCATTTGCCAAATCAAAATTCCATCATGCTACGTGACTCGGAAAGTTTACCTGCACTTCTGGCAAAAGAAGGAATCAGTATGACAATGTTTACTGAGTGGTTCGAGCTAAACAAGCGTGACACAACAGCCAGGAAACTTACATATGCTGAACTTCCCCAAAAATATGTGTGGCATGAACAAGCCAAAGTTTGGAAGCTAAGGAAGCAAAAAAAAGTCTTTGGGAGGATTATTTACTCAAAACCTGCTTCAGGAGAACGTTACTATCTTAGAATGCTTCTAAACTTAGTAAGAGGAGCTGAATCATTTGAGAAACTGATGACAGTCAACGATGTAGAATATAAGACATTTAAAGCTACATGTTTTGCTTACGGACTACTCAACGATGATAAAGAGTGGACATACGCTATAACAGAAGCTAGACAATGGGCTTTAGCTCCACAGCTCCATGACTTATTTATCATGATTTTGCTGTTTTGTAACAAGAGCAGGCCACTGCAATTTTGGGAAGAAATTTGGGAGGCTTTGTCAGAAGACATTCTGCATAAAAAAAGGAAACATTTCAGATACCCTGATCTGGAGCTTACAGAGGAACACATAAAAAAAACTACTGCCTCATTGAAATACAAGATTTGTTAAACAGGAATGGCAAATCTTTGGAGGATTTCCAGGATCTTCCACGGCCAGACCCAAGGTTACTAACTAACATGGACAACCGTCTAATAAGAGAGGCCCTTGACTTTGACATGCAAAAAAGCAAGGTGGACCATGATCAATTGTATCCATTGTTAAACACCAAGCAACACTTAATCTATGATGAAGTTATTGACTCTGTGCATAAACAGAGAGAACGTTTTTTCTTTGTTTATGGGCCTAGAGGGACGGGGAAGACATTTCTCTAAAAAACTATAATTTCAAGGCTAAGATCAGAACGAGCGATAGTTCTAGCAATCGCATCTTCAGGTAACATAGCTTATACATGTTTATTACTTGATTGCTTCTTTCTTATTTAAATAATTTACTAATAATCCCAAAATTGCATCTACCTCAGGGATAGCTTCATTGCTTCTACCAGGCGGGAGGACTGCTCATAGTAGGTTCATTATTCCACTAGATCTAATGGAGAATAGTATGTGTGGAATCAAACAAAACACACACTTAGCACAACTAATGCATGAGGTAAAATTGATAATGTGGGATGAGGCACCAATGTCCCAAAGATTTGCTTTTGAAGCATTAGACAAAACGTTAAGAGATATATTGACTTACATTAATGAGGAGAATAAAGATCAGGTTTCTGGAGTGACAATATTATTGGGAGGGGACTTCAGGCAAATTTTACCAGTTATCCCTAAAGGCAAGCGTGCAGATGTGCTTGATGCCTGCATTAACCGATCATAGTTATGGAAATCTTGCAAAATCTTGACTCTCACTCAAAGCATGAGAGTAAATGAATACAAGGCGGTTGGCAGCATTGATATTAGAAAGCAGGAATTCAATAAATGGGTTTTAAACGTAGGAGATGGGATTCTGCCAGCAAAGATTAAAGAGAGCGAGGATGAGCCTACTTGGATTAAAATTCCTGAGGATTTCGTAATTAATTCATGGAATAATCCTATTGAAGAGATAGTAAACGACACCTTTCCGGATTTTACAGCAAGACAGCAAGAGGACGATTATCTAAAAGAACGGGCCATTCTAACACCCAAGAATGACGACGCCGATGCAATCAATGCCTATATGTTTGAAAATTTGCTAGGGCAATCGGTGGCCTATAGTAGTGCAGGTGAGGTATGCAAGGCTTCAACAGATGCTTCTGGCCAAGAAGATCTGTACCCAGTTGAGTTCTTAAATTCGTTAAATTTTCAAGGAATGCCACCACATGCATTGTCTTTAAAAAAGGAACTACCAGTAATGCTATTACGAAATGTAAATCCAAGTCAAGGATTATGCAATGGAACTCAGCTCATCGTTACTGATTTGGGCCAATTTGTTATCCGTGCAAAGATCCTAACTGGATCACATATAGGAGACATTGTGATTATTCCTAGAATCACAATGACATCAACACAAACAAATTGGCCATTCATAATGAAGAGACGACCGTTCCCTATCAAACCATGCTATGCAATGACCATTAACAAAAGCCAAGGACAATCACTAAATCATGTAGGAATCTACTTGCTAAATCCTGTGTTCAGTCACGGCCAACTTTATGTAGCAATATCCAGGGTGACAAGTCCCGACGGACTCAAAATTCTTATGATGGAAGACACAGACATCAATCTAAAGGGACATACTAGAAATATTGTTTATAAGGAGACATTTAGAAATCTACATTAACAACCGCAGGTATTCTTCCATTAATAAAACACAACTCTTAAATTCTTATTTATGTCCTTCTAAATTTAAAACAGAAGTCTCATACATTAGTGATTGCATGATACTCGGCAAGATGCATACACGCAATAACCCAGGGAATAAAGTTACCTACGCAAATTACGCAAATTATTTGTTTGCTTTTAAATAAGATGCAAGGGCTTCTTTATAGATATATCAATGGATTGTGTATCTCAGTTTATGTATTATTCAAAGCATGTGTGACAGCTTATTTGCAAATTGCTTTTCTCAAAACAATTAAATAAACAATAAACAAGTCGATATCTCTGAATATTTGAAATACCCTTAAGACACTTAATGTTTTCATGATGATTACCCAACTTTTGTGAAGACTGATGATATAATTAGGTATAATTTCCAATTAACAGCAATGAAATAATACATCATCCAAACAACAAACATTATAAATTAATAACCCTAGATAAATTAACACATTTTCAAACACACCAATTAAACTAAACAGGGTATAAACGAAATCAATCCGAACCACATAAACATCATCAAGAAAAGCAACTTAAAACGAATCCACAAATCTTTAAACACCCCCATCAAACAAAACCATCTCAGATCCAAATTCAATAATGACAAACACTATATAACATCTATAAGCAGATAATAATAATGAAAAAGCCACAAATAATAACAAAACCTCAAATTTTTAAACACCCCTATCAAACTAATACATCTGAGATCCAAATCCAATGTACAATATCCAATTAGTATTCAAATGAAAAACAAATACCTGAGTGACTTATTGATTGATTTCATTTTAGTTATTGATTGATTTCATTTACGTTACTTCTAACTGAAAACCCTAAAACTGCCACTCTGATGAGGCGAAAAATGATCCGTTTTTAGGGGGTCATTTAAGCCCGAATCCGAATTTATTTGATCAAATATTGCCCTAAATCGTTCCTTTTGTGATTTTAGGTGTTTGGAGAGTGAATTCTGGAAAAGAGGCTATTTTGGACGTTTTTGGAACATAAAGTGAAGAAAACAACAAAGTACCAAATCCAAGCTGGAATTACAAGGTGACGGCGTCAAGAATTTACTCTTGACGGCGTCAGAAAGGATGAATATTTTACCGAAGGTTGTGAAGGCGTCAGATGAAGAGATGACGGCGTCAAAGTGACCAAGATTAATTTACCGAGGGTGGTGACGGCGTCGCATAGGCCGTCACGATTGGATCTAGGGCGTCCGAGGAAGTATATGGCGGCGAGTTGACGGCGTCAGATTTTACTCTTGACGCCGTCAGGACGATTTTCCTATATATAGTTTTCTAGTTTTTTCATTAAAAGGAGAGAAGTTTTGGTGAAACCCTAAAGACGATTTTGGTGCCTCTTTTACAGGTTTTTCAAGGGTTCCAAACCCTTGAGACCTTGCATTGTAATTGAGATAAGTATACTCTTAATTCAATCAATATGTCTATGTGTTGGTTGTCTATCTTTTGTTCTTATCTTAATTCTACTATGCTAGGCTAAATTTCCTTTGTGTTTGCTTAGATCTAATGAAACCTAGATGTTGATTATGTGTTGATTACTTGTCTATTCTTGTTTTGAATGAATGATATTATATGTTGGGCTTAAGAAAACTGGCAGATCTCCAAATGGTAACATGCTTGAACGTCTTAAGAAACATGAACCGAGGCGTACTAGGTCTTTATTGGTTGTATTTAATGCATGAGCCACTGTTTACAATCCCTATAGTTGTGCTGGGTCATGGTGTAGGAGGAGATAAGAGCTCATAGAGTTGGGGAGTTATGTATGCCACTCCACGAATGGTATTAAGGAATACAACCCGTCATTCATACAAGTGTAACAAGTAATTAACATGTAAAAGATATCTAGGGAGTAATGAAGTCTAAGTAAACACAATTTCTCCAACCACTGCTCACAACCTTAGTTTAATATTAGTTTAATTTCATTTTCATTAGTTAATTAGTTATAAAGTAGTTTTTGGGTTAGTTGATTAGCAACTAATTCCGCCCACTCCTTCAAAACCCGAGATTTTACTTGCTTTCATAAAATATAAAAACACAAAAATAATCATCTTCCATCTCTAGAACTATTAATTAGGCTTTCTAATCCTAGCGACACTATTCCTAAGCTGAACGATCAATCCCCCGGTACTTGTCACTATACTATACTACAACGATCAGGTACACTGCCTGGTGGGGGTTGTAAGCCTCGCGAGATCCCTCGAGAGGTAAAGCAAGGTGCGATTCCCACGCATCAAGTTTTTGGCGCCGCAGCCCGGGGAATAGTTATTGTCTAGGTTAGGATTTCTTTTTATTAGGTCTACTTGCTAGATTCCTTTCTAGTAAGATTTTATTTTTATTTTTAGGTCTTCTTTAGTCTATCTTATTTCTTCGTGCTTTTGTTCGTAACTCTTTACCATCCGACATCATGGAAGGTGGTAACATCTTTGAACCCATCATCCCACCACAACAAAACCCACCATTAGAACCCCTTAGGCCCCGAACCTTAGGAGAGTATTCCCGACCTAGCCACCAAGGCTACCGAAACACCATTGAGCTCGCCGGAGCCAATGTAACCCCCTTGCGATCCGACACCATCCGGTTGGTGCAAAGCGGATGTGCATTCCATGGACTTCGTTCCGAAGATCCAAACCAACACCTTAAGGACTTCCTCAAAATCGTAGATTCCATAGACCTAGGTGTTGAAACTAGAGAGACTACCCGTTTACGCCTATTCCAATTCTCTCTACGGGATCAAGCTAGTCAATGGCTTGAGCGTTTCCCCGCGGGATCCATCACCACATGGGACGATCTCGCCAATCGCTTCCTTACCCAATTCTTTCCGCCGGAAAAGACCGCAATGCTTAGAAGGGACATTTTGTGGTTTGAGCAGCAGCGGGGTGAAACTTTCTACGAAGCTTGGGCCCGTTTTAAGGATCTCCTCCACAAACTCCCCCATCATGGTATAAACCTTTGGTTATTAGTCCAGATTTTTTACGATCATGTTGACTATCACACTAAGCGCACCATTGACAGAGCCGCGGGAGGTAAATTACGTGATAAGAACGCCGAGGAATCTTGGGCAATCATCGAGGAGCTAGCCACTAACAATCAGGAACTGTGGGAGTTTAAACATACAGTAGAAGCGGCCATCAATGCAGTCTCGGCATCTGGAGGAAACACCGAAATCCCCGATGAACTCTTATGCAAAATTGAGGCAAAAGTTGACTATTTTGAGGAAAGGCAAAGGAGACCCTTAAGTCCTAGACAAGCCACGGTCAATTCTGTCTCAAGATCAACCTCGATACCATTATCTGAATCACCCTCTAGAGAACATGTCGAAACTTTTCAGAAGTGCACTCCACCTTGTTCCCCTCCCAAGGAACTTAGCTCGGAATTTGAGGCTAGGATGAGAGAGTATATGGCGACCCACTCTGATCGGCTTGCTAGATTCGAAGAAGCAGTTTATAAGCAAAAGGAGGAGATGCAGGAGAAAATGAATGAGATGCTGAGTCTATTGGAGGAGTATACCAATCAGAGAACCCCCGAACGAATACTGCTAAGGAAAGAAAGCACTATTCCCACCACCCAATTTGTTAACTCCATCACCATTGTCCATAAAGATAATGAGAAGGTAAAAACTCCCGCTAAACAGACCTTAGAAAAACCGCCTGAGTCCCAACCTTTGAGCTACTACCTGAAACACGATATAAACAAAAACACCATAACAAATTGGATTAAGGGTGATGGGCGTAACCAATCCTCCGAACAGGTTCCCTAGAAAGAGAAAGAAGAGAAAGATGAGTATGATACGCTTATTGGAGGATCAGTGGTCGAGAGGTTATTAATACAGAAAGTGGCCACTAAGCAGGTAGCATGTGGGAATTTTGAAATACCAACGAGCATCGGGGACTTGAAACATCTTAGTGCTTTCGCCGACCAAGGATCGGAAGTAAATCTTATGCCCCTAACTATTTACATCCAACTAACGTCAAAAATGCCAGCACCTACTCGTGTTAGGCTATCTCTTGTTGGACACTCGTACGTATACCCCCTAGGAATCGCAGAAGATGTATTAATCAATGTTGCAGGATTCATGTACCCCGTTGATTTTATGATCATTGATGATAAAGGGGATGGATGCATGCCAATGATCCTTGGGGCACCGTTCCTCACCACCGCTAGGGCTGTCATTAAGTATGAAGATAGGAAGATTGAGCTTAAGTCTGGAAAGAGAAAGATTAGTTTTCACATGACTCCGCGAAGTGGGTATGAGAATTTGAGTTGGAGAATGATTAAAAACAACATTGGCACGACGCCCATTCGTGTTCAGAATAAAATTCTTGCATGGGAGGCAAGAATCAAGAGCTATAAGAAAGCTAAGGATGAAAGGAGAAAAAGCAATAAGGATCCGATAGAACTCAAACACACCCAACACACAAGCAATCATACACCGTTTGAGGAAGGGAACTTAATACTCTTGAGACACTTAGAAACCACAATACCACCCGATAAACCGAGTCCTTGGTGGTATGGGCCATTCACCATCGAAGGATTGAGCCAAGATGGGGTAGCTAGCTTGAGAAGCAAATTAGGTGGGAAGGTTATTGCGAGTATTGATAGATTGAGGCACTACCACCATAATAGTAATGATCGCAATTATATGGGGTACATCATTTCAAATGATGAAATCACGTAGTAACCCACGACTTTGAGTCTAGCTACAAGACTCGTAAATAAAGAAAAGCGCTTCTTGGGAGGCAACCCATGTTTTGTGTGATTTTATTTGTTTGATTGTTATTTGCTTCCGTATGCATGCTTTATTTTCATTGTTGGTTGATCATGTTTCTCAATTAAAATGTGGAAATACTTTATTATGTTGTTTAGCCTAGTCTTAACTTCAACCTAAAGGTATTTTTGCAAAAGATAAGTGTAAGGGGAAACCCCAAATATGTTTTTTAAGAAACAAACCGATCATGATTCTCCACAATATTTAATGAACATGTGTATTCGTATTGTTAGAGTCAAATGCTTGTATTGAGTCATAATGTAGTTTTGCAGGATTTTCCAGGAAGTAGGACAAAGTTTTTTCAGAAATTTTCCGGAAACTTAACATAAAGATTTCTACAGGTTCATTCTGACGGCGTCAGGCAATTGCTCTTGACGGCGTCAGGAGTCAAAAATCTGGAAATTTTACCAGTTTTGTTTTTCTAACGGAGTCTTATAAGTTTTTGTGAATTATTAAGTTTTATAATCTCCAGGAAATCTGCAAACTTCATTCCACAAGCATTATATCTTACTTTGCTTTCTAGGATTTAGTAACTTATATAGGATGCCGCCGATTTTACGCGAGGTTGCCTTGTCTACTTTTGTCAGGATTTACAGGTTATTTGAGACAAGAAGATGATTTATATTCTGGAAGGGAAGCTTTGATTGTTCGTTTTCTTGGAGGAAGATTTAACCTGGCCAACCTAAAATCCATACCGAGCGAATCAGGGGAGTATTTGAATTCATTCTCTTTACTTTTAACTTTTACATTCTTTACTTGAACATTGGGGACAATGTTCATCTTAAGTGTAAGGGGAGGGTAAAAAGATGATACCTTACATATGCACTTGCGCTTGAGTTTGTTTTGTTTGATAGTAGATGAGTAATAAAACTATGAGAAATACTTGTTAGTGTAATTTTAGCGCCAAATTTAAAATTTTTTACAACATTTAGGAGTGAAACTTTAGCCATAGCAAGTGTCTCATGGATAGGAGGTTGTATGACTAGCACATAACCGTATATTCAGAAAAATTTTCCACCCAAAAATGTGAGGTTCGCCTTTAGTTTTGATAGGAAAAGCATTTATTATTGGTGCTTATGAGTGTACCGGTAGCATTTAGATTCTAGAACTTGCGTTAGTGATGCATCCCGAGACCGCTAGTGAGACTACATTCGTGTGGTAGGATTTACTACATGATAAGAGGCATTAGGATCACCCTTGTGTTAAACCCGTATTACGATTACTTGACCATTTAAGTCATATTACTTGGCTAGTTAAGTCAACTAATTTTTCCCACACCCTTAGCGTTGTACTCATTTTTAGTACACGATACCCCTAGTACACCCCTCCGAGCCTATCTTTTCGTTTCTAACTTTAAGCATTTTACTTAAAGGAAGAATTTGTTACACCCCACTTAAATGTACACCCAAATCGCCTTAGCCTTCCGTGTATGCGCTCCTTTTTAGTGCATTATTGTTATTTGTTAAACCCTAAGTTAACTTTCTAATTGATTACATGGTTGCTAAGTCGAGTCATATCCTTGTACATATTGTTTTGGGACGATTGGGACTCATGGGTAAGTACTTATTTTATGGAGTAATGGGGAAGAACAACACTTATTACCCCCATATGTACGTTAATCTTAAAAGTGCTCCAAGTGTTTTGATTTTCTTAATTCGAGTCATTAGAATAGTTTAATGTAAAGTATGTAAAGATTCAAGTGTAAGGGGAATGCTCAAACCCCTATGATGTATTATTTTGGATGGTAGGGTAAGAGTGTATGAAAAAAAAAAAAAAAATAAAAAAAAAAATCGAAAAAATCAAGAAAAAGAAAAAAAAAATAAAAAAAATAAAAAAAAAAAAAAATAGAAAAGAAAGAGAGAAAAAACATACGGACTACCATCCCGTTTTCATTCTATGTTCATTTTATGTTTTTAGTTATTTTTCATTTATTAGCTTAAGTCGAGTCTAGTCTTGGCTTAGCAACGCCATCTTGTACATGTAATTAACTAAGATTGTTAACTCGCCACCAGTAAAATTCCCTTTATCCAACAAAACCGTGTAATTCATATCCCTACACCTAACGTTATAACCCTTTAAAAGACCTCTTTGATAGTTTATCCTAGGTGCTTACGCCATGTGGTGGAGGTTTGATCCTTTCCCAAGCCTATGGTAATCTATTTTGCTATGACAGGTAGTGAGAAATATCTTCCATTTCCATAATGTTATATTACTTTATTACACCCGAGAGATGTGAGTATCTAAACACTATTTGTGAGGTGCTTGTGTATAACCTCCGTGCTTGTCTATTGGTCTTTAGTGGAACGATTATTTGTTGTAATTACTTTTATATTAGTGTTAAATGACCCCTAACTTGTCTTTTGAGTAGAATAAAAGCTCATTTGCTTGAGGACAAGCAAATCTCAAGTGTAAGGGTATATGATGAGGCGAAAAATGATCCGTTTTTAGGGGGTCATTTAAGCCCGAATCCGAATTTATTTGATCAAATATTGCCCTAAATCGTTCCTTTTGTGATTTTAGGTGTTTGGAGAGTGAATTCTGGAAAAGAGGCTATTTTGGACGTTTTTGGAACATAAAGTGAAGAAAACAACAAAGTACCAAATCCAAGCTGGAATTACAAGGTGACGGCGTCAAGAATTTACTCTTGACGGCGTCAGAAAGGATGAATATTTTACCGAAGGTTGTGAAGGCGTCAGATGAAGAGATGACGGCGTCAAAGTGACCAAGATTAATTTACCGAGGGTGGTGACGGCGTCGCATAGGCCGTCACGATTGGATCTAGGGCGTCCGAGGAAGTATATGGCGGCGAGTTGACGGCGTCAGATTTTACTCTTGACGCCGTCAGGACGATTTTCCTATATATAGTTTTCTAGTTTTTTCATTAAAAGGAGAGAAGTTTTGGTGAAACCCTAAAGACGATTTTGGTGCCTCTTTTACAGGTTTTTCAAGGGTTCCAAACCCTTGAGACCTTGCATTGTAATTGAGATAAGTGTACTCTTAATTCAATCAATATGTCTATGTGTTGGTTGTCTATCTTTTGTTCTTATCTTAATTCTACTATGCTAGGCTAAATTTTCTTTGTGTTTGCTTAGATCTAATGAAACCTAGATGTTGATTATGTGTTGATTACTTGTCTATTCTTGTTTTGAATGAATGATATTATATGTTGGGCTTAAGAAAACTGGCAGATCTCCAAATGGTAACATGCTTGAACGTCTTAAGAAACATGAACCGAGGCGTACTAGGTCTTTATTGGTTGTATTTAATGCATGAGCCACTGTTTACAATCCCTATAGTTGTGCTGGGTCATGGTGTAGGAGGAGATAAGAGCTCATAGAGTTGGGGAGTTATGTATGCCACTCCACGAATGGTATTAAGGAATACAACCCGTCATTCATACAAGTGTAACAAGTAATTAACATGTAAAAGATATCTAGGGAGTAATGAAGTCTAAGTAAACACAATTTCTCCAACCACTGCTCACAACCTTAGTTTAATATTAGTTTAATTTCATTTTCATTAGTTAATTAGTTATAAAGTAGTTTTTGGGTTAGTTGATTAGCAACTAATTCCGCCCACTCCTTCAAAACCCGAGATTTTACTTGCTTTCATAAAATATAAAAACACAAAAATAATCATCTTCCATCTCTAGAACTATTAATTAGGCTTTCTAATCCTAGCGACACTATTCCTAAGCTGAACGATCAATCCCCCGGTACTTGTCACTATACTGTACTACAACGATCAGGTACACTGCCTGGTGGGGGTTGTAAGCCTCGCGAGATCCCTCGAGAGGTAAAGCAAGGTGCGATTCCCACGCATCACACTCACTTTTTTCATTAATACGCTTTATTTGTGTGTGTGAGAGATAAAAGAAGTCAACTGATATAAATAAAGTATAGTTAAAAAAAATCAAAACTAAAAAAATAACAAAACAACAAGAGATAATAACATTAAAACATACAAATTTTATTCATTATATTAGGCGGAGGGGGTGATTACATTCTGCATTCCCATCAAGACATCAACCAACACCAAGAGACATGACATCAAAACCAAAAAAAACTACCTATACAATCTACCAACCCAAAAGACCCTTCACAAGCGTTCACCTGGAGCCCTAATCGTACTTATCCAAGGTGGCAATGACTTCCTCCTTCTTGGATATAAGAGCACGAACTTCGACCAAAACGGCCGAAAGGGACTCCAACAAACGATGCTCCATCACTTTAACCTCGCGAAGGGACTCATAAGTAGCATCGCCAGCTTCTTCTTCATCAAAATCAGGTTCAAAAACCTCGGCCATTCTCTTAGTTCGCTTATCAATGTTAATCCGGAGCTCATCGCGTTTATCTCCCAACCACATGATCATTGCCTCATTGATAGGAATCTCTTGGCAAAACAGAAACTTGAAACATTTATGCAGCTTTTCGGAGCCACACATATCTTGGAGTTCGTTTAGGTAGGGTTTTCCAGACATTTTTTGAATATGAGATTTGATAATACACAAATGAGATATGTTTTTAGGTTTCTAAACCTATAAGAAACTAATGAAACAAATAAATAATAAAACTTAGTGGTAAACTTCATCATTGCAAAAATTAAATAAAGCAATAATGGTTTGCATATCGTTAGTCTTCCATGCAGACCCTCTGTTTTCTCATGCACCTCAATCAAATCATCATTCATTAATAATTAAACACGTCTTATTTTTATTTGATAAGTTACAAAATGTTAAAAGTGTTGATAAGTTACAAAGTGTTAAATACTAAACCAAAATAACAACCATGTAGTAACACAATATTATTTCGTAATTGATCTAAACGAGAGTGGCAATGGTTCGCCGCGTTGCGGGCGAGCCTGTATTTTGGATGAGTTTATGGTGTATAAATAAATAGGTATATCTTATTTAACGTAGTTGAATGATTGTTTTGAAACAAAAGCGGTTTTTTTTTAAAAAAAAAAAATTGCTGACTTTAATGTTTTCGTTGTGTTTGTTTATCGTTGATGTAAGGTATTTGAATTACGGTTTTGAAATAAGTAGTGTTTTTAAATACATGGTTTTACATGGGCTTGCTTTTACTATAATTTTTTATTACCCATTCATTAACTTATTACAAACAAACAAAACATTGGGCCAGGACCAACAGGAAAGGGGCAAAAATGATGGGCCTGTGGAGCCCGTGAAAAATGGCGGGAAACCCATGCATGATACGGCGTCGCATGCGGTGACATTTAATAATATGTATAATAACAATATACAAAACACCAATATAATACAAAACTAATTATGAATACCACGTTTATCATAATCTTATTTTTGATATATAAAATTACTTATTGATACAATTCTTAAATATTTTATAATTTCTTGAAAGCAAATTCAGCAACATTCTCATCATCGTAATCAAGAAAATGATTTTGATATAGACAATCTTTGTTAATGCATATCCATTCGTCATTCTCATGATATAAACAAATCTTCATTGACACACAGCCACTTATCTTTTTCGCCATCAGATTCATGAAAATAAATAGATATAAGTAAAACCACATAAATGTTTGTTATTATTTCTATTGAAAGTAAGAAAACTCATACCATTTCATCATCTGATATGATGATTACGGGTGGAGTTTCGATCCAAAAATCATTTACTTATTCTTTGTCAACTTCTTGCTATGAACAATAACATGACTTATTATTTTCACTTTCAACACAAAGGTTACAACAATGTGTTGCATTTTGAATTGTTGACTCATCCAACTGATTTTTTTTGCCGTTTCGATTGTTGTTTCATTGTCGAATGAAACTGATGCATTTGTTTCCCATGATTTTGCAGAAGTTGACATCTTTTTTCGTTATATAAAATGTTTTATGAAAGATAAGATATTAACAACCAACAATCATATATATAATGTAGATTAAAAATAATTTATATAACTTATTAGTATTAAAATACTACATTTGAAGAGTCTTTCTCAATTGTAACATATAAAAAACAATCTCTTCACATGTAATCATTTAGTATGACAAAACTATTTTAAATACTATAATAATTACTAATACCATCACAAACAACTAATATGAAAATTAATAAAACAAATTCTCGCTACGGATATCTTCATTAGTATAAATATCGCACTCAAATTTAATTTATTCGACAATTATATGATTTTATATTGACTAACAAAAACAGACTATTAACAAAGATGAGCCCGAGTGCAAAAGCACGGGTCGTAATGCCTCGTGTAGTATAAGATTATCTCCGTTACCATTAAATCTTTTATATAATAAAAGAATTACATCATTTCGGAGTGTTTTTGCAAATCTCTTCTCATTGAAAAAAAATTGGACCAATAGCAGAGCTCAATTTTGCCACATAGGCGAAATCGAGCAACGCGATTGGTCAATAGAAAGTCAAAATTAAATTGATTTTGGTCAAAATTTAAAAATTTTGGTGGAGAATTTGATTGTGAAAAAAAAACACATGAAAATATAGGTGTCAAATTTATGAAAATAAAAACTTAAAAAAATATGAGGTAATTAATAAAACATTAGTGGTTGAATTTTAAATATACTATCTGAAGTTAAGTGTAAAATTATAAATCTCCATGTTTTTTAATAACTTTAGATAATAAACAAATAACCCCTAACACTTTATACCCTCTACACTTTATAATATAAACTTTATTTACAATTACATGAGTATTAGTATTGACTTGAGACTTCCATCCATTAAACTTACAAAATTTTATAAATATACGAATTATGTTTAATATAAGTTAAATATTTTTAAAATAAATATTAGTTTTAAACTTTCATCTATTAAAATATTTTTTTACTATGTCGTTAAATAAAGACTCATGTTTTCCTATTTAAAAGTTTAATCTATGCGTACATGAATTTAAATATTAAATACGGCTAAATTATTATTAACGGTAATATAAATATCAACGACTCGTGTAATTATTATTTAAATTTTATATATGGATATCCTGAATACATTTTTAAAAAACTTTACGGAGTATATTTTAAATTTATCAGCTCATTATGTGCTACTAAACTCGCATATTTCGTTCAACATGATACCAATTGTTAAAAGTTAAACAATAACATTGACCATAACATCTATGTCTACTAAATAAAAGTTTATATACGTATATATTTTAACTTATAACAACGACAACGCTCGTGCTACTAAACTCGCACATTTTGTTTAACATGATATCAAATATACGCGATTATACTTATAACAACGACTCATGTAATTATTATTTAAATTTTATATACGGATATCCGGAAAAACATTTTAAAAAAAACTTTACGGAACATTAGATTATTAAGTGGGTAAAATCTAACTTAGGATGAAAATTTATAGGTTAAGATTTGATATTAATGACTTAAAGTAGCTGTGAGCTTAATGAGACTGTTGTTAGATTTCAAAACACATTTTTTTTTTAATTTAATATTTTGAATTTAAATTAAGCTGAACTGAATTTGGTACATCATATATATGTGAATTGATATTTGATAATTAATTTGAAAACCTTAATTTGTTGTTGGAGAAAATTTTGAATTTTGGATTTTAATTAATGTGTTTTACTGATCATTTAGATACTTTAATAATATTTGACAAGCCAGAACTAATGGGCATCGAATAAGACACTAAAAGTTGATGTAAGTTGTGGATTTATAAACAAAAGGTTCGAATTTCTAAAGTCAAAATTATTGATCACATTTAATCTAATTCTTTTAAATCTTGAATATTTATTAAGTTCTAAGTTTGATCGGGTTATGGAGATTGGATTATTTTAATGGTTTTTTTGGATGATAATTCATCTATTTTGAGGTCATTTGTAAAAGGGTGGGTTTTAATATTTTATTAATGTTTCTTACATTAATTTTGGACTTTATGTAGACCGGTAGTAAACGATGAGTTAAATGCAGGTTTTAACTTGGAATACTGATGTGTGGGCTATGGGACTGGTGCTACATCTTTGTATGGTTATACCAGTCACATCCTTCTTCCTAATAGAGAGGCAATTGGGAAAGGCACCAGAGCACGTGAAACAACATTCAACATCGAGCAAAATAAGTTTAAATGATCTATGCTATAATGCTAAACATGTAAAACGAGAATCATATATTGCAATATCTAACAAATAGGGCTTGGAATTTAAATTTTTTGTGTTTTTTTTTTTTTGTCGATAGAGGCTGTCATTGCAAAATGATGGTTACGTTGGGATAAGTCGAAAGATGTTCCGCCAAAGGTACTTCTACAAAAGAATAAATAAAGCCTTACATTTTACTTGAAGTTGCATTCTCGATGTATCTTAAGTGAAGTGTGAAGTTCAGTATAGTTTGTAAAACTAAATTTAATTTCAAGAGGTGTTATTAGTGAGTTTTTGGAAGTATAATTAATATTTTTGATTTTTCATATACTGTATATTGATATTACAATTTTCAAAATTTTAACATCCACATTGTAGGCATACGTTAGATTTATTAGGTCCATTCTGATATGGTCTAAAAAGTTGTACAAGTCAATACTGAATCGAGCATAATTTTTTATGTAAATATTTGTAAATGATAGTTTAACTTTCCCGACCTGTTTCATAATGGTCAACTTTATTGGTGTTATTGCTACACTTTCAACTTACAATAGCTCAACATATTATATAGGCGTGATATAATAGTCCACAATATAACTAACAACATAATATAGTATTACCAAAAGCTTCGTTATCTGTTTTTGTTTAAGAAATTAAAATAACGACTCAATTTATGGGTGGTGATTAACAAAATGGCAGCAAGGCAATTTATACAAATCACCATTGGCTAATAAGACCTTATCACTCTATGCCACGAGTCATCAACACTCCCCTTTTATTCATTTCAGTAAAAAAACTTATTTCTAAAACTATTAGTTATACAAGAACTCAAACATAACAACTTTAACAGACTAACAAATAATTGATAGAGAGATCATCAAATGGACCGCACGGCTTTAAAAAAGTTACAATCAAATAATATGTACATTTTGTAATGGTATCATCAAAATGCAAATCATGTTATGCTATTTGTTTACATCAATAAAAACAACTAACGTGTAAAAAAAGGAAGATACGAGGGTGAAAATAGAAGACTCATAAGTAGTGGATCGTAATAATTTTGTATCAAGTCTTTAGATGCGTCATTGATATACATTATTTAAAAAAAAAAAAAAAAAAAAAAAAAAAAAAAAAAAAAAAAAAAAACGGACAATAACATCTAAAGTAAATATGATCCATCTAAAAGTTTCAAGTGTTATACTAGATGAATAAATGTAAAGTTCAATACATTTTAAGACAATATATTCGGTATTAAATACATGATAAAAGTTTTATATCAAAACCTCGTTCGTGCACGGGTATTATAACTAGTAATTAAGGATTTAATCTTCTCTTAGAGGAAATTGGAACCTACCCACTTCTTTAGGCTCCCCACCTTAAATGGGCTGGGCTCTACTTCGCAAATGAAATTCTTAAAAGCCCGTTGCAAGCACCTTTCGAGGAAAGGCAGGGCACACATCGCTTTGTAAAAGTTTTGCAAATGAATAGTTTTTTTCCAAAACAATATTAAAGCTTGAAAATGTGAATTTTCAATAAAAAAAAAAAAAAAGAAAAGAAAAAGAGCTTCAGCTTAGTATTGATGTCTTAATTATCTATTTTAGCATAGATTTACTTATTTGTTAACCTTTGTTTTCATTATCATTTTAACAACTTTTTAAGACAAGTCATCTTTATTTCTTATTTTAAAATAAAAATTGAAAAAGACAATTTGTATTCAAAATTTTAATTCGGTTTTGTATTATGATGAGATTAAACACTTAACTCGAAATCAAACAAATCCAGAACATAGGTTTATTAGATTGATTACTTCTTTTGGTTAACAATGTCATACACAAACTTATGCACTAACGATCGCAATTTAAACAATTTTGTTAGAAGAAAAAACATGTGGTTAAAAGCAAATATAAAATCCAATATAGTGTGATTAAGAATCTCTTTCCGCCATAGCGCTCAGGCTTTTTAAACCTTGTTTACAACAACAAACAATAAAAGCAAAATGCATTAAAATATTGATATATATTGAAAGGCATCATGGCTAACCTAAAAGTAATGATTAGAAAATTATTTATTGAAGACTTGATACTGAACATATCAATATAAATACATATATCATGCAAGCACTATTCTTCATCCCATCTTTTTCGAATTAGCTTCCAGTCTACCAAGATCAGCGTCATGGACGAAGGTATGGCCACAATATTTCTTGCAATGTGTAAATAAGTAAATTTGATATATTTTCAGATTTTTCAGATTCACGTTTATATTATCATGATCATTCAGGTACCCAAGCTCGGTTAGACGCACTTGTAAGGCGCATACCTCAGGGTAATGAATTAATGAGGAACAACATCGATATCCTGTTTCCTGACAATGAAAAATACGATCTCTGGTGTGTTCAGATGAAGGAAATGTTGCAGCAAATTGAAATGACAGATTTCGTTGAAGGTTCATTTATAGACCCTTATCCTATAGGGCGGAGTGAAGACAGAATTGTGAGGCGATATTCTAAGATATGGAAGAAGGTGGATAAACGTATCATGAAATGGATCAGGAGATCACTAGATAATACACTGAAGGAGGTAGTTATAGAGTGTAACGCATCGAAAGATATGTGGGACATGTTAAGCACTTATTTCGGTAAGAGCTTCAAATTCTATTCACAAAATAAATACATGAAAGGTTCACCGTATTGCGTATGGATATTAATCTGTTAATTATACTATTCTGCATATAAAATTTTGATTTGATCGATTACACACATATAGTATTCTCTGTATATTTTTAAAAATATTTGATATAGTTTCTCTTTACATTTAACTCTTAGGCTGGCCCCAATAAGGACCACGACCGAGTGGGTCGTGTAGGTATTACTCGGTCTTCATTGTTGTGGTTAGTAGGTCACGACCGAATAGGGGAGGAAAAAAAATGAAAGGGGTCGCATACTCGACCGACTACATACACACATAAAAAACAAAGGGCCCACTTTCCAATTAATATTATTAAGATCACTTTTACTGGGGCACCCAATCGCCTGCATGTTGTTGGAGAGAGAAAGCTGACATGGGAGGGAAAATAGGGGGATTGGGTCGCCTTACTGTGTCCGGCCTTAGGACATGATCAACATCCATAGGATTTAGTCACTAAATGACATATTCACATCTCGATTCCTGGGCTACTTGCACAGATCGTCCATGCGGTTATATAACTGAGTTTCACACGAAGTTCCTGATACTATTGTCATGGACTCATAGTCATGCTTTTTTCTTACAAAAAGTCATTTTGATGACCAAATGCTTGTGAATGCTTAACTGTTCATATTTTTATTTTGGATTATCTTATAATTAAGACATCCATTATGGTTGGTTTATGAAAAATTCTAAGAAGAATGAAAAAATTTATGTTTATTTCAACCTTAGTAGATATTCATTTCATGTATATGTGGCATGAAGAGATCCTAATTCTTGAATCTTTTTATGAATTCAACACATTTAATGCTTTTTGTTAAAATAAACATTTTATGAAGTTGCAAAGGTTTATATTATAGTAAATGTAAGTTTATAAAATCAAAATGTCTAAAATTTATTGATGTGTTATTGTATAAACCTTTATATCATAGTAGATGCTCTTAGTGTTAATTGGCTATTTTAACCGGTCTAAACGATTTTGATGGGTGAAAATAATTTTTTTTGGTGAATAGTGTAGTTAGTCATTGAGTCATGTTTGAGAGACCTAAAAATGTGCCTAAATTCATATCTAAGTCTGTGTGCCATCATCTCGATGACTAATTTTTTACAAACCATTAGAATCATGTCACACATATTTAAGCATATAATTTAGGCCTCCAAATCGTTTACGTTAGTCATTTTCTAAGAAAATTATTATTCATATATATACAGTTGGCAAAAATGTTACCCCATGAATTAATAAATTACTAATTGTGTCGTGCTCCGTTATATAAATAACGATTTTAACTGATATTTAGCAACTATTTTTTTATTATTATTTAAATTTAAATGCACAATAACATCTTTATAAACATGTCGAACATAGGTGAGAAGGTGAATATAAGATCTTAAAAATACTACGGAGTATAATAATATTTTATTTTAGAGGTATATGTAAAATTGTACATGATATTTGAAGGATAGAAGTTTTATTGTCTATTTTAACTAAAATTTTAATCACATGTTTTCATTTTTAACAATTACTCGTATTTTTATAGACATCGTTACGCATAAATACTACACTAGGTGAATTTGAATTCTTAATAACATATTCTTATGATTCTGTTTTAGAGTTACAGATATGTTAAATTGTAAATAACGAGATTTGAACACATGCCGCACTCCGCTGCGGGGTTTTTAATTTGCTCTGGTTTAGTAGTTTTAAATTTAGTTAAAATTTACAAAAGAAGTCATAATCATCTGCTAACATGAATTTACTTAATGATTATCTACCTATAACTATAAAAAGTTCTATTTCACTCTGTTATTATTTATTCAGTTGATATAGCAAAACTTTAGATATTAAAGTTATAGAAAACTCTCTCATTGAGTACTTTGTTAATAATAATAATAATAATAATAATAATAATAATAATAATAATAATAATTATTATTATTATAATAATAATAATAATAATAATAATAATAATAATAATAATTATTATTATTATTATTATTATTATTATTATTATTTTGTTGGGCAAAATATCTATTAATGTACTATACTTGTCACAAATGTGACTTTTGTGTACTGAACAAATATCTTTTTCTACATGGGTACTAAACTTTCATTTTTTATTCTTTTTGATGTACTTTTTGACATTTTTAATTTGCCCCTGGATTTAAAAATTTTGAGGGGTAAAAACGTCACAAAGTACATCAAAAAGGCCAAAAAATGAAAGTTTAGTACCTATATAAGGAAAGTTATTTGTTCAGTACACGAAAGTCACATTTGTAGCAAGTATGATGCATTTTTAAGGATTTTGCCGTATTTTGTTTTGCGAAATGTACCTTGTAACTTTTTTTTAACTTCTTTTTGTACTCCTACAATAAACTAACTTTCAAGTTTAGGATGCCCGTATAAAAGATCGAGCTTAATAGGATTGTTTATTAACTCAAGCCCGAGCTCGAAAGATCGTTTATAATTAATAAAAATTGTTCTGATCGATGATCAAACTAAAATTTATGTATCTTGTACTAAAGATCGTTCTATTTCATGTAGTTCTTTTATGAAAGAAATGAAATGAATTTTTGTTTTATACATCCCAATCTCTCTTATTATTTATTTATTTTTTTTTTATCATTTTCAATGTGCCGATATTTTTCTGACAAAAAGCAAAATATTCAACGTTATTTTTAAATTTTACTAGTTACATGTTTAAATATTTTTAATTTAATTAGCATATTAGCTGCTAATCGAATCAGATATGATCGAATAACGCAGAAGAGTTAGGGCCACTTGACAGCAACTCACTTATATATTATCATGATCATTCAGGTAACCTAGCTCTGTTAGTCTCACTTGAGAAGCGTATACCTGACGGTAATCATTTAATGAAGAACATCGATACCCTGTTGACTGACAAAGAAAAATACAATCTCTGGAGGGGGCAGATGAAGGAAAACTTGGAGTCAATTGGAATGATAGGTTTCGTTGATGGTTCATTAAGAGACTTTCTTCCTAAATGGAGGACGTTGGATATACAAGTCATGAAATGGATCAGGGATTCACTAGATTATATATTGAAGAAAGTAGTTATAGAGTGTAACACATCGAAAGATATATGGGACACGTTAAAGACTTATTTCGGTAAGAGCTTCAAATTCTATCCACAAAATAGATACATGAAACGTTCACCATACATTGCCTATGGATTTTAATCTGTTAGTTATATATACTATTCTGCATATAAAATTTTGATTTGATCGACTACACAGATGTAATTCTCTGTATGTATTTAAAAATATTTGCTATAGTTTCTCTTTACCTTTAACTCTAACGACATCCATAGGATTTGGTCACTATATGACATATTGAGATCTCAATTCCTGGGTTACTTACACAGATCGTTCTTGCAGTTATATAATAGAGTTTCACAAGAAGTTCCTAATTAATACTATTGTCATGGTCATGCAGATACGGATGGAATTGCTAAATATGTAAAAACGCAAGTAATTACCACGTTGCGTAATCAAGACGACTACGAACAGTGGAAGGAAGAAATGAATAATTTTCTGGAAACAAAAAGCGTGTTAGGTTATGTTAATGGCTCAGAAAAAAAGCCTGGTCCTAGAGGGTGGAGGGAAGATGAAGATGAACTGTGGACAAAAACTGAGGTATGGAAAAGGGCAGATAAACAAATCATGAATTGGATCATGGCTTCACTAGATGATGTACTGAACAACATGGTTGAAAAGATGAAGACAGCAAAACAATTGTGGGATACATTAGAAACGTTTTTCAGTGCAGGTAAAAGTTTCGTATATTTCCACAAAATAAACTAAGGCTTCAGCTTCTTTTAGAATTAAATTTTAACAAAATAATACTCCTTCCATCCGGCAATAAGAGTATTTCTAACGCAAAGTTGAGGAAAGATTCTTTCTGCCTATAAAGTGTTTGAAAAGCTTTTAATTTTGATATGAGAGAAAAGTTTTATTTTGTGGATGACTTGAGGATTCTCAAGTTATTGATGAAATGACATAAGGATTTACCCTCTCACACAAGTACAGGAACTATTAGTAATAAAAAGTGTAACAATTTTTATATACATTTGAGGTGAATTTTAGAATAATTTTTTCTTACAACAAGTCATTTGGATAACCAAATGCATGTGAATATCTTAATTATTCATATTTTCATATTGGGTTATCAAATAATTAGTGTTCATTTACTATTGTAACCAATAAAAAAGATTTTACCTGGTGAAAATGATATTTTAATTTATTAGTGAAGTGTGTAGTTTACGAGAAAAAAAAAAGTACATTTTAAAAGTGAACCCTTAATGTGAGATTGATTGAGTAGTTAGTCATCTTATGAGAAAATTATTATTCTTATATGCACTTGGTAAAAATATTACCCATTAAAAGCACTTTTGATTAGGAATTCAATGTTAAACAGTTACTATTTTAAACATCTTTTATACACATGAACGGTTACTATTTTAAACATCTTTTAAGCACAAAAAAAAAAAAAAAAAAAAAAAAAAAAAAAAAACATCTTTTATGCACATGCGGTACATAATAGGTGAATATGAGATTCTTAGAAATACTGTTCTAATATTTTGTTTGAGAGGTACGTACATGTAAACTTGTACATACTTTGTAGGATAAAAGTTTTATCGTCTATTTTATATTAACCTTTTAATCAAATGTTTTAATTTTTAACAATAATTTTATACACATCGTTATACATGAATACACACCAGGTGAATTTGAATTCTTTATAAACAATACTTTTATGTTTCTGTTTTAGAGTTACAGATATGTAAATTGTAAATAACGAGATTTGAACATTTGGCACTCCGGTGTGGGCGTTTTTATTTTGCTTTCGTTTAGTTTTAAATTTAGTTATAATTTACAAAATAAGTATCATCTGCTGATATGAATTTAATTATTGATTATCTACATATACCTACAAGAAGTTCTATTTAACGTTGTTATTATTTATTCAGTTTAAATAGCAAAACTTTAGATATTTAAATTATAAAAAACTCTTGCTATTATGTACTTTGTAAGTTTTTTATACGAAATGTACCTTGTAACTTATTTTCCGTATGTCATAGAAAACTCAAAAGTATTCAAATGAAATTAAGGACCTCTATTCTTTGAACTAGCTACCCTGTAAACGATTCGAGTCGGGTCGAGTTTTGGCCTAAACGAGCTAGGCTCGTTTAATAACTACTCGGCTTGAGCTCGAATAAAGTTTTATAAATTGACTCGAGCTCGTACTCAAACTCGAATATTTTTCTATTGCTAGAAGCTCGATTAAAATTTTTAACTTCTTTTTGTACTCTTACAAACTAACTTTCAAGCTTAAGATGTTTGTATAAAAAGATCGAGCTTGATATGCTCGTTTATTAACTCAAACTCGAGCTCGAAAGCTCATTTACAATTATAGAAATTGTTCTAATGCTCAAACTAAAGTTTATGTAACTTATACTCAAACTTATATTTTTCATAAGCAATTTGTATTTAAACCGAAAAAGTGCATTATACTCGTACTTTTTTTTTTTTTTTTTTAATCATTTTAAATGTGCCCATTTTTTTCTAACAAAAAGCAAAATATTCAAATTTACTTTTAAATGTTTTTAATTTAGCATATTACCTACTAATCGAATCAAATATGATCGTATAACGCAGAAGTGATAAGGCCCCTTGAGAACAATTCTCGTTCAAAGATAAAGAATAAAAAAACCTACGAAGAGTGGAAAAAACATATGGAGTCAAATCTGGTAATGGAAAAAAATGTAGGTTTCATTGATGGTACATTTAGAAACCCCTCGGAGTTTTCTCGTAGTATAAGGCTGAAAGACAAGAAAATTGCGAGGATACATTCTGATAGATGGACAGTTTTGGATCAACGTGTCGTGACACTGATCAAGTCTTCACTAAGTGTCATAGTGAAGGATACAGTTAAAGACCTCAAGTCATCGAAAGAATTTTGGCGCGCGTTAGAAATTCTTTTTACTTCTGGTACGAGTTTCATATAATTTATGCAAAATATAGCGATACATGCTATCGCTTATTTTCTGAATATTCAAATTACATATCAATCATGGAGTTTTTGTATTTTCATCGTCATGGACACGACTACATATATAGACATTTGATTGTTTATGATCTAACATTGCATGAATAGGTTATCAACTCCCTAGTCTTGTTACTGTAAATGGAGCCAGTATTTTTTCTATCAAGTTATCCGGTGAAAAGAACTATCTTCAGTGGGCCCAACAGATAAAGGATTTTCTGGAATTCCATGATCTGCTAAATTTCATCGATCCCTTATCAAGGTCACCACCCGTCACTTTGGAGGAGATGCATAAGGAATGGAAGAATGCTAACAGGCTTATTAAGGGATGGATCTTTGCTTCACTTGCAGAAGACGCGACTAATGAAATTCTTATCAAAATCCCGACTGCTCGTGAATTGTGGGATAAGATAAAGAATCGTTATGACCGTCCGGATTTTGATAAAATCGATCCGAAGGACGATTATAGTTACGTTAACTTTAATTATAATCATATATTCCGATTATTATTATGCTAATTATTGCTGCTTATTTCTTACTCGGTTCTTGTCAATCTTTTTTTGTGCCAATTAATAGATCAAGGGTGTCTGCATACAGCAATCTTGGGGGCTAATTTGGATGCAACTAAAACTGGATTAAACAACCTTGGATATGACGTTGAACTTAATGAGGACGGCAATACACCACTCCACATTGTAATTAGCAATCGTTTTACAGAGGACACATACTTTCAGGGAGTCTTAGACCACGTAGTCACACTGATCATCGAGAGACAAATGTACAGTGTGTGGAATCCCAACTCCACGAACCAGAGACGACCCATACTTGTGGAGTTGGTAAATAGAAGCGGGAGAAACACATTGCACCGTGCTGCATTGATTGGCAACCTCAACGCTGCAAAGAAGTTGGTGGCGAAAGATCCATATCTGTTATTCAAAGAAGACACTGATAAATTCTTGCCTATCCATGTGGCTATCTATACTCACAAAGATACTTTCCGATATCTTCTTAGAGCCTCAAAAAGGAATTTAAATTTACTCGACAATGAAGAGATTACCAAATCTTTTGAGCTTTTCAACCCCTTTGAGGGTGAACATGGTGTTAGGCTTCTCATTGCTGCAATTGAAGCAGGATATATGGGTAAGTTCATAAATCTCATTTTATAGTAACATATTTTTGAACAGTTTTTAGAGAAAATTACCCAAAAGATCGTATTTGACCCTTTTGTTTACACCATGGTCTTATTTTGAAGAAATATAAAAAACAGTCATCCCTTGAATCACACCCCAAACATGCGACAAGTGCAACAGAAAAGCCAATCATATAGCGACATGTAACCATTTAAAAAAAATTTATAAAAAAGGTGTGCGACAGCAAGGTGATGCCTGGTGGTTGGGAGTGCAATGGGTTTTCTTCATAGGTGCAACGGGTCCCATCACCATTTTTTTTTTCTTTTTTCTTCGTATGTGACATTTGATCAAAGAAATTGAGCTATTGCCACCACTTTATTTTCGTTAAGTTTTATCATGTGAATTCCCTTTCTAATATATCATACATTTCCACTTACAAATTAAATACAGTATTTAATAATACGATAAGAGTAATATATTATTTATTTGTTTTGGTTTTGCAGAAATAGCATATGAACTGATCACGATGAATCATGACATTGCTTCTAAAATATACGAGACTGGAGTTAGAAGAACCCCAATGCAGATCACAGTGAAAAACTACGATAAATATTACAGTCTACATAAAGATTTGAAAATTTTCGATCAAGGTAAGAATCCTGCATCATATAAACTGAAATAATAAAATTACTTTATTTTATACAGTATCTATAATAAAACTCTGGTCCTGCCACTAATACTTCTTCTCGACATATAACCTTATACCATTAAACGTTTGTTCCGCTTAAAAAATTTAATGGCATGACACCTGGACACCTAGGGCCCGTTTGGTATACGGGTGTGACCGGGTATGGAATCAAAGAATCTTTTTATCCTTTGTTTGTTATACATTTTGATTTTTGACACGTCATTTTCATTTCAAATTTGCATACCACCCTCCTTAAGTGGGTTTTTGATAAATGCAAAAATCAAAAATTTTCTATTACTTGTTGTTTTTATCTATCCACATATATTCATTCCTTTTTTTTTTCTTTATTCTTTCTTTTTTTCTCTCTTTTTTTTTTTTTTTTTTTTTTTTTTTTTTTTTATTTCAAAGAAGTACATAAAGCCTATTTTATATATATATATATATATATATATATATATATATATATATATATATATATATAAATTAAATATTAATTAATTTTCTATCTCCTTATTTTCTTTCTAACTTTTCTCAAATCAAAATCCAATTTCAATCACACTTAAAAACCAAACACACCCCTAGTTAATGAGAGCATGCACAATGAGTAAAACAATCAAAAGCTTTTTACTATTATATCAAGTCTTTGTAAGAGCTTTTTGCATTGTAGTATAAGGTTTTAGAATAGCTTTTTAAGAATTTTTATAGAAGACTTGACAAACTCCAATTTATTGCAAAAACTACAATTCATTAAATGGGGTATGCATTTAATGCATTAAAATTTCTAACGTTTTTCCCTATTTATTTATGATGATCCATTAATTTATCTTTATTGTGTACCAATAATTTTTTTTTTGACACACTTGAAATTTAATATATCTTTAGTGGTATATTACAAAATTTTAGTATATTTGTAGTGACGACATACTATGGTTAGTGCACAACTTTTCTTGACACATATTTAATGACACACTAAAAAAATTTGATACGTTTGTAGTGACACACAAATTTTATGATACATTTTTAGTGACAAATTAAGTCTTTTGATACACTTAGGTGTCGTTTGTTTTTTCAGAGCTTTTACCTCTTCATCTGCAAACCATGTCTGCAGAAGAAGAGGTGCACATAAGCTCTTCATCTATAAGAAGAAGACCGTTTGTTTTTGTGCTATTGAAGTACTTCTTTCTTTCTTTTTTTCACTAGTATTTTTTGTGCTATTAAAATACATTTTTTTTCCTTTCCTTTTTCTTTTTCACTAGTTTTTTACGTTTTTGTTCTTTTTTTACGTTTTGGTACGTTTTTATGTTTTTTACGTTTTCGTCCTTTTTTTATGTTTTGATACGTTTTTATGTTTTTTACGTTCTTGTCTGTTTTTTACGTTTTCATCCGTTTTCATATGATTTTGTCTGTTTGTACGTTTTTTACGTTATTGTACGTTTTCTTACATAAGAAAACGTAAGAAGAAGATCAAAAACGTAAAAAAATAGACGAAAACGTAATTAAATACGAAAATGTGAAAAAGATATAAGAAAAAGTAAAAATCGGTTGAAAACGTAAAAAAACAGACGAAAACCTAAAAAAAGCAAACAAAACCGTAAAAAATGGTCGAAAACATAAAAAAAACAGACAAGAACAGATGAAAATATAAAAAAAAAAATACAAAAACGTAAAAATAACGGACAAAAACGGACTAAAACGAATGAAAACGTTAAAAAAAGACGAAAACGTAAAAAAATTAGTCGAAAACGTAAAAGAACGGGCGGAAACGTAAAAAAACGAAAGAAAACGTAAAAAAAAAGAGCGAAAACATAAAAAACGGGCGAAAACGTTAAAAAATGAACGAAAACGAGCGAAAACGTAAAAAAACAGGCAAAAACATAAAAAAACGGAAAAAATACATAAAGAAATGGGAAAAAAAACGTAAAATAATAGACGAAAACGTAAAAAAAACGGACGAAAATGTAAAAGAACGGACAAAAACGTAAAAAAACAGGCGAAAACGTAAAAAAAACGGACGAAAACGTAAAAGAACGGACGAAAACATAAAAAAACAGACGAAAACGTATAAAAACGGACGAAAAAAGTGCTTATTGTGAAAAAACAAACGACACCTTAGTTTAATAATACAGTTCTAGTAACACACTAACTTTTTTGACACATTTTTGTGTGACACACTTGGTCTTTTAATACAATTGCAATGACACACTAAAATTTTAAGAAATTTTTACTGACAATTTAAGTTTATGACACTTAGTTTCATGATACGTGACACAATTAATTCTATCATTGACATGATAACAGATTAACAGAAACATTGATACGACAAAAAGTATAATAACACTTCAAAAAAACTTGTGAAATAAATTGATACTACGTACACAATTTATAACTTCGACGTAACAAAAAAGGCAGCTTAAACATTGATACGACAAAAAGTTAGTCGACACTCATAATTTAACATTTGACAAACGTGCCATTGAAGTGTAAATTTATCAAATGTAGATTAACAGAATGCTATGACCCATCGCAACATTCACGCGACATTAGACAATAATTTCGTATAATTGACACATTATTAATATTAACACAATGTCACTACGCTATTATTAACACATAGAAGGATATTTAAACTAACAACTTTGTCAACTTGACATAACTTCTTATAATTATCAATATTGACACACTCTCAATACGTTATTGTCAGTGACGGAGCCATGTATAGACTTGGGTTGGCCAAGGCCCACCCTAAAAGTCTACAAACTAGTTCTATAATGTTAAAATTGATTGATCATGTAAAAGATGCATTGGCCCACCCAACATTCTATATAAACAAAGGCACAAAGCTAATGAGGTAGATGTGATTCGGTGGCATGGAAAAATATACGCAGTAATTAAATTGTGATTGTCACACTGTTATAACCTTTCTTTTATTCAAATTTAAAAATGCTTATGATTTTATATATTTTCAATATTAATACTTTGTCTTTCATACATTTGTAAAGGTATTTTACATGTCAAATACAGCAAATTAATATAAAGTTTATATTGTCACATCTTTGGTTCTTTTTTAAGATTTAAATTACTTTACATCGTTCATTTTGGTTCAATATACTTGAAAATTTAGTGTGTACATGCAATAATTTGTTTGAAGATGGACAAATAATATTGATTTTCTTGTTTTAATCTTACTGTTGCTTTCTTCCTACTTGTTTCCAATATTGAGTTTGTGTATGCATCTTGCGGAGGAGCCATGCGTTCGAAATATAAAATTGAACTAAAATATAATAATGGCGCTCTGTTATTTAATAGTCAATTTGATATTCGGCCCACCCACATGTTAAATCCTGGCTTCGTCCCTGGTTATTGTTGACATATATATGAACTTTTTAAATAACAATGTCGATACACTTGACACATAATTTTTCATAATTGACACACTATCAATACGGTATGATAGTAAATATCCATAAAAATGATACAAACGGTTATTTTGTTAGTTTTCTAAAAATTACAAAAAAAAAAAAAAAAAAAAAAAAAAAAAAAAAAAAAAATCACAAGATCGGGTATGTTGGTAAATAAAAAAAGTGTGAAAGAAGTTTTTCTAAAAGTCGATAGTTCTGCCCAAAAAAAAAAAAAAAAAAAAACGTTTTGTGCATTACAAAAGGTTTTTGTGTTATAAAAAAAAAATTAAAAAAAAAAGGTTGCCTCAATCCAGTTCAACTTTTTTTTTTTTTTTTAATTAAATGTATTACAAATGGTTTTTATATATTGTAACATAAAAGACACATGCTAAAAGTTATTAAATCAGATAAAGAGAGTGTATCATTTTTTAGAAGTTAATCTACACATTACTCTTTATCCTTAAAGTGCAAGGGCGGTGTCAGTTATAACGCAAGTTATATGCATGTCACGTCGTCAGTTGACATGAACCATGATACACAAAAACCTCAAAAACATTCTCAGCAGTATAACCCAAGTTATAGTCACATGTGAGTCTCACTTTGTTTTGATTTTTAATTTCATTTCCTTAGAAACAAAAACATTTAATTAAATAAATATATATAAACCAAAATTTATACATTTTAAGAAATAAAAATATAAGAAAAATAATTCTAGAACTAACATTGTAAACATACCAGTGAGTAATGATGTAATAAAAACACTTTTAGGAACTAATAATATAAACACGTATAACATCAAGGTTTAAAATAAAAAAAATAAAAATAAATGTCATTTTGTTCCTTGCTTTTGGCGGGGTAAACCTACACACCAAACCACAAACACTAACGCAAATTCTTCCTTTATAACAATAAAAATCCATATATATTGAATAAAAAAACACTCCGAGAACGGGCGTTATAGCCACAACGTCGTACCTATAACGCGGCTATAACGCACCTCGCATTGGCATTACGTTGGGCCAATTCACCATCCAGCAGTCTCTAAATAAGATTTGAACCTAAAATAACCTATGTATAACATAGTCGTTGGATAAATGCTTAGCAAAACTCCTTCTAAGTTCTTGAATACAAAGAGTCGTCACTTCAACAAGTCCCAAAAAAGGTGTTCAGTTCAGTGAGATCTGATAATACCTCCCTAAATGATTTTTGATCACCTCATAACCCATGATACAGAGAAAAAAAATCACAAGTATCTTGAAGATAAAAGATGGGAAATCTACGAAAGCAAAAAAGAGATAAAGCAAAGTCTTTATAGGATCATCACATTTCCAGAGTTGGTAAAATGGTGCTCTAGTTGTCAACACCGTTCCTAAAAATAAGTATATCTTTTACCTAAAATGATAGCATTTAATATACTTCTCACCGAACCATTAAATGCTCTAACACATGTACGGTAGAAGTCCTTAAGACCCTTAATTCTCTCTTATAAAACCATAAATAAAGGATAGGAAAACAATAGATAAACGTTTGTAACTAACACTTATTATCTTTGTTTTGAAGATGTGGCGATGGAATTCAGGGCTACGATAACGGGTACTCACATATTACTTCAACCTTATTTTTATATTTATTTCTATTAACAGATTATTATAAAAATCTAATTAATTCAAATTTAAAGATTAGTTGACAACCAAAAATCTTCGTATGCATTAATCTAAACATTCATTGAACTTGGGTAATTTTTATTAGATGGAACACACCCTCCAAATCAAGAAGGAGCGCCAAATGCCGTCCATATAGGTGCTCACACCCTACTTCCAACCTTGTTTATTTTATTTTATTTTATTTTATTTATTTCTGTTACAGAGTAACATATTATTATAGAAGTCTAATTAATTCAATTTTGAAGATTAGTTGACAACAAATATTTTGTTGTCACAAAAATCTTCACATGCATTAATGTGCTTCGGTAATGGTTGGTTCAACAAAGAAAACCTTTTTAACTTAAAGTTGGTAATATAAAACTATTAGGATTCAAAGTGTCACGACAATGATTAGATTAGTTAGCTCATTTTTCAACTCAAAAAGAAATTATCATGCAAAATTTATTTTAACGCTTCATCAAAGATTTCACCTTAAAAAAGTTAAAAAGGTACATTTTACATAAACAATTTTTTGCACATAAATCTTTCCTATATATGGATTAGATTTGAAATGTAGCTTTAGAACAGTGAAGGCTGTGTCGCTCTTACATAGACCATAAATCAACATGCATTCTTTCTTGTCGATACAACATGTACTTTTTCAACCAATATCATTGTAGTTTTGATTGAAAGATGCCCATTAATTTATCAAGAAAAGTGCTTTTCTTGTCTTAACCCTATCATCGTGTTTTTATAATAATCTGTTAGTTGACATTACTTCAACCAAGATGACGATGATAGGTAATGTTGTTAGAGTTTGTAGGAGAAAATACCAAAATGGACCATGTTTTTTAATTAAAATTAAATCTTTATTTATTTATTTTATTTGTGATTGGTAAACATGACATATTATGTTCATTTGAACTTTAAAGGATCCTTATCCTAATTTGAATGAAAAAATATGGTGCACTTTTGTAGTTTTGTATTTCCTCTTACAAACTCTAACAACATGAGCTAGCATGTTGGTTAAAACATGAGAGGATCCTAATCATATTCTTTAATATATAAAATAAATTGATTAAATGACCATAACAAGGTTTTTGGGTGCTCGAGCGCTGCGTCGGAATGGTATTCGCTAGTGTCAATATTCGTATAAGTTTTTTTTTTTTTTTTTTTTTTTTTTTTTTTTTGGTGGTGGGGGGGGGGGGGGGGGGGGGTGGCAACCATGATTGTCGACCATTTGGTCAACTAATCCACGGGGTTTGAACCCACCGCCACACAGATTCAAATCAGGTAAAGTCCTCTCACTTTTCAGAAGGTTGGCGTAGCCTTATATTCATGTAAGATTTTCTTTATAAACATAAGAATTATATATTAAACTCACGAAGTTGGGTATAATATTGATATGCTCTCAACCACCGTACCACAAATACAAAGTTGGAAAAGATAAATTTTTGAGACTTAATATTAAGGAAAAAGATTGTATTTATATAAGTTTAATAAGAGCACTAGGTGTGCGAGAGTCATCTCGTGTAATTTTTGAGACTTAATATTAGAGAAAATTAAATGGGCTAAATTGGTTTTTAAATACTTTTTCATTAGTATAATCTTTATCAAGTATTACATAATAAATACAAAAATATTAAATATAAAAGTTGAGAAATTAAGATTTAAAAAAGTCAAATGAGGACAATTATTTTGAGACGGATGTAGTATTCATTAAATAAATCTTTTTGGTAATTGATAATAAAAGCATTAGGTGTGCACGAGTCATATCCTGTTATATCAAAAGTGCTGGTATGCTGCTCTTGTTAATCACGCATTACTTCTTCCGTATCAGATTTAGAGAAAGTATACGCTTGGTGCAAATTAATTTCATTCTAAAATGAACTGTAGGGCCAAATATAAAACTCTTAGAAAGGTAGATGAAAAAAAAAATTGTTTTGTTATATTTTTTTGATAAAAGGTCATGACTTGGTCGGGTTTATCAACTCGGGTCAACGAAAAACCGGTGACTCAATCCGGTTCTCAATCAAACAAAAACCTTGTCACATCCGGCCCAGTCATCGAGCTAGTTCTTGGTTCAACCGGTAGAACCGGCCAGGTCAACCGTGTTTTAAAACATTGGTGGTAAGAAATAAATTAATTGGGTTCATTTTAATCACACATTACTTCTTCCGTATCAGATTTAGACCATTACTTGTGAAAAAAGAAACATATACGTATTTTGTTTTACATCGTCTAATCATTTTTACTCACTAAGATGAAATGACAAACCTTATTGTATTACTCGACTAACCAAACAAAATATCAGTCGTCACTGAACCAGAGGAAAACAGGCTCCTTGAAGATGAAGTGGGACACAATAAAACTCTTCTGGTCTTAAGGAGTATATGCATCAAAGTTGGACGTCTATCAACAAATATAGAAAAACGTGAGCACTATGAATCTGCTGCTTATTTGGCAGCATGTAAAGACCATTATGAAGCACTAAAAGAGATAGCCGAACATTTTCCAATGGCAATTTGGGTCAAGTTCAATGGTTGTAACCTTATGGAATCGGCCATAAAAAATCGTTCTGAAAAGGTTTTCAACTTTCTGGCATATGAAACGAAGGCTGACACTTATTTTTTCAAAGTTAGAAATCAAGATGGTACTAATCTGTTGCACTTTGCTGGGGGATTAACACCTATAGAAAAACTTGATAAGGATTCGGGTGCAGCTTTACAGATGGGAACAGAGGTCAAGTGGTTTCAGGTAAATATGTTTTATATCTCTTTATAAATAGTTGGAAGTCTTTTCTTATCAAGCATATATATTTTAGTAGGTCAGTACTCAGTATCAATGAACTTGCGTTAACAACTATCGTACCTTGAATCATTATAGAAAGTGGAGAAATTCGCACTTCCTGGATGCAACAATGAAAAGAATAATACGGGTGAGACACCGATGATGCTATTCAGGAGAGAACACGCGGACCTAAAAAAACAAGGGGAAGAGTGGATGAAGACGGTTGCAAATTCATATATAATCGTTGCTGCACTCATCATTACAATTACTTTTGCAGCCCTCATTACTGTTCCAGGGGGAAGTCAGCAGGATAGCGGGAATCCACCGGTCGGTTCACCAGCGGCGTCACCAGTGAACAACGCTGGTTTGCCAGTTTTTATTAAAAAGCACATCTTTATACTATTTGTTTTCTCCGATGTGGCATCATTCGCCTTTGCCACCATTGCCTTGGCGTTGTTTCTATCCATTCTCACATCACGTTACACAGAAGATGATTTTGTCAAGTATTTACCTTGGAAATTATTATTTGGCCTTTTGGCATTATTCTTGTCCTTGTTGGGGATGATGCTAGCCTTTACTGCAACATTTCTTCTTATGTTTGGACACAAAGATAGAGAGATTTTGGCGTTTTTGATCATATGTATGCTCGCTTCAGTTGCTACATATTTGTATTTTCAAGTAGGAATGATTTGGATGATCATTTGTTCAAAATTTTGGTACCGAGCAAGAAGCCTTTTGTAACCCAGTTGACCGTGGAAGCTCGTGAAAGTGGTAACTCGTTAATCGGAGAGCATGGATAAGTATTGCTGTATTTTGCTTTTTGTCTGTTTCATTTAAGATATTGTATGTGTGATTTCGGAAGATTGTTCGTCGTTTGTTTTATCCGTGCATCCTCGACTGTCGAAGCTCCTGAAAGTGAGAAACTCGTTCAAAGGAGATCATGGATAAGTATTGTTGTATTTCACTTTTTGTGTGTTTCATTTATGATATTGTATGTGTGATTTGGGATGATTGTTCGTCACTTGTTTTATCCATCCTCGCACCGAGGACGATTTGATTTTTCAAGCTTAAGTTGTATTATCACTTTTGGTGTGTTTACTTAAGACAGGAAATTTCTAAAATGACTCAAAATCCAAATGGTAGTTCACAATCTATCCTAAAAAAATCAACTTCCAAAAAATAGACTAGTGCGACTAGACGATCTTGCATTAAACATTTAAACATTTATCACGTATCACAATTTTTAACAATAAAGTATGTTTTGTCTAAGAGTGGTGTAAGCTACTACTTTATTGATTATACTTTTACAAAGTGAGAGAGTTGAGAGAATTTAGGAAATTGTATTTCATTCAACTAATGGATAAGTTGGAAAGATCTTGATGAAATGGATAAGTTGGGAGAGCTTTGGTGAGGAGATCAGCAGCCTGTGCAGCAGTTGGCACATAGGAAAGAGTAATTTGACCAGCCTTTATCTCTAACAAAGTGACAATCCAGTTCTATGTGCTTGGTTCTAGCATGTTGCATTGGATTAGAGGCTAAGGCTATGGTTGAGACACTGTCACTGATGAGACGAAAAGTGTAACGCTTTTAGGGGGTCATTTAAGCCCTAAGTCGTGATTATTTAATCAAATATTGCCTCAAATCGTTCTTTTTGTCATTTTAGGTACTTTGGAAAACAAATATGAAAAAGGAAGCATTTTGGGAATTAAAGGGTGACGGCGTCACGTATTGGCAAAGAGGTGGATAAAAAGTTACACGAGATGCGCCAGAACGTTTTTGGGAATTAAAGGGTGACGGCGTCACCAAGGCCGTCAAGAGCAATTTACACGTGACGGCCAAGATGGGAATAACACATGACGATGTCAGATCTGGATCTAGGCAATCTGAGGAAAGCATTGGCGGCTAGTTGACGACGTCAGGATCATAACGTGACGCCATCAAACCTATAGTCTCTATATATAGTTTTGTAATTTTCATTCATTAGAGAGAGAACTTTTGGAGGAACTTTGGGACAAACCCTAAGTCGAATTTTGCAGGGTTTTTCACCCTTCTTTCACCCATGTTTCAATAAATATAAGTCTTCCAATAATCATTCAATATGTCTATGTGTTGTTTGATTCTATCTTATGCTTGTCTTTACTTTAACATGCTAGGCTAGGTTTGTTTGTGTTTGCTTAGATGTAATGAAACCTAGCTATTGATTGTTGGTTGATTGTTTGTTATTAATTGTAATGGATGAATGATATCGATGTTAGGCTTAAGAAAACTAGCAGACTTCCAATTGGTAACATGCTTGAACATCTTAAGAAACATGAATCGGATGTGTACTACGATTTTAATGGTTGTATTTAATGCATGAGTGACTACTAAGGAGGCCATGTTAGGAGCTAGTTGTCAGCTCGACATAGGAAGAGGTAGATGTAAGTTACTGATAATGTAATAATGATTATTTGATGATTTCACAAGCAGAGATACATCATACATATATAGCCTATCTATTATCTATTTAGGGTAAATAGATAATCATCTCCTAATTATATGCAAATCATGATAAATGTATAGGTCATTGCCTAATGATACAATCTTATCTCTTTGCCTACTAATGTACAACTATTGTCAACTAATACTCCCCCGCAGTTGGAGCGTGAGGAAGCTGGACGCTTAAACTGGATCTAAAATCTTCAAATAAGGCTGAAGGAAGTTCTTTGGTGAAGATATCTGTGTACTGATAACGGGAAGGTACATGGAGAATACGAACCTAACCAGCAGTAACCATGTCACAGACAAAATGTATATCGATCTCAATATGTTTGTTCCGTTGATGTTGAACAGGGTTGGCAGACAAGTAGATCGCACTAACATTATCACAGTAGACTAGAGTGGCTGAAGAAAGAGGAGAATGCAGCTTACGAAGAAGGTTACAAATCCATGCAGTCTCAGCTACAACATTAGCAACACCCTGATACTCGGCTTCGGCACTAGAACGGGAGATTGTGTGCTGACGCTTGGATGACCAAGAAAGTAGTTTATCGCCTAGAAAAACACAGTATCCCGAAGTAGACCGTCGTGTGGATGGGCAACCCGCCCAATCTGCATCTGTATATCCAACAAGAGAAGTGGTGGATGATGAATATAGGTGTAGACCAAAATCCAAAGTCCCTCGAACGTATCGTAAAATACGTTTAAGGGCAGCTAAATGTGGCTCACGGCGATCATGCATGTAAAGACATATCTGTTGAACTGCATAAGAGAGATCAGGTCTGGTAAATGTGAGATACTGAAGACCACCTACAAGACTGCGATAAAAAGTAGGATCCTGAACTGGAATACCTTTGGGACCCAGTTTGGATTCTGTATCAACTGGTGTTCGAGAAGGGTTACAGTTGGTCATGTGAGCACGCTCAAGAAGATCAGTAGCATATTTCCGCTGAGATAGAAAGAGACCTGTAGAATGCCGGGTAGCAGAAATGCCCAAAAAATAATTAAGTGGCCCAAGATCAGTCATTTCGAACTCACTGTGTAGGGAGGCAATGATCTGTTGTAGCAGGGCAGTAGAGGAGGCTGTAAGAATTATGTCATCCACATAGATAAGTAAATAAGCAACTTGGGAGCCCTGTCGAAGAATAAATAATGAAGAGTCACATCGACTATGATAAAATCCAACTCTAGTAGCATAACCTGCAAATCTTTGAAACCAAGCACGAGGTGCCTGCTTTAGTCCATATAAGGATTTTTGAAGAAGGCAAACATGATTAGGGTACCGAGATTCTACAAATCCCAGTGGTTGGTGCATATATACGGTCTCAGATAAATCCCCGTTAAGAAAGGCATTCTTAATATCAAGCTGGTGGATAGGCCACTTGCGAGATACCGCAAGGCTAAGAACTGTGCGAATGGTAGCCGGTTTGACAACTGGACTAAAGGTCTCATCACAATCAATACCAAGTTGCTGACTGCTGCCATTGGCAACCAAACGAGCCTTATAGCGGCTCAAAGTCCTGTCAGCATGAAATTTATGCTTAAACAACCACATAGATCTCACTAAGTTAACACCAGCGGGTCTTGGTACCAGAATCCAAGTACCATTTTTAACTAACGCATTATACTCATCATACATAGCATTATTCCAATGAGGGTTTTGAAGAGCGAGAAAGGGAGATTTAGGTAAAGGTGAGATAGAAGAAGTATGAAGCGAGAGTCGTTCAATGGGTTTGACAATGCCTGATTGAGATCGAGTGAGCATGTGGTGAGTTCGGGTGGGTTCGTTAGCGGGTTGGGGGGATTGGGCCGAGGTTGTTGGTTCATTATTGGTATGTGTTTGGGAAGTGCTGGTTTGTTGTTGGGCCCGTGGTTGTGGGTTTTGGGTTGTTACTGAATGTTGAGGGGTTTGTTCGTGGTTTTGAACTTGGTAAAAGTTGATATCGGGATGGTTAGGGTGTGGTGAATTGGGTTGATTGTGGTTGTGAGGTTCGTTAGAAGGATTATTTAAGGGAGGGTTGACGGGATTAGTAAGAATTTGGTGGAGGAGAGGGGAAGATGTGGGTTCTAAAAACGTGTATGATGGTGGAGATGTGGGTGTCATGAAGCAGTATGGAAATTGTGTTTCATCAAAGGTGACATGTCTGGAGAAAATAATTTTGTTTGTTTCAAGGTCTAGGCAACGATAACCACGATGATATGCGGGAAAGCCCAAGAAAATACATGGGGTTGCTCGTGGCGCAAGTTTGTGAGGTGAGTGAAGGTGAGGATAACAAAGGCAACCAAATATGTGTAAACGGGAGTAGTCGGGTTCTTTTTGGAAAAGTTTTGTGTAAGGAATTTCATTGTTTATGGCGGTTGAGGGTAGAAGGTTGAGGAGATATGCGGCCATGTGGAGGGCCTCGACCCAAATGGTAGGTGGTAGATGTGCTTGAAAAAGAAGGGTAAAAATGATGTTATTTATTGTGCGGATCATTCTTTCCGCCTTGCCATTTTGTTGAGAGGTTTGTAGGCAAGAAAATCTAAGTTGAATTCCATTATTAGCAAAAAGTGTGTGGAGTCGGTTATTATCGAACTCACCACCATGATCACATTGGAAACTTTTTATTTCACATTTAAATTGATTTTTAACATAAGTGCGAAAATGCAAAAACTTATCGAACATGTCAGATTTGTTACGAAGAGGATAAATCCACAAGTAATGAGAGAAATGATCGAGAAAAAGAACATAATATTTAAAACCACTAGAACTAACAATTGGAGAAGTCCATAAATCAGAATGGATAATATCAAAGGGATGTTCAACAATAGACTCCGAACTATAGAAAGGAAGTTTAACGTGTTTGCCAAGTTGACAAGCATGACAAATATGTGGAGTCTTTTCTTTATTACAGGAAATAAACTGATGTGAAACAAGAGATCGTAGCGCTTCATCACCGGGATGACCAAGACATTGATGCCATGTGGAGGGGCTTGTGGAGACAAAAGCAATAGGGATAATTGACGGCTTGTGACTGGATAGAGATCACCTGAGCTGTCACATCGAAGGAGGATGTGGCGAGTTAGGAAATCCTTCACAGAAAACCAAACGCATCAAATTCAATAGTGCAATTATTATCTCTAGTAAACTGACGAACAGAAATGAGATTTTTAATAATGTTAGGGGTGACAAGTACATTATGAAGGTGAAGAGGGCGGTGAAGGGTAGGAAGAATGCTATGGCCAGTGTTGGTAACGGGAATGGAATTACCGTCACCAAAATGTACAGATGGGAATAAACGTTTATTAAAAATGGTACTTACATTACTAGCATTAGAATTAAGATGAGTGGAGGCACCTGTATCCATGTTCCATGTCGGGTCTTGCAAAGGCAAAGTGCTAAAAGCACTAGCGAGGGCAGTAGCTTGTGATGGGTATAATGTGGGAGCAGGACCGAGAATACCATTAGATTGGGCCTGTAGTGGGTATTGGGCTGCATATAGGGGCTGTGGTGGTGTCGGACTAGGTGTATAAGTCTGTTGGGTTGGATGATATATATAGTTCTGGTAGGCCTGATACATTAATGAGGGATGTTGGGTGGGTTGAACAGCACAAGCTATTTGGTTCGTTTGGTTGGAGAGTTGGCCAAGTAGGGTGTTGGGTTGGCCCAGTTGGTGAGTTAACATGGGCTGGTGATTGGAAAAAGGCAGCATGCGTGCCTGGTAATTGACATAAGTGGTATATTGTTTTTGTTGCAGCGTATTATTATGACTTAGTAACCGGCCAGAAATATTAGTCCCCATATTTTTGTTAGAAGCCAACCCCGATCGATTACGATAGTCGTGTATGAACTTACATCGATCACCAAATTTACATGTGCCATTATTGAAGTGATTGCATAGATGTGGCAGGGTTTGAGATTTATTAACTGGATCATTAGAGGTACCTTTATGATCAGATGGTGGGGGTGTAAAAGGAAGGGTGCTTTTGCCAATGGCCATAGAAGGAAGGGGATGAAGTGTCGACTGTTGGTGTTGGGGTTAGGAGAAGAGTCGGTAGAAAATTTAGGGGAGGGGAGGGAGGAGAGCCGAAGTATTTGGAGATAGGAGAGGAGAGGATCGGCTTAATTGGTTAGGCCTGATACCATGTAAGTTACTGATAATGTAATAATGTTTATTTGATGATTTCACAAGCAGAGATACATCATACATATATAGCCTATCTATTATCTATTTAGGGTAAATAGATAATCATCTCCTAATTATATGCAAATCATGATAAATGTATAGGTCATTGCCTAATGATACAATCTTATCTCTTTGCCTACTAATGTACAACTATTGTCAACTAATAGTAGAAACTTGTAGAGTTGGGGAAGATCGTACACGGCCCCACGAATGGTTTTAAGGAATATAACCCGTCATCCACGCAATTGTAACAAACTATTCAACTAATGAAAGATAGCTAGGGAGTAGTGAAATCTAAGTAAACATGTTTCACTCATTATTGTTTTTCTCATATTTACTTTCTTGTTATTTATTTTCATTGCATTTGTAGTTAAATTGGGTTAGTTGACTAGCAACTAATTCCGCCCACTCTTCCAATACCCGAGATTTTTACTTGCTTTTCATAAAATATAAAAATACAAAAAGAATCATCCCTCATATCTAGACCTAGTTTAATTAAGTTTTGGTCCTAACGACACTATTCCCCGAGAGAACGATCAATCCCCCGGTACTTGCCACTACAATATACTACATCGGTCAGGTATACTGCCTGGTGGGGATTGCAAGCCTCTTGAGATCCCTTGAGAGGTAAAACCTTTTGCGCACACATCAAGTTTTTGGCGCCGCTGCCGGGGAATAGTTCTTATTTAGGTTGAAATGTTGATATAAATAATGCCTAAAAATATTATTAACATTTATCGATATCTCTATGTTTTGATAATCACAAAACGTAAACCCATTGAGCTAAAAATTATGACGTAAACAAGTATTTAGTGATAAATATTCACTTTACATTCTAAATCACTTAAGGTATGAATAAACAAAGTGTTTATTGCATTCTATGATCAAAAGAACATTTTTCTTAAACACTAGACTTTTTAGAAAATGTCACAAAATATTTTATATCTTTTACAAAATCATTTTTGGAAATAAAAGAATATGTTTAAATCATTATAAATATATGAATTCAAATTTTTAACCAAAAATGGTAAAAATGTTGTAAAAGACAAATTTTATGGCCATTTTGGGAGGGCGGCCCACTTAATTGTATAAGCGGCCCCCTTAATAATTAAGGGGACCGTCCCCTAATTAAGTGGACCGGCCACGCTCCCAAACAGTATTTTTTCCCTTATAAATACTGGCTCAAATCTGGCATTTTTCCTCAACATTTGCACCTCAAACTTTCTGATCTAAATCCTCTCTTCTATTCTTTCTAATCCCTTGATCGTATAATCATAAGCTTTTGTTTCCAAGTGATTCAAGCTTCTACCATTCAAGTGCAAGAGAAGAATACTTCTATCCATCAAGACAAGAAGTATTACAACTTAGTGTGATCCCTTTATCTAAGTTGTTTCTACATCACCATTTGTATATTATTCATTCATTTGTGTATAAGTTGTGAATATTAATTAGATAGTTGTAGATATAAGGAGTTAGGCTAGTAAGGTGTGTAAATAAAGAAGTTGTGACGAAGATAGTGGTGTGAATAAGTAGTGTTGGTGTGAAGAAGATAGTGGTGTGCTTAGGTGTGAACAATTTGTGAATTAGTTGTGAAGAAGGTGTGAAGAAGTTGAAGTCTTGAAGAAATAGAAGTTGTGAAGTAGTGAAGAAGAAGTTATGAAGAAGGTGTGTAGTGATTAGTGGTGTGAGATTGGTTCTAGCGATTAGAACTCGACATTTAGCTTAGTGTCGTTAATTGGTGTAAGCAAAAGTTGTGTAAGGTTTTCTCCGCCATAAGGGAGCTTGTTGACATAGTAAAGAAAACTCTCGAGTAGCTGACTCGGGGAGTGGAGTAGGGCAAGGAAGGTGTCCTTGTAGCCGAACCACTATAAATCCTTTGTCTCGCGGTTAGATCTTTCCATCTTGTGGAAAACTAGAATGGGGGGTTGAATAGTTTTACGTCAATTTGTATTTTTACAAACTTTGTTTTATAAAAAACTTTGATTCTTATTTATGTGAATTTCAACACTTGCACAACACAAACAATTTAATGTAACTAACTAAACAATTATAACGTAAATATGAAAGTAAAGAAAAGATAGAGATAGAAAGATCAAACCACAACACACGGTATTTATAGTGGTTCGGCTACGAAGCACCTCTTCACCCTACGCCACTCCTCGAGTCACCTACTTGAGAGTTTTTCTTCACTATGTCAACAAAATCCCTTTTGGCGGAGAAACCTTACACAACTTTCGCTTACACCAATTAACGACACTAAGCTAGATGTCGAGTCCTAATAGTAGCTAGAACCAATCTCACGACTTCTTCACGACTAGACACACCTTCTTCACAACTAGAGTACACTACTACTTCTTCACAACTACACACTACTTCTACTTCACACCACAACTTCTTCAATACTAGATTTACAATCCCACCTAGATCTATCAATTACAATCACTACACAACTTTACAATAAATACAAGCTACACAACTAATCTTCAATACTTCTTGATTTGAAATGGAAGGAGTATTCTTCTCTTGCACTTTGAATGATGAAGGATTGGATCACTTGAAACAAGAACTAATATGTTTATGATCAAAGGATTTAGGAAGATGATCTGAGAGAATTAGAACAGAAAGTTTTAGTGCAAAAGGTGAGGAAAAATTTCAGATTTGAACCAGTATTTATAGGCAAAAGATTCTGACAGAGGAGCGTATACCGGCCCCCTTAAATCATGGCCGGCCCCCTTAAAATTATAGGGGCTGCCCCTTATAATTAAGGGGGCCGCCCACTGTAACGGCCTGGATGTTTGTCTTTTCTGGGCAAAGTTTATTTGGTGAAAATTTAACTGAATTTGGTTAAAAATTTGAATTCATATATTTATTTTGAATTAAACATTTTCCTCTAATTACCGAAAGTGTTTTTCTAAATATATAAAATGTTTATACCATTTTATATAATTTGTAATTAGTAAATAAACCTTCCTTTGATCATAAAATGTATTAGACAATTGTTTATTCATACCTTAAGTGAATTAGTTGGATGAAATGATATTTTGTCACTAAATATTTGTTTACATAATGATTTTACGATTAATGATTTTATATTTTGTGATCGTCAAAACATAGGGATATTGATAAATATTAATAACGTTTTTACGCATTATTTATATCAACAATCTCCCCCTTTTTGATGATTACAAAATCTGAACTCATTAAATCAAAAATTGTTATATATGCAAGTATTTAGTGAGTTTATATCACTTCTCCCCCTTTTTGTTAACATCAAAAAGGTTGTCCCGAAGTCGGATGATCTCCCCCTTGATGTGTACCCCCCCTCGTTTTAAGGTTACAAGACAAGTCGAGATATGGAATGCTTGCAAGAATATTTAGAACATACAACATATATATATATATATATATATATATATATATATATATATATATATATATAACAATCAATATAAGCATGGAAGAAAACACTTCAATAAATTGATGAAAATACAAACAACATGCATCCAAGATGCATGAACAATACAACTAATAAACTAAAGCCTTAAGGGCTTACAAGCAACCAAAACTCTAATAGAAATGTTTTTCCTAGAGCTTGCCATCAAAATGGTTTAAACATTTTTATTTTCCAAATATGAGCCATGCTTAGTTTGGGAGGAGCAATGTTGTAGGTGGAGATGATGGAGTTGATGGAGGTGGAGGTGTGGTTGATGTTAGTGGTGGAGGTGTGGATGTTGTTGGTTGAGGTTGAGGGAACAAGCTTTCAATGTATGAAAACATGTAGTGGATTTCATCTCTTAAGCCAAATATAATGGTGCGGTTATGGATGCAACAAAGGCAAGTATCACCATGAGCTTCAAGCAAACTCCATGGGATGGGATTGAAGTTTGGTGGATTGAGTGGTGATGGTGAAAATTGTGCATCAAGAGGTGTGATGGGTGATAATGAAAGAGTGATGTCTAAGGATGCATTTTCAAGAGGTGGTGGTGGTGGAATTCTTGGTGGAGGTGATAGGTGAGTGTTGATGTAGTCATTGATGGATGATGATGATGGTATGGAAGAGGTGGAGGTTCCATGAGTTGATGGTGTTTTGGAGGGTGCATTGGGAGCACTAGGAGATGAGCATTGAGGAGGTGGTGATGGAGTGGTATTATCATCATTTGTAAGATCAATGAAAAGTCGTTTTGGTGGTATGATAACAAGCTTTTGTTTCTTGGCTTTGTTGGAGGTGGTGGTTTTTGGTGATGACATGATGAATTGGTTGAGGTTGATGAATATGATGATGATGGAGTGTGGATGAAAGGTGTATAAGGGTTATATAGTGTTGGATCGATGTACTCTGATCAAACTACTTTGTAGCTTGTTTAGGTTTAATAATATTAAGTAATCTTAATACAATTAACAATGAAACACTGAACAAACTTTGTAAGTATGCGGAATCTACTAACACAAAGTTTAAGAAGAACTTTTGTATTACTTAACTTGAATCTGCTTTGTTACACAGATCTACTAACAAACTCTAATACTTTTTCTAAGATTTCTAATCGTAATAGTATAATGTCGCGTACGTATAATGTCTTCTAAGGTTTCTTTTATAGACATAAGGAAACCCTAGTTGATTTACAATTCTTGTACGACAAGATAACTATCTCTAACTATTCTAGAATATTCATAGAATATTATACAATAATACTTACTAATATTACACATTAGTCCATGCATTATAAAGTACTTTGAATAATCTTCAATGTCGAGCAGTACTTTATCTTTATATATCCAGCAGTACTTTGACTTTGTCTTTGTAGTAGAAGCAGTACTCTGACTTTATCTTTGACTTTGACAATAAAGCAGTACTTTGATCTTCCAGAAGTACTTTGCTTTCTTCATTTCCCAACAATCCTCCCCTAACTTGAATTCCACTAGCTTGATTTCAAGTTTCTTTTGTTATCCTTTGATCTTCAACATTTTCAAGAAAAATTGGTTTATCTTTCTGTCTTAAGTGTCAAAGTACTTTTGCTTAATCTTCAAATGATATCTTTACAGCATCCATTCTTCTCAGCTACTCAGCAACATTTGACAAATTGTACATCAAATCTGTTTAAGTTTCATACTATTCTCATCACTTCCAGGTGTGTTAACTCCTGTGAGAGGTGAATCATTGAACTTTAATGGATTTTGATGTCTCTTTACCAAAGCCATTAACTCTGGAGTAGCCAATGTTTAGGTTAAAACAACCATGGTACATTGATAACCATATGATTTTTAGCAAATCATCAGCTATCAACGGATTTGAGTAGTCTTTACCAATAGCCGTTTGCTTTTGGACTAGTTAGTTCTTTGATTTCAACCATGGTGAACTAATTACCAAAAATGGATTTTCCACAGCCTTTACCACAAACCATTTTTTCTTGTGGGCTAGTTAACTCTTCACTTACACAGATATGGTGAGTTAAAAACCATACAATTTTTAGTAAATTGTCAACTAAAAACGGATTTGATTATCACATCAGAGCCGTACCCTCATGATGAGTCAAACTCTTTCTTGTCTGTTAAACATGGTGAGTTGATTACCATTTGTTGTGTAGCATAAATACTAACACCATGTGTTTCCTTTTCAAATCCTTTTTCATCTCTTTTAATCATCAAAACATTTTATTTTGTTTTAAAGGACCTATACTGGTTTATATCAGCAAGCAGTACTTTGAGAAAGTACTGTTTTGACTTTGCAGTACTTTAAAAAATATTTATTATACAAAACAAACAATACCAGTATTTTGCAATATCAATCTTCAGACTTAGTCCATCTGATGAATAACTTGATAACATCCAAAGCTACATCAGTCTCTTCTTCCAGCTCCATTCCATGATCTAGCATCCTTATCATCAAATTTCTTGATAAAGGATATCTTCTCTCAGCTAGCATATAGATCATGGTACCATCTTCCATCTCAAGTGAATGAACTCCTGATGACTCAAATAATCTCCATCTTGAAATCTCCCAGTTCTCTTGATCAATCCATAGAGCATTATCACTTGTTTCTTCTGTTTCCCAGATGGTTATTAAATCTCCAAGCAAGATTAATCCCACTCCTGTTGCTTCAATCTCTTCATTATATGTTTGCACTTGCAAATATAGATTATAGAGATCTTCTCTGTTGATAAAATGCAAAACATCCCATAATTTATTGAACACACTGAAGCTTCCATCTTCTCTGTTGAACATAAAATAATTTTCTTCTTCTGATTCAACCATAGAGAATGAGATCATCTTTGACTTCTTTCCAGAGTTCTCAATCTTCTTTTCTTCAAAATCAATTACTCTGAAATAATTTCTAAGTTCATCAACTGTATCTTCATGTATCATCTTAAGCCTTTTAAACAGTTGATCATCTTGAGCTTCTTTCTTTCTCTTCAATCTTCTCTGCACAGCTTTTTCTGTTCTAACAACTTCTAATTTCTTCTCCTTATTAGCATCCATGGGAACAAAATCTTTTAGTTGATCCATTATCTTCTTTTGTTCTTCATCCCATAAAACTTTCACTTCTGGATACCTAAGCTTATGAAGATTCTTGTATCCTCTTTTTCTCAAAAAACTAATCATCCAATTTCTTTCCTGACCAACAGTCATTGGCTTCTTAGTAATTGGCATACTAATCTCTTTAAAATATTCTGCATCATATTCAGCTTGTTGCTTCTTAGCAAGCTCATAATCTGCCTTTTCTTTTAATTCTCTAATCTGTGCAAGAGTAAGTTTCTTCTTTTTCTTTTTGATCTTCTGCTTCAAAATCCCCTTCCCTTTCTCTTTTGGATCTAACTCTTCAGCATCAGAAGAAGATTCAGATACTTGTTGTGCAGGCTCAGAAATATGTATACCTCTTGAAGGTCTATCAAAATCAAGCATTATCTGAGCTATTGTCTCATCATCACTTGCAGTGTGCACCTTAACTTCTTCTTGTTGAATGGGATTAGAAGGACCAGCTTCATCTTCAAAATTCTTAGTAGTGGATGGTCCAACTGCAGAAGTTCCAGCTTCATCAGTATGCACTTAAGAAGTTCCTTGCTCAGCAGTACCTTGCAGACCAGTACTTCCAACAACAGTACTTTGCATATCTGCAGTATCTTCTAAGTTAATTTGTTCTGTATCACCACTTCTAATAACAACATTCTCATCTTCAATATTTACTTGCTCAGTGTCAAGACTTTTTCTTTCAGTATCTTCCAAGTCAGTCTGTTGATGAACAATGTTCTCATTTTCATTTGGCTTAGTATTTTCATCAGACTTCTGTGCATTATCATCAGACTTTTGCTTTGTCACAAAATTCAAAGGTTCTTGCCAAAGATGAGCATCTTCATCATCTCTATCATCTCTATCCAAATTATCATCCTGATTCCTCCCCAATTTGATAGTAGATGACTTCTTGTGCTTTTTCTTTGAATCTTTCTTAGATGATTTAGACTTCTTCTTCTGAGATTGTTTCTTTTCTTTGACATAAAGCCTGAAGTTTTTCACAAGAGGCCAAACAAACTTCTTTAATCTTCTGAACTTCCTTTTTAAACTCTTGATTTCTTTATTCTGATCAGCCATAACTTTCTTCATCCTCTCCAACTCTCAAGTCAAAGCATAATTAGTCAAAGAACCTCCAACTTCCTCATCTCCTCCAGGTGTTTGAAACCCACCTATGGAAGTATAATCATTGGAAGTAGGGTCTGTATGCTTAGATGCAGTATCCTGAAAAGAAGTACTGTGTTTTTCCAAAGAAGTACCTTTAGCTGAAACAGAGTTATCCAAAGAAGCAAATACTGGAGCAGCACTTTCACTAAAATCAACATGCTGAGGTGAAACAATAGGTGATGTAGGCATAGGTACTGATGCAGAATGCTCAGTATGATCAGATTGATCAGCATCATCAGACTCAGCAGAACTACTAGCATTATCTTCTTCATCCCTAACAGCCTGTGCTACCTCAAACATATAAGCATTTAGAGGTGTATTTGTACCAGAAAAATGAACACCTTTGTTAGACATAAAAGTAAAAACCTTAGGCGGCATCTTAGTAGTAGGTACATAATCCTGAGGTTTAGGAATCCCATCTAATGGATTTTCTAGGAGAAGCTGAATAAACCTAGGATACATCAAAAAGGGTGATCCAACCTTAATGTGGGTGATCATACCATCAAGAATCATGTACGAAAAGTTAAAAGGCTGATTGGTAATAAGACCAACAAAGGCAGAAGCAATAGCATGTCCAAATTGATCCCAAGAAGTCCTTTTGGGACTTAAGCAATGAAGTAACACATGAAGAAGAAACTTCCAATGAGGACTTACCAAAGCCTTCTGAAAAGCGAGTCTATTCAAAGTGCCTTCATATCCAATATCCCTTAGTGCATTCCAAATCTCTTGCTTAGCAAATAAAACAGAGCCTCCTTCATCTTCAAACAGCAAAACCTCCCGAATAGTAGCCTCAGTAACACGAATAGCTCTCCCAGCAACATCAGCATAAATAACATCCTCTCCATCTTCAATCTCAGCCCTTGCTATATCCTAAAAAGCCTGTACCCAAGGTCCAATAATCTCTGGGTTGACCAAGAGTGAGTAGGTGATGGTGGTTCCATTGATGAAATCAATAACACCATGAAAATCAAGGTTATCCTTTGTCTTGTCAAGGTTAGCAATCATGTTATGTTTGGTGATGGTAGGTCGATTTTCCATTGTGATAAGGTTTAGAGAACAGAGTATGAATTTTTGAGGAGATCGGTTAGGTTTATGAGTGAGAGTGACGGAAGAATTATGGGTATAAAAAGAAAAAGATATGGTTTAAAATGGAAAATATTTAAAAAATAATGGTAAATAATATTTTACCGTTATTCTTGGAAGTGATATTCCCCATATCTTTCGCATAAATAGTTACCTCAAAATATAACCGTTGGAGCAATATCTTGAACACGTCAGCACGATCAGAATAAACAAGCAGTACTTTCCTCCAATACACAAAGCAGTACGTTGGCAAAGTACTGTCTTTCTTGAAAGTACGTATAGGTGGACTAGTTGACTAATCTAATTAAAGAAAGTCAATCCCCTAGTAATTACTAATGCTCCTCATTAACTCCCAAACCACCCGGGCAAGTAAAAATAAATGCACATCATTAAATACGCTATAAAGCATATCTTGCCTAAAATAGATTGTTCCTTCAACACATCAAATCATCAAAAATACTTCACACATAACCTCATATCTTTATCATGAACAAGAACCCAGTGATTAACATCTCCTCAGATGAGTCCTCTGACTCAGATCAAGAATCATCAGGGTGGAATGGATATTTTCCACCATGTGCAACATCATCATCATCCCAAAAGTCAAAGAAAAGACTCCCTGATCTTGAGTTCTATGAAGATCAACCACACTCTTTGTCAAAATCTTTGCCACAAGCCTTGGAATCGGCAGTGAAGAACATGCATTGGCCTACCCAAAGGAAGACCACAAGACAAGATAAGCCTCCAAAACAGATTCTTGGCTTGGCTTGCCCAAGAAAGCAGGCATCCTTTGATGAGAAGAGAACAACTACTAAGAAGGGAAAGCAGATCTTGGAAGGCAAAGGAAAAAGACCAATGGAATAGGGTAGTGTAGGTTGGGGTTGAAATAGTTAGTTGCCTTTGTGTTTAATTTGTTAGTCTTTGTGTCTATAACTCTGTGGTTGTACTATTTGAATAAATGAAAGTACCTTATGTTGAAAGTACTGTGCTTCAATGTCATCTTTGAAATCTTATGTATGATACATGTTGCCTCCCCTTAACAAATGACTAGCTATGCTTCATGAAGATACTGTTTATGCCTCCCCTCAAAAATATCTTAGATATTGATCATACCAATACTTACAACTAAAAAATTGAATCTTCCAACATCAAAACCTTTAGTGAGTAGGTCTGCAACATTATCATCTGTATGTACCTTAACCACATTGATTAACCTGTGTTCATAGCAGTCCCTGATAAAATGGTGCCTAATCTGAATATGCTTGGTTTTGGAATGGTAAACTGGATTCTTGACTATACAAATAGTACTCTCATTATCAATGTTGATGGGAGTATTCTTGAAATTGAACCCATAATCCAAAAGTTGATTCTGCAACCAAAGTACTTGTGCACAACAACTTGCAGCTGCAACATACTCTGCCTCAGTGGAAGATGTGGCTGCAATTGTTTGCTTCTTGCACTGCCATGATACTAATCTATTGCCAAGGTACTGACACCCTCCAGTGGTGGATCTTCTATTATAATTATCACCAGCATAGTCACTGTCTGAAAAGGCATGTAGATAAAAAGGGGACTCTCTAGGATACCACAATCCTAGCTTAGGTTGGTGCCTGAGGTATCTAAAAATTCTTTTGACAGCATTGAGATGAGATACCTTGGGTTGAACCTGATGTCTAGCACAAAAGCAAACAACAAAAGTAATATCAGGTCTAGATGCAATTAAGTACATGAGACATCCAATCATAGACCTGTATAGTGTGACATCAACATCCTCTCCATCTTCATCTTTTCCCAAAGGTTTGTTATTATCAACAGGTGTAGTAGCTGGCCTGACAGTGGTGAAGTTGAATCTCTTTAGAATACCTGCAACATACTTGTCTTGACTTATATAGAGTCCATCAGCTGATTGTTGCACTTGGAGTCCCAGGAAGAATGTCAATTCTCCCATAGAACTCATTTGAAATTCCTTCTGCATAAGATCTTCAAACTCTTTCACCATGGATTGCTTAGTTGCCCCAAAAATGATATCATCAACATAGACTTGAACCAGAATGATATCCTTCTTGTCTCTCTTGATAAACAAGGTCTTGTCAATAGCACCTCTCCTGTATCCATGTTGCAATAGAAAGTTGGAGAGTCTTTCATACCATGCTCTTGGGGCCTGATGGAGACCATATAGAGCCTTAATCACTTTGTAGACCTTGTTTGGATGTGCAGGATCTTCAAAACCAGGAGGTTGCTTCACATAAACCTCCTCTGTAATAGTGCCATACAGAAAAGCACTCTTGACATCCATCTGATAGACAAGGAACCCCATATAGGATGCAAAAGCCAAAAATAGCCTTATGGCTTCAATTCTTGCAACAGGAGCAAAAACTTCATCATAATCTACTCCTTCTTCCTGTCTATATCCCTGAGCAACTAACCTTGCTTTATTCTTGATAACATTTCCTCTTTCATCTCTTTTCACCCTGAAGACCCATTTGGTTCCAATCAATCTCTTACCATCAGGTAAGTTACAAAGTACCCACACTTCTTGAAGTTTGAACTGCAACAGCTCTTCTTGCATGGCTTCAACTCAACTCTCCTTAGATAATGCTTGTTTTATAGATTTTGGTTCCTCTTGAGAGAGAAAACAAGCAAATAGGCACATCTGTTGATCTTTGTGATTTACCCTGTTCTGACTGTAGACAAAACTAAGTAAAGAAGTATGTTGTTGAAACAGACCCTTAACCTTGTTTCTAGTGAGCACTCCTGAAGTAGAAGGCCCAATAATCTTGCTGACAGGGTGATCTTTGTGAATTTTTAAAGTAGGGGTTGGTGAAACTTCAAGATCATCTTCCAGGTCTGTGACATCTGGATCTTCATTGGAATCTGAGAAAATGCCTTCATTCTCTAATTCATCATCAGTATATTCTAAGACAACAGTATCTTCTAAGGCAGGCATGTTTGGATCATTCAAATCATCAGCATTGATCCAATTTGAAGTAGGTAAAGGTTGAAAAGTACTTTCAAGTAAATCATCAGTACTTTGGTGAAAAGTACTGCTAGTGCCTTTATCCTTCTTCTTTGCAGCCTCATAAGCTTTCCTTTGATCATCCTCATAGGGTTTAGCCATTGTTTCTTGAATAAGCATCCTATTAAGTTCTTCATGAAGAGCTTGGTCTTCATCAGATACTGAGTTGTTAGGTGGAGTAGTACCTTGAGGCTCAAAAGTACTTTTAGGAAAAGCAGTACTTTGAGGATCAACAGTACTGGTCTTCTTCTTATTACTTTCTTTAATAGGAACATCTTCAGATCTTGCATTGATTTCATGAACAATGTATTCAGTCTCCTCTTCAGTAGGAACCACAACTTGATTTTCTTCTCTGACAGGTACATAGTTCATGGATGAGGCCATTAGGTCAAGGTCAAACATCCAATCAGGACCTTTTCCTTTCTGATTTACCTGTTCTTCTAAAAATTCAACATGAAGACATTCTTGAACCTTATTGGTAGCCCTGTTGTATACCCTGAATCCCTTGCTGTTGGTACAATATCCCAATAAGTACCCTTCATCAGACTTTCCATCAAATTTACCCAAATTGTCAGCTATGTTCAAAATAGTAAGTGGACATCCAAAAGGCTTCATGAACTTGATATTTGGCTTCTTTCCCATGAGTAGCTCATATGGTGTCTTCATTTGAGGTTTGGAAACAGATACTCTATTCAACACATAGCAAGCAGCACTTACAGCTTCAGCCCAAAATGGAACAGGTAGTTGTGAATCTGCAAGCATTGTCCTGGCTGCTTCTATTAGAGTTCTGTTCTTTCTTTCTGCAACTCCATTCTGCTGAGGAGTTCTGGCTATGCTGAATTCTCTCTTGATCCCTTTCTTGGTACAGAAGTCATCCATAAGCTGATTCTTGAACTCAGTGCCATTATCACATCTAATTCCTCTAACCTTGAGTCTTAATTGATTTTCAAGTGCAATTATGAGATCTTGAATAGCATCAAAGGTTGCATCTTTAAAATTCAAGAAAAAGACCCAACTAAATCTGCTACAATCATCTGTTACAACCAAACAGTACTTCTTCTTGTTCAAACTGGCAACTGATACTGGTCCAAACAGATCCATATGCAACAACTCCAAAGGCTCTCTTATGTGTCTTTCTTCAATCTTCTTACATGATGCCTTATGTTGTTTACCCTTCTTGCAGGCTAAGCCTGAGTGATCATTCTTGAATGTCTTTGAAGGTAAACCTCTAACTAGATTGCCTTTGACCAGCTTGTTGATATTCTTGTAACTCACATGGCCTAATCTTCTGTGCCATTGATGTGCCTCCTCCATAGTTGCCCTTGCAATCAAGCATGTTGCTCTTTCAGCAGATTTGATATTCTTCAAGTCTATGCTATACACATCATTAGTTCTTAGTGCCCTCAACATCACTAAGTTTCTATCTTCTAGCTTAAACTCAGGAGAGAGTATAAGACATTCTGTGTCAAAGAATAAGACAGGGTACTTCTTGTCACAGATCTGAGATACTGACAAAAGGTTGAACTTGAGCTCCTTCACATATCTGACATTTTCAAAGTCAATATTTCTAGCCTTGATTGTTCCTTTGCCAGTAATTCTTCCACCCTCAGGATCATTCCCAAATGCTACTCTACCTCCAAAATAAGCTTTAAAGTCTGACAAGAGGTCCTTTTCTCCTGTCATGCTGCCAGAGCAACCACTATCTACAATGAGATGATCTTTAAGATCCTCTTCTAGGTTGCCCTGCATCATAAGAAAAAGGGTTAGTTTCTTTTAGGAACCCAAGCCATTACTGACTTGTGTTCCCCTTGTGGAGTGACATACTCAAAATTTTTGAGTATGTAATCAGCACTTTCTTTGAAAACATGATCAATTATGGGTGTTTTAGTTTCCAAAAGTTTTGGTTTATTTTCATTAACACACCCTATTTCCCCTTTTTTCTCAGAAAGTACTGGTTCTATCCCAGCAGTACTTTCTTTCTTAACCCATTTAGATGTAACTTTTGGTGTTGGGTTATTTGTCCTAGCAGCATTGGTTGTGTGATAAGACCTTCTAGGTGAATAGTAATTTGTTCTCCCAGGTCCTACACTTGTAGTGCCTTGAGTGGGATATTTCCAAACAGTACTTTGAGAAGGTACTGCTGCACCTATACTTTGTGAAGGAACATTTGTGTGTACTGGTGGTTTTGAAAAAGATCTTCTCTGGTGAGGGTACCTATAGTCTTTAGAGTGATTACTATGGTTAACCCTACTTGAGTGATTCCAAACAGGTTTGTTTTCCCTAGGTTTAGTCTCCCTATGATTGTGGCTTGCTGACCTAGACTTGGGGTATTTACTCAAGTACTCAGAGTGGTAATCACAGTCCTTGATCAGATGATGAGGACTGTAACACACAAAACAGACCTTTGGTCCCACACTATCAAATCCTCTACCATAGGGTTTTCTAAAGTTAGCAGCATGTTGAAAAGGTTTTCTTGAAGATGCTGCATAATGATCAGCAGTTCTTTGAAAAGGCTTAGGAAGTACTGCTGGTTTTGAAAACTTTGTTTCATTAACCCTAGGTCTCTCAATATCATCATCTTGACCCTTTAGTTTCTTCCTGAATTCTAAGTTATCAACCCCATAACTAGAGACATCTTTCCTAGGTGGTTGAAAACTACCTGGGGGATTAGGAACAACATTGTATCCCTTGTCATTCTTATATTCAGGAGGTGTTGGACTAGGGGATTCCTCATCACTAGAAGTGTTTTCATCCAAACTTATGAACTCTTCATCACTAGTTGAGGTGTCTACTGTGAGATTTAATTCCTTATTCTTAAATGGAAAACCTTCTGTGCTATCATTATCATAACCTAGGCCAGTTTTAACATTTGATGTTCTTTGTTTTTCAACAAATTGAACATGTGACAGACCTGATTCTTTCCAAACAGCAAGTTTCTCTAATAGCTTATTCCTCTCATTAGTAACTTTCTCTAGTTCAGACTCCTTACATCCTAATTTCCATTCACTCAACTTAACTTGATATTCTTGTTGCTTATATTTTTTAGCCCATGCTACTTCATTGTTTTCATGAGTAATTATCTTAACTTCCATTGACTCTAAAGTTAATTGGTAACCTGCTATCTCTGACCTAGCTTTTTGAAACTTATCTCTTTCAGATATATATTCTTTAAGCAACTTTTGGTACATGTCATTACAATTAGAACATACCTCAGAGATAGTGGATGAGCTTGGTGAAGTAGCAACCAAGGCAAGCTGAACAGGATCTTCCTCAAACTCCATGCTCCAATCATAGCTTCCTAGCCCATCTCTTATCTCCAAAGCAGCATGTCCAGGCTCTTCATCAAAAGCTGTGCTCCACTCCTCCAAGGCAACCATTGAGTAGGTCACAGGTTCATCATCAAATTCATTGGACCAGTCAATTTCTGACAAGTTCTCTTGAGCAACCAAAGCTTTTGGCTTTGGTTCAGTGATGGTGACCTGTTTCTTCTCAGTCTTGGGTTGGTCAATCATCTTGCTTGCTTGATACTTTCCAAACTTGCATTCCCTTGCAAAGTGACCAGGCCTTTGGCAATTGAAACATTCAATCTTGGACTTATCAAAAGTGATTCCATTCTTGGTAGTGAAATTTATGCCTCTCCCTGTCTTGTTCATAAACTTCTTGATTCTTGTAGTGAGCATAGCAACCTGCCATCTAATATCAATCTCTTCCAATGCATCATCATCAATTTGCATGACATCTTTTTGCTGTGTTACAGGCATAGATGCTTGTTGAGCAAAGAAAGAACATAGAACATCATCAGAGGTGGGGGTTAGTGCTTGTGATGAATTGGTAGTGATAATGGTTGTACTTGGGTGCTGAGATTCTGTCACAGTACATTGAGAAGAAGCAGTACTTTTGTTGGAAGTACTGCTTTTGCTTTCAGAAGAAACAAAAGCAATACTTTGAGACTTCTGATATGTGTTTGAACCATTTGTACCATTCATCTCATGCTCATACACTCTTAGATTGTTATAGAGATCATCAAAGTCCATAGTATCCAAGCCTGATTGTCCTCTGAGCATAGTAGCAATAACATGCCATTGTGATGGCAAGCTTCTCAAGAACTTCAAATTAGCATCTTCAATTGTGGCTTTTACTCCATGTAGTTCTAACATACTCAGAAGATTTTGGAATCTCTCATAAGCAGAATCAAGACTTTCTTTTTCACCAACAGTAAAGGTTTCAAACTGTTGCTTCAATAAATTCCTGTGCATCTTCTTGGAAGCATCATTACCTCCAAACTTCTTCTTGATAGCAGCCCAAAGTTGTTTTGCATCCTCAGCATGATGAAACTTCAAAAGATATCCATCAGGAATAGCAGAGAGCAGTATGTTAAGAGCTTTGTCTTGATTTCTCTTTGTAGCAGCATGTATGGTTGGTTGAGGTGGTTTAGGTTGTCCTTGGAGCTCAATTGGTTCATCAAGTACCATATTGCCATTGACAATCACATCCCATAAAGCATGGTCTGTGATAGCAATGTACTGCCTCATCTTCATGGCCAATAAATCATATTCTCCCTTCTTCACAATTGGAATCCTAATAGCAGTGATGGATGGAGTAGGTGCAGCTTCTATAGTCATCTTGTAGGGTTTGTAGTTGAATTGATGTAACGATTTTCTTCTTAGTCAGAGTTTCCACACAAGCTCTGATACCACTTGTTGGATCGATGTACTCTGATCAAACTACTTTGTAGCTTGTTTAGGTTTAATAATATTAAGTAATCTTAATACAATTAACAATGAAACATTGAACAAACTTTGTAAGTATGCGGAATCTACTAACACAAAGTTTAAGAAGAACTTTTGTATTACTTAACTTGAATCTGCTTTGTTACATAGATTTACTAACAAACTCTAATACTTTTTCTAAGATTTCTAATCGTAATAGTATAATGTCACGTACGTATAATGTCTTCTAAGGTTCCTTTTATAGACATAAGGAAACCCTAGTTGATTTACAATTCTTGTACGGCAAGATAACTATCTCTAACTATTCTAGAATATTCATAGAATATTATACAATAATACTTACTAATATTACACATTAGTCCATGCATTATAAAGTACTTTGAATAATCTTCAATGTCGAGCAGTACTTTATCTTTATATATCCAGCAGTACTTTGACTTTGTCTTTGTAGTAGAAGCAGTACTTTGACTTTATCTTTGACTTTGACAATAAAGCAGTACTTTGATCTTCCAAAAGTACTTTGCTTTCTTCATTTCCTAACATATAGCATGGAATCATGTTTAGAAGTGGAATTAATTTGAAATTGCATTGTTAGATTCCAAAATCAGTTTAGTTTTTAAGGGAAATGGTAGCTGGGACTAGCAAAGGGAGTCGCAAGTTGCAAAAGAAAACAGTGTAAAAACTGTTCCAGGTGGCCGGTCCCTTTAATTATTGGCCGGCCCCCTTAAAATTAAAAGGGCCGCCCTTGATAATTAAGGGGGCCGCCCATCTGGTAAAATTCCAGACGACCAAATTTCAAAAATTTTCCAAAAATGGTTTATATCTGTTTTATGTTTGCAACAAGCTCTATTGGAACATTTCATTTTAGTTTTGGTCTATTAGATAAGCATATATATAATCATAAACTAATCATGCAAACATAGATCAAAAGCAAGTATTAAAACATGCATACATGTAGAGAAACTAATAATAAGTCAACAATAATATAGTTCAAATGTACCTAAAAACATAGCAACAAATATTAATTTCCGAATATATATATTAGAAATAAATTACACAAAAGACAATTATTCAACAACATACTAATAGTTCAAGAAACATGATCATCCAAAGCAAATATAAAGACTCCCATCACTTCTTCTTCTTGAACAATCCTCCAATTGGCTTAGCAATGGACTTGAATCCTCCTTGCATCTCCTCACGTATCCTTCGGTTCTGATTGAGCAAATCGGTTTGTCGCTCAAATAGTACTTGGTTAGTTTGAGAGGAAGGAGATGGCACTAGGTAATCGTCTTCTTCAAGTTCTTCCAAGTCTTCAAGAAACGTATCGGGAGAGGGAGCACGATGAATAAATTCATCCTCTTCGTCATCCTCTTGACGAGATGATGAGCCATGGAAATTATGACGACGAGATTTACCCTTATCACTACGAGGTTTACGGGTTTGTTTAAGAATGAGAGGACGTAAGGTCGGATAGATGGACTCATAGATACTACCATCAAGATTGGGATAGTGTTCGATAACATGACGATATAGACGAGTGAGGAACATTCCATACGGAAGATTGGCTTTAGGAGTAGCTCTTGCACGTTCAATGCGCTTGATAAAGAAATAAGCCAAATTGTAATGTTGTTCGGCAACAATACAATACAACATATGAGCGAGGCTAGACGGAAGATGGTCACGGTGGCCTCCGGAACCAAACGCATTCTCATGAACGAGTTCTTCCCAACGCTTCATGTCGGGGCTTAATTCTTTGAGTAGAACTTGGTTTTCAGAAATATCGACATTTTTGGATTTGATTTTTCGAGTGGTAGTTTCACGAGTTAAACCAAGCATTTGACGAATTTCGAGTGGGGAGGGGATTTCGGAGAAATAAGGACTAAAAGTTGGACGAGAATATTGAAGAGAAACAAGATCCCATTTATTTGAGAAAACGGATTGACCGGTGAAGGGAATTTGGAGGATTTGACCAAATTGTGCAAGAGTTAGAGTAATGAATTCATGTTGGATCATGAATGAGATGAGAATGGAGCCAAAATCATCGGTTTGGACCTTGACTTGGCTATAGAAGTCGAGAATAAAGCGAGGAATAATGGGTTCATTTATTTGGAAGAGACATTCAAAACGGATATTTGTGACATACGATCGATGAAATCGGATTGATAGTAAGCTTGATGAACAACACGACCTTCATGAATATTTCTATCTTCAATTTGATGATAGAAATGAGCAATGGAAGGAGAGGTGGTGGGAAGTTGAGAGACTTTGGGAAAATAGTTTTTGGTTAGAGAAATATCTTCGGTAATGACTTTGGCCATTTCCACCTAAACAAAATAACAACAAGATAAAATTTAAAATAAAGTTAATGCTGAAATGTGATGCATATGTTTTAGTGACATATGTGGAACGTAAACGTACTTCAACTCTAAGACCTTTAACTTAAGAAGTAGTTTACCATGTTCCTTAATTTTATTTTTAACTTGTTTTAGATATATTTTACGATGTTTAGCAAGTTGTTATGGGATAATCCAAACACCCCTTTAAACATCTTAATATATCATGAAACTTTTCTAGATGTACATTAGATTGTATAACTAGCTATTTCTAACAAGTTTCTTATGCAAATGATTTGTTTTAGAAAAATACTATTTTTCTAGTTAAACCAAACGCTTCCTTATCTAGAAAATTTACTACCAAAATGTCAATATATATATGAATTATATATCTTGACAACTCTAAAATACTAGTTTTATACTTATATTCATGACGACGTATTATAGAGGTTATATTGGATAATTTTTGACACTATTTGGACATGATCTAAACACCCTCTTATCAAACAACAAAATGTTTTTACTTCACCAAAAAATTTGTTTTTGTGATTAATAAGTTATAAAACCATAATGTGATATGTTTTAACAAGTTCTTGTAGCATTATTCAACAATGTAAAAAAAATTTAAAAATGAGTGTATGAACTTTTTCAATTTTTTTTGACAAGAGGGTTTGTGATTTTTAGTTTCTAGTGTTAATAATACATTCTAATCCTAAGGGAAGCATTTAGTTATGGAAATCCTAGACTCAATTTGAAAGAAAATTGAAATTGAAGATTTTGAAATAAAAAGCTTAATCATGATTATGGCCAAATTAGATGAAATTAAGAGAAATGTGTTATGAAAAACTTACAATAGTTGTTGCTAATCGTGTTATAAGTATTTGCCCCTTGCGAAACAAAATGAATTTGATGATTTGGAAGTGGGTTTTTGATGGTTTTGGGTTTGTAACTCGTTCACAGCAGGTAGATGGAAAATGGAGAGTAAAATATGGAGTGTTTGGTAAGTGGAATAAGGAGGAAAAACGGGTGGAAATCGTCAGATGGCTGGCCCCCTTAAACATTAAGGGGGCCGCCCCTTTTAACACAGCCGGTCCCCTTAATTTTAAGGGGGCCGCCCGGCTAATTTTGAGATTTTCGCGGCTTTGATTCTGAAAATAAAAATGAGTATACATATGTAAATATATTAGATTTATATTTAATCAAAAATACGTTGGAGACTATTCGCACGAAGAGAATTACTTGACTTTTTATTTGACATTTCGTCAACTAAAATTTCCTTGATAATTTTGGATAAAATTAATCAAGCCGTCAAGTCGACGATGGAAAATGTGGAAGGTATATATATATATATATATATATATATATATATATATATATATATATATATATATATATATATATATATATATATAATTGGGTTTATAGGACGAGAAAAAGAGAGGGAGACGGATGCAAATGATGACGGGAGTTTGTTTCATCCATAGATTTTACGACTCATTTCTCTACAAAAACATGAGTATATTTGAACATTAAATTTCAAGAAGGCCAAAGGAGGGGAAAAGAAAAGGTTTGTAAACGAACAATTTCTAGTTCTAGAAAATCAACTAATGAGTTTTCTAGGTTATGAGAGTATATAGTATGTATAATATATATATATATATATATATATATATATATATATATATATATATATATATATATATATATATATATATATATATATATATGAAAATAAGTATATGTAAATATATAAGAAGAATAGCTAAGAGTAACTACAAAACAAGCTATAACAACAATAAACTAGATACTAGACTAAGCATGCAATTTTGACATGAAAATTTAAAAGAGACGTGTACCTTTTTGTCTTCAACAAGCAAATCTTCAAAGTCTTCAAGAGATTGCATGATCATGTGGAAGCGGATATAAAACCAAGCTTGCCAAGGTATGACGAATTCATCTTGTTGGTCCCCATTGTCTCATTTGACCAAAGTTGTTTGGTCCAAAGACGTTATGCATTTGACTTGGGTGCATGTATGGTGGAATCATTCCCCAAGGATTGAAGTTCCACATTTGATGATTATTGTGAAAGTTTCGTCTATTTTGGTTTACTCTATGTTGAGGAGTTTTAGACCTAGAATGAGGACTATTTGGTTTTCTAGGTGGTGGAGTTTTAGATCTTATTTTTGGCTTAAGGGGTTCTACTTCGGGTTTTAAAGATGATTTACGAAAGCTTTTAAGTTCTTCATCACTTGCAATAGGTACTAATCTATCTTTCAAAAGTATATACTTTGGTTTTAACTCTATAAGTTTTAGTTCACTAGTTTCACCTTCAAACTTTACATTTTTAGATTTACTAGTTGATGCCTCAGTTGAGTCGTATCCTAAACCGGTTTTATCTTTGGCAATTCTTTGAGAGCTAATTATTTTACTAAGTGATTGACTACTATTTTCAAATTTCCCAAATCTAATAATTTCTTCCTTGAGTTGTTTATTCTCATTTTTAACAACTAGACATTCTTTACATTCTATAATACTTTCTTTTCCTTTTTCTAGTTTTTGTAGTTTAGGGATGAGCACGGTACCATTTTGGTACCGTACCGGCACCGTTTTCGAGGAACCGTATTTTTTCCCGATCAAAATATGAAGTCCCGATCCCGGAACCGAGGGTTATATCGGTACCGGTAATGGATCCGGTACCGGGTTCGGGTAACCGGTACCGTACCGAAACAAGTACCGTTTAGGATAAAGATAATCTCAAATTTGACCCTTTTAGTCATTTGAACTCGCTTTAAAGTTCATTATTTGTTTGTGAAGGAAAATGTTAGTACCCTATTTTTTTAATGTGTAAAATGAATCTGCCATAGATAACAGAAGCTAAAATTGCGTGGAGTTTGTACCCGTATTAGTACTTGGTAACTAAAATTGGATCATACGAAATATAAGTGGGTTGATTCATTTGCAAAAATAACAAATAAGTTTTCGTATGTATACACATGCTTTTTTCTTGACGTTCATAATAGAAAATTAGCATAAGATAATATTTTCAACGTTAGTTATGCATGGAATGGATGTAGGAGTGTTTAGACCATGATTTAATTAAAAAAAAATAGCATCTTTCTATCCCGGTACTAAAATCGGGATTTCCCGTTTTGGTACCGTACCGATTTTTAGTTGTACCGAATATTTTTGAGCGAATTTCATGTCACCGGTACCGTACCGAGTAATGAGAACCGGTACCGGTACGAGTCGGTACCGGTACGGTACCGGTACCGTACCGTTTTTTCGGTACCCATGCTCATCCCGATTGTAGTTTCATTTTTAATTCAAGTATTTCATCTTTTAATTTATTGTTAGTATGTTTTAGTAGTTTATTTTTAGCTATAACTTTTTGTCCTAGTTTGCATAATCTACTATATTCGCTATCTAAATATTTTTCATCTGACGATAAGTTATCATCACTATAGTATTCGGTTTCTGAACGTACCTCATCGGAAGACCTTGCCATGAGACACTTTTCTTCTATTGTTGTGTCTTTTTCATCATTGTCACTGTCACTCCATGCTCCTCCTACAAAGGCTTTGTGGTTTTGACTTCTTGACAATTTCGGACATTCTCCAATAAAATGGTTTGGATCTCCACACTTGAAGCACTTTCTTTCATTCTTGCTAATTTTGTCATCCTTGTTTCTTTGGAATGTTTTTCTTTCATCAAACGGATGTCTAACATATTTTCCTCGTCTTTTGAAGAATTTCTTGAAGTTTCTTACGGCCGTGGCATACTCTTCATCTTCACTTTCGGAGGTTGAGCATTCTTCGTCACTAGAGTCCTTTTTTGCTTTCAATGCAATTGACTTGGTTTGCTCCCTTTTTCCTTTGACCATTTCGGAGTCTTTCTTTATTATCACCTCATATACTTTCAAGTTTCCAATTAGCTCATCAAGTTGTAGAGTTGATTGATTCTTTGACTCCTCAATAGCCGTTACTTTAGCACGCCACTTCGGATGGAGAGCCTTAAGAAATTTCCTTACAAAATTCTTGCTAGAAAAATTCTCATCAAGTGCTTTTAAACTTGTGATGATAGTGTTAAATCTAGCAAAAGCATTATCAATTGATTCCTCTTCTGGAATCGTAAATTGTTCATATTGTTGTACAACAAGATCTATTTTATTATCTTTGACTTGACTATTACCTTGGTGAAGGATTAATAAAGAGTTCCAAATATCTTTTGCGGTTTTACACATAAAAATTCTTTCATATTCTTTGCGTGGTAACGCATTATAAATAACCATTTTAGCCTCATTGTTTTTAGCAAGTTTCTTTTTCAAATCATCGTTTTGTTTTTCAAAAGGTATAATTTCACCCCTTTTGGTTTCGGGATTATTTTGTATAGGAGGAAAATCACCATTAGTAATAACATGCCAAAGATCTAGATCTTTTGATTTCACATAAGTTTCGAATCGATTTTTCCAATAAAGAAAACCATCACTTTCAAATAGTGGTGGTCTTTGCATAGATTGACCTTCTAAGTATTTTTCAGATTTCATAGATCGTTTCAAGTTTTAAAATACAATTTATTTTAAAAAAATCTTGTTTAACGTAGCTCTGATGCCAATTGTGGAAAACTAGAAGAGGGGGTTGAATAGTTTTACGTCAATTTGTATTTTAAAAACTTTGTTTTATAAAAAATTCGATTCTTATTTATGTGAATTTCAACACTTGCACAACACAAACAATTTAATCTAACTAACTAAACAATTATAACTTAAATTGTTGAGGCGAAAAATGATCCGTTTTTAGGGGGTCATTTAAGCCGGAATTTGAATTTATTTGATCAAATATTGCCCTAAATCGTTCCTTTTGTGATTTTAGGTACTTTTGGAGTGAATTCGGGAAAAGGAAGCATTTTCGACGTTTTTGGAGCATAAAAGTGAAGAAAACGGCAAAGTCTTAATTTTCCTTGCTGGGAACAGTACCTGACGGTTGTCGGCGTCAAGAGCAAAAGTGGTGACGGTCCAGTAGAAACGTGACGGCGTCAAAGCATGGCCGTCAAGAGTAAAAGTGGTGACGGCCCAGAACAACATTACACATGATGGCGTCAGATCTGGATCTAAGCAATCCGATTTTATTATGGGCGGCGGGTTGACGGCGCCAGAATTTTCTTCTTGACGCCGTCACCTTAGAAAATCTACATATAGTTTTGTAATTTTCATTCATAAAGGGAGGACAATTTTAGGGACGACTTGAATAAACCCTAGCTCGATTTTAACAATATAGGTTGATTGCTTGTTTATAGTTGTAATTGATGAATGATTTCGATGTTAGGCTTAAGAAAACTAGCAGACTTCCATAGTGTAACTTGCTTGAACGTCTTAAGAAACATGAACCAATGCGTACTAGATTTTTATGGTTGTATTTAATGCATGAGCGAATTCTAGTGATCCCATGTTAGGAGCTTCTTACAAGCTCGACATAGGAGTGAACTAGGAGCTTATAGAGATGGGGAAGTACGTACGCCACCCCACGAATGGTATTAAGGAATATAACCCGTCATCCACACAACTATAACAAACTATCAACCTGTAAAAGATATCTAGGGAGTAATGAAATCTAAGTAAACACATTTTTCCCATTTATTGTTCACACCACTAGTTTAATTAGTTTTATTTTCATTTTTGTTATTTTATTTTGATTGCATCTTAGTTATTGGGTTAGTTGACTAGCAACTAATTCCGCCCACTTCTCTAAAACCCGAGATTTTTACTTGCTTTTATAAAAATATAAAAATACAAAAAGAATCATCCCTCACCTCTAGACCTAGTTCTTAGGCTTTCTAATCCTAGCGACACTATTCCTGGGTTGAACGATCAATCCTCCGGTACTTGTCACTATACTATACTACAACGATCAGGTACACTGCCTGGTGGGGGTTGTAAGCTTCTCGAGATCCCTCGAGAGGTAAAGCCTGGTGCAATTCCCACTCATCAAGTTTTTGGCGCCGCTGCCGGGGAATAGTTATTGTCTAGGTTAGAATTTCTTTTTATTAGGTCTACTTGCTAGATTCCTCTCTAGTAAGATTTTATTTTTATTTTTAGGTTTCTTTAGTCTATCTTATTTTTTCGTGTCTTTGTTCGTAACTTTTACCATCCGACATCATGGAAGGTGGTAACATCTTTGAACCCATCAACCCACTACAACCAGACCACCCACAAAACCCACCACTAGCAAACCAACATCTTAGGCCCCGAACCCTAGGAGTGTATTCCCGACCTAGCCACCAAGGCTATCGAAACACTATTGAGCTCACCCAAGGAGCCAATGTGTCTCCCTTGCGATCCAACACCATCCGGTTGGTGCAAAGCGGATGTGCATTCCATGGACTTCGTTCTGAAGATCCTAATCAACATCTCAAGGACTTCCTTAAAATCGTAGATTCTATAGACCTTGATGTTACAACTAGAGAGTCGACCCGATTACGCCTATTCCAATTCTCTCTACGTGATCAAGCTAGTCAATGGCTTGAATGTTTACCCGCGGGATCCATCACCTCATGGGATGATCTCACCACTCGTTTCCTTGCTCAATTTTTCCCACCGGGGAGAACTACCAAGCTTAGAAATGATATCTTGATGTTCCAACAACGTCAAGGTGAAACTCTATATGAAGCATGGACTCGTTTCAAGGACTTACTCCAAAAAGTCCCTCATCATGGCATAGATCTTTGGCTCCAAGTCCAAATCTTCTATGACCATATCGATCTCTCCACAAGGCGAACCATTGACCAATCAGCCGGTGGTAAGCTACGTGATCTAAGTGCGGAAGAATCATGGGAACTCATAGAAGATCTTGCTCTCTATGACAACAAAAGTTGGAATGATCCCCGTGATTTGAACAAAACGGTCAAGACAATATCTTTGCCTTCGAACAATTCTAGCACTCCCGACCGCAGGATCATGGAACTTGAGGACCAAGTCAAGTTTCTCATGAAATCTTACGAAGCTCCTAAGCCTTCAATCCAAGTGAACAAAATCACTTCTTCATGCGAATTGTGTAGTGGTCCCCATGACACTCGTGATTGCGTGGAACTCCCTGGAATAGCTTTTGCGGACTACGCATCCTCGCTTACTGATGAAGCGGGAGATAAGTGGTACACTTTCAAACCCGAGTCAAACCCTTACGGTGATTCCTACAACCCTTCTTGGAAAAATCACCCGAACCTTAGGTGGAAGCAAAACCAAAACATTTCTTCCAATCCGCCTAATCGTTACCAACCAAACGGTCCAACCTCCAACCGTACTTTCAACAACAATCCTTCTAGTAACCATGGTAGTACCAAAAATCTTGAAGGATTGATGTCCAAGTTTATGGCATCTCAAGAAGCTCGCATAGCTAAGTTTGAAACCGAATTCAATCAACAATAAACGGAGATGACCAATAAGATTGACAACTTGTTGAAAGCCCTCAACAACCAAGCGTTAACTTCACCTAGGAAGGACACTGCGGTGATTTGAACAAAACGGTCAAGACAATATCTTTGCCTTCGAACAATTCTAGCACTTCCTTGGTGGGATCATCAAATAAATCCTTGTGATATTCCCCTCGTCATCCAAACACGTCCACTTTGTCAATGTTGTCACCATTAAGCCAATTGATAAGGATATAGAAGAAAGTGACAAGGATGAAGTTGGAGTAGAGACCGAGACTAGGGATGAAATTAAGGAAGTTGAGGTTAATAAGGGAAAAAAGTTAGAGGAACTATAAAACGTAGAAGATTACTTTGATAAGTTGCCCACCAAGGAAGAACGGGAATATCACAAGGATTTATTTGATGATCCCGAGACACCATATATCCTTTGTTCACCCCTTATTAAAGTAGGTGACTCCTTTAACATTAACATACCATGCAACATTGGGCATATACATGTATGGAAAGCCTATATCGATCCTAGGTCCCCTATAAACATCATGACTAGGACTTACTATAATTGGGTAATGAAGAAGCAACTTGGTTATAGGATGATGCCCAGTAAGAATTTGATAAGTAATTTTGTAGGAAGAGTGAAAGGATTGCATGTGATTGTCGGAAACTTCACTTATGAGACCGATTTTATGATAGTGGAGGATACTCGTCCGGTGATAGATGATTGCCTAAGTCAAGTAGTGTTCGGAAAACCGTTCGTTGAGGCCTCTAAGATGAGTTATGATCCAACTCTAGGGATAGTTAGATTCAAGGAAGAGAATGATGAGATTGCTTACAAATTCCCTATAAGATTGAACAATACCGTCTCCTATCAAACATAGAAAAGGAACATAAACAAGCGGTTTACCATAGGAATGATGAGGATAGACATAGAGGAGTAGAGTATGTTATGAATAGAATACTTGGTTTCTATAAAGAATGCTTGCAGCTAGGTCCGGAATACAAAACTAACATAGGAGATGACCTAGAAAGTGAGACCAAGGATGAGGTCACGTAATTGCCCATGACCTTGAGTCTAGCTATAAGACTCGTAAATAAAGAAAAGCGCTTCTTGGGAGGCAACCCATGCTTTGTGTGACTTTTAATTGTTTGATTATTATTTGTTTCCGTATGCATGCTTTATTTTTATTGTTGGTAGATCATGTTTCAACTAAAATGGTGTAAATACTTTATTTTGTCGTTTAGCTTAGTCTTAACTTCATCCAAAGGTATTTCGCAAAAGAGAAGTGTAAGGAGAAACCCCAAATATGTTTTTAAGAAACAAAATTGATCATGATTCTCCACAATATTAAATGAACATGTATATTCGTATTTGTTAGAGTCAAATGCTTGTATCGAGTCATAATGATGTTTTGCAGGATTTTCCAGGAAGTAGGACATAAGTTTTCCAAAAAATTTTCGGAAACTTAACGTAAAGATTTCTGCAGGTCACTTCTGACAGCGTCAGGAAGAAATTCCTGACGGCATCATGTGTAAAATTCTGGAAATTTCGCTAGTTTTGTTTTTTCTAACGGAGTCTCAAAGTTTTTGTTATTTCTTTAGTTTTATAAACTCCAGGAAATCTGCAAACATTCATTCCACAAGCATTATATCTTACTTTGTTTTCTAGGATTTGTTAGTATATATAGATTGCCGCCGATTTTACGTGAGGTTGCCTTGTTTGTTTTCTCAGGTTTAACAGGTTATGTATGACAAGAAGATGATTTATTTTTCTGGAAGGGAAGCTTTGATTGTTCATTTTCTTGGAGGAAGATCTAACCTTGTTACCATACTATCCACACTGAACGAATCAGGGGAGTATTTGATTTCATTCTTTTACCTATTTCACTTTTACATTCTTTAATTGAACATTGGGGACAATGTTCATCCTAAGTGTATGGGGAGGGTAAATGATGATACCTTATAGGATACACTTTCACTTGAGTTTGTTTGTTTGATGGTAGGTGTGTAATAAAACTAAGAGAAATACTTGTTAGTGTAATTTTAGCGCCAAATTTAAAATTTTTTACAACATTTAGGAGTGAAACTTTAGCCATAGCAAGTGTCTCATGGATAGGAGTCATATGACTAACACAAAACCGTACCATTCAGAAAAATTTTCCACCCAAATATGTGAGGTTCACCTTTAGATTTGATAGGAAAAGCATTTACTATTAGTGCTTATGAGTGTACCGGTAGCATTTAGATTCTAGAACTTGCGTTAGTGATGCATCCCGAGACCGCTAATGAGACTACATTCGTGTAGTAGGATTTACTACTTGATAAGAGGCATTAGGATCACCCTTGTGTTAAACCCGTATCATAATTACTTGACCATTTAAGTCATATTACTTGGCTAGTTAAGTCAATTAATTTTTCCCACACCCTTAGCGTTGTACTCATTTTTAGTACACGAAACCCCTAGTACACCCCTCCAAGCCTATCTTTTTGTTTCTAACTTTAAGCATCTTACTTAAAGGAAGAATTTGTTACACCCCACTTAAATGTACAACCAAATCGCCTTAGCCTTCCGTGTATGCACTCATCTTTAGTGCATTATTGTTATTTGTTTAAACCCTTAGTTAATTATCTAATTGATTACATGGTTGCTAAGTCGAGTCATATCCTTGTACATATCGTTTTGGGACGATTGGGACTCATGGGTAAAGTACTATTGTTATGGAGTAATGGGGAAGAACATCATATATTACCCCCATATGTGCGTTAATCTTAAAAAGTACACAAAGTGTTTTGATTATCTTAATTCGAGTCATTAAATTAGTTTATTATAAAGTATGTAAAAATTCAAGTGTAAGGGGAATGTTCATTCCCTATGATGTATTATTTCGGATGGTAGGGTAAGAGTGTATGCAAAAAAAAAAAAAAAAAAATAAAAAAAAAATAAAAAAAAAAGAAAAAAAATTCGAAAAATTAAGAAAAAAAGAAAAAAAAAATAGAAAAAAAAGAAAAAGAGAAAAAACATACGGACTACCATCCCGTTTCATTCTATATTTGTTTTATGTTTTTATTATTTTTCATTTATTAGCTTAAGTCGAGTCTAGTCTTGGCTTAGCAACGCATATTGTACATGTAATTTACCAAGATGATTAACTCGCCACCAGTAAAGATTGCCTATATCCAACAAAATCGTGTATTCCATATCCCTACACCTAACGTTATAACCCTTTAAAAGACCTCTTTGATAGTTTATCCTAGGTGCTTACGCCATGTGGTGGAGGTTTGATCCTTTCCCAAGCCTATGGTAATCTATTGGCTATGACAGGTAGTGAGAGATATTTTCCATTTCCATATTGTGATATATATATACTTTTTTACACCCGAGAGATGTGAGTATCTAAACACTATTTGTGAGGTGCTAGCATATGACCTCCGTGCTTGTCTTTGGTCTTTAGTGGAACGATTATTTGTTGTAATTACTTTTATATTAGTGTTAAATGACCCCTAACTTGTATTTTGATTAGAATAAAAGCGCATTTGCTTGAGGACAATCAAATCTCAAGTGTAAGGGTATATGATGAGGCGAAAAATGATCCATTTTTAGGGGGTCATTTAAGCCGGAATTTGAATTTATTTGATCAAATATTCCTCTAAATCGTTTCTTTTGTGATTTTAGGTACTTTTGGAGTGAATTCTGGAAAAGGAAGCATTTTAGACGTCTTTGGAGCATAAAAGTGAAGAAAACGGCAAAGTCTTAATTTTCCTTGCTGGGAACAGTACCTGACGGCGTCAAGAGCATTTTGATGACAGTGTCAAGAGCAAAAGTGGTGACGGTCCAGTAGAAATGTGACGGCGTCAAAGCATGGCCGTCAAGAGTAAAAGTGGTGACGGCCCAGAACAACATTACACATGACGGCGTCAGATCTGGATCTAGGCAATCCGATTTCATTATGGGCGGCGGGTTGACGGCGTCAGAATTTTCTTCTTGACGCCGTCACCTTAGAAAATCTATATATAGTTTTGTAATTTTCATTCATAAAGGGAGGACAATTTTAGGGACGACTTGAATAAACCCTAGCTTGATTTTAACAGTATTTTCAAGGGTTTTCACGCTTGTCTTTGTGTTGTTTGAATATATCTTACGCTTGTCTTGATTTTAACATGCTAGGCTAGATCTTTTGTGTGTTTGTTAGATGTAGTGAAACCTAGATGTTGATTATAGGTTGATTGCTTGTTTATAGTTGTAATGGATGAATGATTTCGATGTTAGGCTTAAGAAAACTGGCAGACTTCCATAGTGTAACTTGCTTGAACGTCTTAAGAAACATGAACCAATGTGTACTAGGTTTTTATGGTTGTATTTAATGCATGAGCGAATTCTAGTGATCCCATGTTAGGAGCTTCTTACAGGCTCGACAGAGGAGTGAAGTAGGAGCTTATAGAGATGGGGAAGTACGTACGCCACCCCACAAATGGTATTAAGGAATATAACCCGTCATCCATGCAACTGTAACAAACTATCAACCTGTAAAATATATCTAGGGAGTAATGAAATCTAAGTAAACACATTTTTCCCATTTATTGTTCACACCACTAGTTTAATTAGTTTTATTTTCATTTTTGTTATTTTATTTTGATTGCATCTTAGTTATTGGGTTAGTTGACTAGCAACTAATTCCGCCCACTCCTCTAAAACCCAAGATTTTTACTTGCTTTTATAAAAATATAAAAATACAAAAAGAATCATCCCTCACCTCTAGACCTAGTTTTTAGGCTTTCTAATCCTAGCGACACTATTCCTGAGTTGAACGATCAATCCCCCGATACTTGTCACTATACTATACTACAACGATCAGGTACACTGCCTGGTGGGGGTTGTAAGCTTCTCGAGATCCCTCGAGAGGTAAAGCCTGGTGCAATTCCCACGCATCATAAATATGAAAGTAAAGAAAAGATAGAGATAGAAAGATCAAACCACAACACATGGTATTTATAGTGGTTCGGCTACGAAGCACCTCTTCACCCTACTCTACTCTTCGAGTCACCTACTCGAGAGTTTTTCTTCACTATGTCAACAAACTCCCTTTTGGCGAAGAAACCTTGCACAACTTTCGCTTACACCAATTAATGACACTAAGCTAGATGTCGAGTCCTAATTGTAGCTAGAACCAATCTCACGACTTCTTCACAACTAGACCCACCTTCTTCACAACTAGAGCACACCATTACTTCTTTACAACTACACACTACTTCTACTTCACACCACAACTTCTTCAATACTAGATTTACAATCCCACCTAGATCTATCAATTACAATCACTACACAACTTTACAATAAATACAAGCTACACAACTAATCTTCAATACTTCTTGATTTGAAATGGAAGGAGTATTCTTCTCTTGAACTTTGAATGATGAAGGATTGGATCACTTGAAACAAGAACTAATATGTTTATGATCAAAAGATTTAGGAAGATGATTTGAGAGAATTAGAACAGAAAGTTTTAGTGCAAAAGGTGAGGAAAAATTTCAGATTTGAACCAGTATTTATAGGCAAAAGATTCTGATAGAGGAGCGTATGCCGGCCCCCTTAAATCATGGCCGGCCCCCTTAAAATTATGGGGGCCGCCCCTTATAATTAATGGGGCCGCCCACTGTAACGGCCTGAATTTTTGTCTTTTCTGGGGAAAGTTTGTTTGATGAAAATTTAACTGAATTTGGTTAAAAATTTGAATTCATATATTTATTTTGAATTAAACATTTTCCTCTAATTACCAAAAGTGTTTTTCTAAATATATAAAATGTTTATACCATTTTATATAATTTGTAATTAGTAAATAAACATTCCTTTGATCATAAAATGTATTAGACAATTGTTTATTCATACCTTAAGTGAATTAGTTGGATGAAATGATATTTTGTCACTAAATACTTGTTTACGTAATGATTTTACGTTTAATGATTTTATATTTTGTGATCATCAAAACATAGGGATATTGATAAATATTAATAACGTTTTTACGCATTATTTATATCAACACATCTCTTACTTATTATCTTGCTTATATCGTTATTACTTTTGCAGACATAGAAGTATATATATTATTGCTCATATAGTGCTAGTGTTGATTTCACTTAAAGATCAAACAAAAGTTTCATTCACAAAACAAAGTTTTTACAATCAAACTAAAAGGTAACATACATATAATTGATCATTTCGATCAATTATAGTTTTCATACAAAATATAATTAATTATTACAAAATAAACGTTTACTAACTTATCTCTCGTTTATAGCTATAATTGCTTATATTATGCATGTGTTGATTTTACATACTTAGCTTACATTATTATTATTGTTCATACTTAGATATAGTTGTTCATATTGTTCAAGATTTGAGTTCACATAAGATCGAATAAAAGTTCTAAAAGTAAACAAGGTTATAAAAACTAAACTAAGTTTTCATAATAAAATTAAAAAGACGTAAAACTATTCTACCCACCTTTGAGTTTTCCACAATTGGTACCAGAGCCACGTCTAACAAGATATTAAAATATATTGTATTTTAAAACTTGTAACGATCTATGGAATCTGAAAAATATTTAGAAGGGCAATCTATGCAAAGACCACCACTATTTGAAAGTGATGGATTTTTATAATGGAAAAATCGATTCGAAACTTATGTGAAATCAAAAGATCTTGATCTTTGGCATGTTATTACCTTTAGTGATTTTCCCCCTATTCAATATAATTTTGAAACTAAAAAGGATGAAATTGTATCTTTTGAAAAATAAAATGATGATTTGAAAAAGAAACTAGCAAAAAATAATGAGGCTAAAATGGTTATTTATAATGCGTTACCACACAAAGAATATGAAAGAATTTTTATGTGTAAAACCGCAAAAGAAATTTAGGATTCCTTATTAATCACTCACCAAGGTAATAGTCAAGTCAAAGATAATGTACGTGTCAAAAACAATTATTATTTAATAATAACGATCCATAGAGGATCAAAGTATTTAGTATATCGTTTGTGTTTATATTCCGCAATAGATACAAGCTCACAGAGATTGTCTGTTTAGTCTTGCTAGTGATTACATTAGTAGGCTATCGATCCATTGGCTCAAGATCTATCAAGTGTAGATCCTACAAGTGGTATCAGAGCTATAGGATAATCTCTGTAACCAAACTTACACTCAAACTCCTTCTCATTCAGTACCAATGGGAGATGCAGATACTTCTGATGTCACTCTAAGCAACGCCAACACTATCACTCAACAACTTCAACAAGTTGCTTTCTCTAATAGCAACGCCAAGTTTCCCTATCTCAAGAAATATGAGTATGAGATTTAGGCCATGAAGATGCAAAACTAGGTTGCCAGTGTTGACTTCAACCTATGGAATGTAATAGTGAATGGATGCAGTCCTAAAAAGACTGGAAAATATCATAATGGCCTTTTTACTATCTTTCCTCCATCATCTGCTGAAGAAATTCTTGCTGTACAAAGGGAGAACAAAGCAAAAACTATCTTGCTTCAAGCAATCCCAGATGACCACATGGGAGATTTTCACTCTCTTAGTGATCCCAGAGAAATCTGGATGGCCATAAAAACAAGATTCGGGGGCAATGAGGAATCTAAAAGGATGAGAAAGTCTAAGCTTAAGCAAGAATTTTAGGAGTTCAGAATAACAGAAGAGGAGGGCATTCACAAGGGTTATGATAGGTTCCAAAAGATTCTGAGTCAGCTAAATCAGCTTCAAGCCAGGCCTGATAATGAGGAGGTTAATTCCAAGTTTCTAAGGGCTTTACCTCTCTCATGGTCTCAGGTCAGCATCTCATTGAAAACTAAAGGTGGCCTAGATTACCTCTCGTTTGATGACTTGTACAACAAGCTCAGAGTCCTGGAGCTTGATATCAAGGGACAATCCTCTTATGCAGCACCTCCATCACACTCTGCTTTTATAAGCACTAATTCTAACAGAGTGTCACATTCTCCAAGTCCAAGTCCTTCCACTACAACATTGTCTTTCACAACTACTGGTCCAAAGAGTTATCCACAGACTAGTAATGTGATGAAAGATGTACTTCATTCGTTTATTGTTGAATTTGATCAAGAGCAACAACTAGCTTATGATGATTTTGAGCAGATAGAGGAGCTAGCAATGGAAGAGTTGGACTTAAAATGGCAAATGCCAATGCTGTCTCTCAAAGGAGAAAAGTGAAGTGCTATTCATGTGGAGAGATTGGACATTTTGCAAGAGAGTGCAAGACAAAGAAGGCTGAAGACAATACAAAATATTCAGCTTACAAGAAGAAGGAGGTGGAGGCTGGAGATTCAAAGGCTTTGGTGACTACTGTGGATGCTTGCATTGACTGGAATGAGCATGAAACTGATGATGTTGTAAGCAGTACTTCTCAGAAAATCTCTTGCTTGGCTAGTTGTGATGCTGAATTTGCCTTCATGGGAATATCTCCTCGGGTATCTGATTGTGTTTTTGGGTGTGATATTAAATATAATGCTCTTAAAGAAGCTTATGATGACATGGAACCAAAATATAAAACCAGTTTTATTGAAGCTCAATCTTATAAAGAAGCTGTTAAAACATTAGAAAAACAAAAAGTTTGGTTTCAACAAAATCAATTGGCTTATGAGGAGAAGATTAGAGTTTTAAAAAGAGACTAAGAGATGACTAGCAATGAGTTAAAATTTACTGAGAAAGAAAAGGCTAGAATTGAATCAGAGAAACAAGTTTTGCAAGATAAGTTTGATAAGGAAGTGGCTAGACATAAAGAATGGCTAATTTCAGATGATAAGTTAGCTAGTTTGCTCTATAGTAGTCAGTCTGTAACATCTGAGATAGGTTTAGGTTTTCAGAAATATGTAGGTGCAGATGTACACCATATTTTAGATAAGAAAAGTAGGAATAACCTTGAACCTGTTAAATTCTTAAAAGAAGGTGAGATGCATGCAGTTCCAGGACCAATTAGAGGAGTATTTATGCCCACCACCACTACCTCAGACTTTGATGGTTCACACCATTTGTTTGGCAAAAAGTCTAATGACTTGCCAAACCCTGTTTGTCAAACTAATAACTCTGACTCTCCCAATACCATAGGAACCTCTAAGCCCACATCCCACCATTTGGACTTAAATGAATCACAGATGCAAACTGGCACTAGGACTAATGACTCCCCTGACTCTAGTAGTGTCTCTAGTAATGATTCTAATGAATGTGCCTCTTGTTCTTTCAGGGACAAGACCTCAAAGACCTCTAGTTATGCCAGTTGTGATTCCAAGACCAAGTCAAATTCACCCAAGTCCTCATCAAAGCTTTCTGTCAAGTCCTCTTACAAGTCTGCTAACTCTAGAGTTGCTGCTGATGAAGTTATTTCGAAGACAGCTTCTCCTGAAGACTTGTTATTTACTTATTTAAAAAACAATTCCTTTTAGTCATTACAAAACAATTCTATTTCTAGTGTTTGTTTGAATAATTTTGTGGTTGATAAGACATCTTTTAGATTGAATAAATCTTCTAAAAAGAAGAAGTGTTTTGTTTGTGGAAGTAAATTGCATTTGATTAAGGATTGTGATTTTTATGAAAAGAGGATGGGTGTTTCTGTTGCTCATAATAGACCTAGACCAAAGTGGACCAATGTTCATTCCAAACCCTCATGTGTTCCACAGGCAACCTACACCACCAGCAGAACCAACTCAGTTTCTACTGATAGGTCTGTTCCTGCTGGTGGGTCTGTTTCTGCTAGTAGATATTTTGCCGCTGATAGGAATAGATATGTTGCTAGACCATTTTCTGGATATCATCATAATTACTTTCAAAATGGTTATTGGCCTGGATATTATGACCCAATGTTTTTGGGAAGGGCATATTGGGATTCTGCTGTAAAGTCCTCAGCAGATTGTTCTTGGAAATTTAATAGACCATTTGTACACAGGGGTTCCAGGAACAATGGTGGATCTAACTCATCTACATGGCTTCATTCTAATGATCTACAAGGCAGGCTCAAGTCTTTTATGACTTGAGTCTCTCTATGGTAATCATGTTGTATATTTTGTTGTTGTAGGGACATCTTCTTTTAAATAAAGACTTAGGTATTGTAGACAGTGGTTGTTCAAGAAGCATGTATGGGAATCAAGAGAAGCTACATGATTTTGTGCCTTTTAATGGAGGCAAAGTGACATTTGGAAGTGGAGAAGGAAGGATCACTGGTAAAGGAACCATCAAAACTCCAAAGGTGGATTTTGAGAATGTCTATTATGTGGAGGAGCTACAAGGTTTTAATTTGTTCTCAGTTTCACAAAGAAACCTCTGATGCCAAAGTTGCTGATGATGTGGATAACTCAACTTATGCAGAAGATCTTGCTAGACTACAAAAGCAAGAGCATGGAGCAGCTGAAGAATCTAAAAGGCTTGGTCTTGAGTTTGCTCATGATACTGAGGCACTCTTGAGACAAGCTGCTCTTGATACCAGCAGAAATCCAAATTCTGTTAATGGATCTCCTGTTGCTGCTGATGCCAATTCTACTGAAGGCATTTCTGCTGTTGTACCTGTTTCCACTGCTACATCCACAAGTTTAGATGAACCTTTTGTCAGGTTTCCCAGCCCCTCAGACCTTGGCAATAATGAACAAAGTGCTGGCATTTTTCAATCAGCTTCTTATGATGATGACTTTGCTCCAACTCTAGCCAATCTTGAAACTTCACTTGATGTTAATCCTATTCCCACTAAGAGGATCAACACCATTCATCCTCAAACCAATATACTTGGTGATCCCAATGCTTTGGTTCTAACCAGAAGTGCATTTGTTGACATAAATAATGTCTAAAAACATTGTTAACATATTAACAATGTCTCTATGTTTTGATAATTACAAAGCATAAACTCATTAATCTAAAACTTATGACGTAAACAAGGTTTTAGTGCTTAATATTTGTCTTTGCATCCATGTCACTTAAGGTATGAATAAACAAAGTGTTTATTGCATTTCATGATCAAAGGAAATTTTTCTAATCACTAGAATTTTTATAAAATGTATTAAACATTCTATATCTATTACAAAATTACTTTTGGAATTAAAAGAATATGTTTAATTCATTATAAATATATAATTTCAAATTTCCAACCAAAAATGGCAAATTCTATCCAGAAAAATTTTTCTCACAAAGTGACAAAACTGGGAAACGTTCAGGAGGGCGGCCCCCTTAATTATACTAGGCGGCCCCCTTAATCATTAAGGGGACCGCCCCCTAATTAAGGGGACCGGCACGCTCCAGAACAGTGATTTCTGGCCCTTTAAATACTGGTTCACCCCACAGAATTTTCTCACCTTTTACACTCTTAAACTTTCTGTTCTAGATCCACATTTCTATTCTCTTAATCTTTTGATCATAAATACATAATTCTTTGTTTCAAAGTGATTCAAACATCATCCTCTCAAGTGCAAGAGAAGAATACTTCTATCCCTCAAGACAAGAAGTATTACAACTTGTTGTGACCTCCACATCCAAGTTGTTGGTGCATCATCAAGATTATTTACATTACTCTTTGTGAAGATTGTTGTGTATATTTGATTGTAGATAGTTGTGCTAGGTATATTGATTGTGTAATTAGTTAGTTGCTTGGTGTGAAGAAGAAGAGTTAGGAATTAGATTGTAGTGAAGAAGCTAGGTGTGAAGTTGTTAGTTGTGAAGAAAATTGGTGTGAAGAAGATAGGCGAGAAGTAGTTAGTTGTGAAGTAGATTGGTGTCAAGAAGTTGTGTAGAAGTTGTGCTTTTGTTGTGAAGAAGTTGTGGAGTGTAAATTGGTGTGTAAGGTTTTCTCCGCCATAAGGGAGCTTGTTGATATAGTGAAGAAAACTCTCGAGTTAGGTGCTCGGGGAGTGGAGTAGGGCAAGGAAGGTGTCCTTGTATCCGAACCACTATAAATCTCTTGTCTCGCGGTTCGATCTTTCCATCTCTCATTTATTTCTTTACTTATCATTGTTATATCTTACTTATTGATAGATGTTTATATTGTGCAAGACTTGAAATCATATATTATCGAATCTAAATTTTAAAAACTAAGAAAACACTAAAACTATCTTTTATAACAAATTAAAAAGACGTAAAACTATTCAACCCCCCTTCTAGTTTTCCACAATTGGTATCAGGAGCCACGTCGAGCAAGATTTTTAAAATATATTGTATTTTAAAACTTGTAACGATCTATGGAATCTGAAAAATATTTGGAAGGGCAATCTATGCAAAGACCACCACTATTTGAAAGTGATGGATTTTTATATTGGAAAAATAGATTCGAAACTTATGTGAAATCAAAAGATCTTGATCTTTGGCATATTCTTACCTTTGGTGATTTTCCTCCTATTCAATATAATGTTGAAACTAAAATGGATGAAATTGTATCTTTTGAAGAACAAAATGATGATTTGAAAAAGAAACTAGCAAAAAATAATGAGGCTAAAATGGTCATTTATAATGCGTTACCAAGCAAAGAATATGAAAGAATTTTTATGTGTAAAACCGCCAAAGAAATTTGGGATTCTTTACTAATTACTCACCAAGGTAATAGCCAAGTCAAAGATAATAAAATAGATCTTCTTGTACAACAATATGAACAATTTACGATTCCGGAAGAGTAATCAATTGATAATGCTTTTGCTAAATTTAACACTATTATCACAAGTTTAAAAGCACTTGATGAGACGTTTTCTAGTAAAAATTGTGTTAGGAAATTTCTTAGGGCATTGCATCCGAAATGGCGAGCTAAGGTCACGGCAATTGAAGAATCAAAGAACTTGATGACGTTATCACTAGATGAACTAATTGGCAACTTGAAGGTTCATGAAGAAATTATAAGAAGAGATTCGGAAACGGTCAAAGTCAAGAAAGAACAAACCAAATCCATTGCTCTAAAAGCCAAAAAGGAACTTAGTGATGATGATGATTCAAGTGACGAAAGTGAAGACGAAGAATATGCAATAGCCGTAAGAGAATTCAAGAAATTCTTCAAGAGACGAGGAAGATTCACTAGATCATCACGAGACGAAAGAAAATCATTCCAAAGAAATAGAAGTGACAACTACGGGAAAAGAAAGTGCTTTAGATGTGGAAGTCCAAATCATCTCATTGGCGAATGTCTAAAGCCACCGGGTTATGAAAATCAAGGCGCATTTGTTAGTGGAACATGGAGTGATAGTGACAAAGAAGAAGTTGAAAAGCCAAGAGACGAAAAGTGTTTTATGGCAAAAGAAACTGACGAAATATGTTTAGGAATTGACTTGGAGCCTGACGAATGGATCAAAGATAGCGGATGTTCGAGGCACATGCCGAGTAACCACAAGCTATTCTCTACATACAAGGCATACAATGGAGGTAACGTTATTTTCGGTAGTGACTTACGTGGAAAAATCATTGGCAAAGGTACGATTTCTCAAGACTCACTTACTATTGAAAATGTAGAGCATGTAGATAATTTAACATATAACTTGCTTAGCATAGGACAAATATGTGATAATAAATGTAGAGTCACCTTTACCGAAGAGGATAGCGAAATAGTTAAGAATGGAAAAATTATAGGTAGAGGAATTAGGAAAGGTGGCATATATGTTATGAAACTAGGAAACAAGCCTAAGGATAGGATATGTCTAATGACCCTAGATGAAAACTCTACATTGTGGCATAGGAGATTAGGACATGCTAACATGCAACAAATACAATCTTTGGCCTCTAAGGAATTAGTTAGAAATTTGCCTAATCTAAAATATGACAAGCATTTTTGTGATGCATGTAAAATTGGAAAACAAGCTCATGCTAGTCACAAAGCTAAGAATATAGTATCCACTACTAGGTTCCTAGAATTATTACATATGGATCTTTTCGGTCCATCCGCTGTGCGGTGCTATGGAGGAAACAAATATACCTTAGTAATAGTAGATGACTACTCACGATACACGTGGACTAGATTTTTAAGTGACAAAACCCAAGCCTTTGAAAAATTTGAAATATTTAGTAAAATGATTCAAAATAAATTAGGATGCACAATAGTTGCCACTAGGACGGACCATGGTAGGGAATTTGATAGCGAAGTACAATTCGGAAAATATTGTGAGTTAAATGTAATATCTCACAATTTCTCCGCTCCTCGTACTCCTCAATCAAATGGCGTAGTAGAATGAAAAAATAGGTCACTACAAGAAATGAGTAGAACAATGTTAAATGAACAATCCATCCCACAAAAATTTTGGTGTCATGCCGTAGATACATCGACATATATTTTAAATAGGGTATCAATTAGGAGAATTCTAGGAAAAACTCCTTATGAGTTACTAAGAGGTAGAAAACCAAACTTAAGCTACTTTAGGGTATTTGGAAGTAAATGTTATATTCTAAACACTAAGGATTACCTCACTAAGTTTGATCCAAAATCATATTAAGGAATATTTTTAGGATACTCACAAAATAGTAAAGCATATATAATACTCAGCAAACACTCCATGAAAGTAGAAGAATCACTAAATGTAACATTTGATGAAACACCACCACCTCCTAAAACATTACCGTTAGAAGATGATGACTTGGTCGAAGATGAAGCTATTGAGGTTAGTAAAACAAAACCCATAGGAAATGATAATGAAGACATTCACTTAGGAAATAACGAAATTGTTAATGTTAAAGAATCTAGATCACATCCATTAAATAATATAATAGGACATCTTAACCAAAGAACCCTTAGATCACAAGCCAAAGATAAAAACAATTTCTTTTGTTTCCTCTCAGCAATAGAACCTAAAAATATTAATGAGGCTTTAAAAGATGAAAGTTGGGTTATAGCTATGCAAGAAGAATTAAATCAATTTAAGGCAAATGATGTTTGGGAATTAGTCCCAAATCCAATGAATATGACCATCATAGGAACTAAATGGGTATATAGAAATAAGTTAGATGAGAATGGAATAGTTACTAGGAATAAAGCCAGGTTAGTTGCTCAAGGTTATAATCGACAAGAAGGAATTGATTATGACGAAACCTATGCCCCCGTAGCTAGACTAGAATCGATTCGGATATTACTTGCCTATGCATGCGCCCTAGATTTTAAGTTATTCCAAATGGACGTGAAAAGTGCATTCCTTAACGGTTTTATCAATGAGGAGGTATATGTGGCACAACCTCCAGGATTCATTGACTTCGCAAAACCTGATTATGTTTATAAGTTAAAGAAAGCTTTGTATGGACTCAAACAAGCTCCCAAAGCTTGGTATGATCGATTAAAAGCTTTTCTTATTAAACATAATTATTCCACGGGAATGATAGATAACACTCTTTTCACTAAAAAGAAAGACCCAAATCTCATCATTGTCCAAATATATGTTGATTACATTATATTTGGATCGACTTGTCAAGATATGTGTGATGAATTTGCCAAAATCATGCATGATGAGTTTGAGATGAGTATGATGGGTGAACTTAACTTCTTCCTAGGATTACAAATAAAACAATTAGAAGATGGAATATTTTTTAACCAATCTAAGTACATTATGGAAATGCTTAAGAAATTTGGCCTAGAAGACTCAAAACCCATGAGAACTCCCATGTCTACGGAAGTAAAGCTCACAAAGGATGATGAAGGTGAGTCCGTAGATAACACCAAGTATAGAACAATGATAGGTAGTTTACTATACTTGACGGCAAGTAGACCCGATATCATGTTTAGTGTTTGCCTTTGTGCCCGTTTTCAAGAGGATCCCAAAACCTCTCACCTAGAAGCGGTTAAGCGTATCTTTCGATACATTAAAGGCACTATACACTTAGGATTATGGTATCCTAAGGGATCCGGCATAGAAACCATCGTCTATGCGGATTCGGATCATGCGGGAGACTACGTAGATAGAAAAAGCACTAGCGGTATTTGCACGTTTATGGGATGTTGTCTAACATCTTGGTTTTCGAAGAAGCAAACCGCTCTTGCTATTTCTACCACCGATGCCGAATATGTAAGCGCTAGAAAGGCATGTCAACAAGCACTATGGATGAAACAAGCTCTCGTAGACTATGGCATTAGGTTAGAAAATGTTCCCATTATGTGCGATAACAAAGGTGCGATAGATTTAAGTAAAAATCCGGTGCAACACTCTAGGACTAAACATATAGAAATACGCCACCACTTTCTTAGGGATAATGTACAAAAAGGAAACATATCTATAGAAAAAGTTGTATCGGAAGATAACATTGCGGATATATTCACAAAACCCCTTAAGCGTGAATTATTCAACCACTTGCGTTTAGGATTAGGAATGATGGAACAAGTTGATTAAATTTTATTGCATTTAGCAAATTTTATTTCATAAGACTTACTTTTCTTTCACTTCTCCATTTCTGAGTCTAGGAATCTATTTCGCACAAAATCAAAGATCAGGAAACATTATTTTCTTTGTATATACTCGTTTGTAAAACCCAATCAAAGTGTTTTTAAATTATTCTCACGTATAGGAATTACATGAACATCATTTTTCTTGCATTGTTGACTAATGCTAAAAACATTCTTTTTTAAATCATGCATAAACTCTCACATAAATTGTCAAAGTATATAATCTAATATATATCTTTGACATTCATGATCGAGCAAAAATCAAATCAAGGAGACTTTGGATTGTTTCTTAAGAAAATTTTGTTTTTGCATTTAGGAGTCGAAACAATCACAACTCCACGTTTGTTGCATATAGGCACACACTAGGACAAAATCACTCATTACATTGTCATCTTGTTTCATCACTAGATTCTTGACTCACTAGTTGCCTTTGCCTTTGATCTAAGATAGGTGCTTTAGGAAGTTTAAGTGCTCTTGCCTATACTTATCTCCTCTTGCTTATTATGTGTTGCTTATTTGCTATTTTGCTTATGTATTTTTGCATGCATGCTATAACTTGATTAGATTAGATGCTATATTGCCTAAAGGAATTGAACTTGCTTGAATTATAATCCAAACACACAACCTTTCTGCAAATTTTTTGACAAAAACCCAATTCTGGAAATCACCAGATGGGCGGCCCCCTTAATTTTGTAAGGCGGCCCCCTTAATCATTAAGGGGACCGCCCCCTAATTAAGGGGACTGGCCATCTGATGGTCGGGTTTACAGATGCTTTTCTACTTTTTAGCCCATTTCAACCTACATTTCCCATTTTTCACCAACACATTTTGTCCTAATCTCCCAAACAAACTTTATCCATCCATAAACACACAAATCTTACACTATAAATAACCCCAATCCTCAAAACTTTTCACTCATCCCTTCATGACTTCTCCAAACAAACCAAAACCAAAAGCCTCAAGGCTTGCTAGAATGACAGAAAAACCCGTTTGGCGAAGAAAAAGCCCTCGTAACAAATCCATCATAACCAATGAAGTTGGAAATCACTCAACACCTCCAACCACTTACTTCCCAAACTTTACACCAAATTCACAAGGACATTCATTTGATCCTCTTTACAAACCATACAACATTGGCCAAACATCCTCCTTTATGCCAAACCACTCATCTCATCCACCAACCATTTATAATGATCCATACAAGTTTGATCAACCATCCAACTACAATTCCAACTACACAAACCCAATTCATCCATATCAACACAATGATTCTCTCCGCATTGCCACAGAAAAGCAAAGGTTCCGTGATGAAATATCCCAAATCCATGATCTTTGTGATCTCAATACCATACATCTTGCACAACGCAACAAAGGGTAACTTCAATCATCACCCTACAACAATTGCCTACCCCACTCTCTCAACTTGGATCAAGTTTCAAACCACACTCACTATTGCCCTTGTTGTATCTTCCTTCAAAAACAAATCCTATACTTGAGTGAAGATATTTCTTGGATTGAATATATCCTCACTCGTCCTCATCCCATACCACCATTAACACGATATAACATCGTAAGATCCACCTCTTCCGCTCCATATCCCTCTCCATCTAACAACTAAGCTCTATCCTTATGTTCTCTTTCAAGAAAATAAAACAATCAACCATGGGTTGCAAGCAAGTCCAAGTGCTCTCTTAGACAATATAGGACTATGTATTTTCTTTTGTTTTAATGTAATCAATATGCCTTAAGCATATTAAATGTTGTAATGCTAATCTCTTCTATAATGCTTGAATGAATCTATTTTTATTTGCATAGTTATTGCTTTGCATATATATGTTTCTTGTTCTCCTCTAATATTTTGTGTAACCAAGATTTCCATAGCTCATTCCCTTGGTGCTCTCAAATGAGGGGGAGCATACATCAAGGGGGAGCATTAACCTTTTTGATTTTACAAAAAGGGGGAGAAGAGAATATTAAACTCTAATAATACTTGTCTAAAAATTATTTTTTAGACCTAATGAGTTTAAGGTTTTGTAATCATCAAAAAGGGGGAGATTGTTGACATAAATAATGTCTAAAAACATTGTTAACATATTAACAATGTTTCTATGTTTTGATAATTACAAAGCATAAACTCATTAATCTAAAACTTATGACGTAAACAAGGTTTTAATGCTTAATATTTGTCTTTGCATCCATATCACTTAAGGTATGAATAAACAAAGTGTTTATTGCATTTCATGATCAAAGGAAATTTTTCTAATCACTAGAATTTTTATAAAATGTATTAAACATTCTATATCTTTTACAAAATTACTTTTGGAATTAAAAGAATATGTTTAATTCATTATAAATATATAATTTCAAATTTCCAACCAAAAATGGCAAATTCTATCCAGAAAATTTTTTCACACAAAGTGACAAAACTGGGCAACGTTCAGGAGGGTGATCCCCTTAATTATACTAGGCAGCCCCCTTAATCATTAAGGGGACCGACACGCTCCAGAACAGTGATTTCTGGCCCTTTAAATACTGGTTCACCCCACAGAATTTTCTCACCTTTTACACTCTTAAACTTTCTGTTCTAGATCCACATTTCTATTCTCTTAATCCTTTGATCATAAATACATAATTCTTTGTTTCAAAGTGATTCAAACATCATCCTCTCAAGTGCAAGAGAAGAATACTTCTATCCCTCAAGACAAGAAGTATTACAACTTGTTGTGACCTCCACATCTAAGTTGTTGGTGCATCATCAAGATTATTTACATTACTCTTTGTGAAGATTGTTGTGTATATTTGATTGTAGATAGTTGTGCTAGGTATATTGATTGTGTAATTAGTTAGTTGCTTGGTGTGAAGAAGAAGAGTTAGGAATTAGATTGTAGTGAAGAAGCTAGGTGTGAAGTTGTTAGTTGTGAAGAAAATTGGTGTGAAGAAGATAGGCGAGAAGTAGTTAGTTGTGAAGTAGATTGGTGTCAAGAAGTTGTGTAGAAGTTGTGCTTTTGTTGTGAAGAAGTTGTGGAGTGTAAATTGGTGTGTAAGGTTTTCTCCGCCATAAGGGAGCTTGTTGATATAGTGAAGAAAACTCTCGAGTTAGGTGCTCGGGGAGTGGAGTAGGGCAAGGAAGGTGTCCTTGTAGCCGAACCACTATAAATCTCTTGTCTCGCGGTTCGATCTTTCCATCTCTCATTTATTTCTTTACTTATCATTGTTATATCTTACTTATTGATAGATGTTTATATTGTGCAAGACTTGAAATCATATATTATCGAATCTAAATTTTAAAAACTAAGAAAACACTAAAACTATCTTTTATAACGAATTAAAAAGACGTAAAACTATTCAACCCCCCTTCTAGTTTTCCACAGCATTGAAACAAACACAGTTTGGACAATGTGCTTTCTTCACTTATGTTTCTAATCAGAAGAGGGACAATCATATAGATCAACAACATTGTCTGTTTGCTTGTTTCTTATCTCAAGTAGAACCAACCAGCATCAAACAAGCTTTGAGTGAACTTAGTTGGGTAGAGGCTATGCAGGAAGAGATGCAACAATTCAAGAATCAAGATGTATGGGTACTTGTTGATCTACCTGCAGGTAAATTTGCAATTGGAACCAAGTGGATTTTAAAATGCTAGAGGGATGCAAGAGGAATTGTGGTCAGAAATAAAGCAAGATTGGTGGCTCAGGGTTTTAGACAAGAAGAAGGAATTGATTATGATGAAGTTTTTGCACCTGTTGCTAGAGTTGAGGCTATAAGGTTGTTTTTGGCCTTTGCCTCATACATGGGTTTTATGGTATATCAGATGGATGTAAAGAGTGCCTTTCTCTATGTTAAAATTGAAGAGGAAGTCTATGTCACTCAACCACAAGGTTTTGAAGACCCACAACATCCAAAGAAGGTGTACAAGGTTGTCAAGGCACTCTATGGACTTCATCAAGCACCAAGAGCCTGGTATGCAAGGTTATCTACATTCCTAGTGGGGCATGGCTACAGAAGTGGAGCAATTGACAAGACTCTCTTCATTAAGAATAACTCTAGGGATATCATTCTTGTTCAAGTCTATGTGGATGATATCATTTTTGGCTCCACAAAGGAAGCTTGGTGCAGAGAATTTGAAGATTTGATGAAAGGTGAATTTCAAATGAGTGCAATGGGGGAACTGACATTTTTCTTGGGGCTACAAGTCAAACAACAACCTGAAGGGATCTTTATCCATCAGGAGAAATATGTTAAAGACATCTTGAAGAAGTTTGACTTTGAATAATTGAGGACTGCAACTACTCCCTATGAACCTCCAAAGCCTAAGATTCCAAATGAACCAGATGAAGCTGTTAATGTTCATCTATACAGATCCATGATTGGCTCACTAATGTACCTCACAGCTTGGCTCACTAAGTCACTCCATTGAATTCCCACCTAAATGCAGTGAAGAAAATTTTCAAGTACCTAAAAGGCCAACCTAAGTTAGGTCTTTGGTATCCAAGAGACTCACCGTTTGTGTTGGAAGCATACAGTGATAGTGACTATGCTGGAGCTAATTTGGACAGGAAATCCACAACAGGAGGTTGTCAATTTCTTGGTAGAAGGCTAATTTCTTGGCAGTGCAAGAAACAAACCATTGTGGCCACCTCCTCTACTGAAGCAGAATATGTTGCTGCTGCTAATTGTTGTGGTCAGGTACTTTGGATTCAAAATCAAATGCTGTATTATGGGTTCAATTTCATGAACACTAAAACCTATATTGATAATCAAAGTACCATTTCAATTGTTAAAAATCCAGTCTTTCATTAAAGAACTAAACATATTGAAATTAGGCACCATTTTATTAGAGATGCAAATGAGAAACATTTAATACAGGTGCTTAAAATTCATACTGATGATAATGTGGCTGATTTATTAACAAAGGCTTTTGATGGACCTAGGTTTAATGACTTAGTTGTCCACATTGGGATGGTTAACCCTTGAATGATATGTTTGAGGGGAGTGATACGTGGGAATTGCGCCCTCGCAACAGGTTTTACCTCTCAAGGGATCTTGAGAAGCTTACAACCCCCACTAGCCAGTGTACCTGATCGTTGTAGTATAGTATAGTGACAAGTATCGGGGGATTGATCATTCAACTCAGGAATTATGTCGCTAGGATTTGAAAGCCTACTAAACTAGGTCTAGAGGTGAGGGATGATTCTTTTTGTATTTTTTATATTTTATGAAAGCAAGTAAAATCTCGGGTTTTGAAAGAGTGGGCGGAATTAGTTGCTAGCCAACTAACCCAATTAACTAAAGATGCAATCAAAATAAAATAAAAGAAATGAAAATTAAACTAATTTACTAATGTGGTGAAAACATGATGCGTGGGAATCGCAACAGGCTTTACCTCTCGAGGGATCTCGAGAAGCTTACAACCCCCACCAGGCAGTGTACCTAATCGTTGTAGTATAGTATAGTGACAAGTACCGGGGGATTGATCATTCAGCTTAGGAATAGTGTCGCTAGGATTAGAAAACCTAATTACTAGTTCTGAAGGTGAGGGATGATTATTTTTGTATTTTTATATTTTTTAGAAAGCAAATTAAAATCTCGGGTTTTGGAAGAGTGGGCGGAATTAGTTGCTATTCAACTAACCTAATACTAAGATGCAATCAAAATAAAATAACAAAAATGAAAATAAACTAATTAAACTAAAGTTGTGAGCAGTAATTGGAGAAAATGTGTTTACTTAGACTTCACTACTCCCTAGATATCTTTTACACGTTAATTACTTGTTATAATTGCATGGATGACGGATCGTATTCCTTAATACCATTCATGGGGTGGCATACATAACTCCCCAATTCTATGGGCTCTTATCTCCTCCTACACCATGCCCAGCACAACTATAGGGATTGTAAACAGTGGCTCATGTATTAAATACAACCAATAAAGACCTAGTACGCCTCGGTTCATGTTTCTTAAGACGTTCAAGCATGTTACCATTTGGAGATCTGCCAGTTTTCTTAAGCCTAACATATAAATCATTCATCCAAGACAAGAATAAACAAGTAATCAACACATAATCAATATCTGGGTTTCATTAGATCTAAGCAAACACAAAAGAGATCTAGCCTAACATAATGGAATTGAGACAAGAACAAGATATAGACAACCAACACATAGACATATTGATTGAATTAGAAGAACACTTATCTCAATTACAATGCAAGGTATCAAGGGTTTGGAACCCTTGAAAAGCCTGTAAAAGTTGCACCAAAATCGTCTTTAGGGTTTCTCCAAAACTTCTCTCTTTTTTTGTGAAAAACTAGAAAACTATATATAGGAAAATAGGGATGACGGCGTCAAGAACAAATGTGTGACGCCGTCATCTCACCGCTAAATACTTCCTCGGACGGCCTTAATCTACTTCTGATGCCGTCAAGGCCTAGGCCGTCACACAAATTCCTCTTGACGCCCTGTGTGTGACGCCGTCATCAACAACGGATTTTAATTCTTGGGGTTTTGACGCCGTCATGAATCTACTCTTGACGCCTTCATGTACTGTTCCCAGCATGGAAAATTGAGACTTTGCCGTTTTCTTCACTTTTATGCTCCAAAAACGTCCAAAATGGCTTCTTTTCCAGAATTCACTCTCCAAGTACCTAAAATCACAAAAGGAACGATTTAGGGCAATATTTGATCAAATAAGTTCGGATTCGGGCTTAAACGACCCCCTATAAACGGATCATTTTTCGCCTCATCATATACCCTTACACTTGAGATTTGCTTGTCCTCAAGCAAATGCGCTTTTATTCTACTCAAAAGACAAGTTAGGGGTCATTTAACACTAATATAAAAGTAATTACAACAAATAATCGTTCCACTAAAGACCAATAGACAAGCACGGAGGTCATACACTAGCACCTCACAAATAGTGTTTAGATACTCACATCTATCGGGTGTAATAAAGTAATATAACATTATGGAAATGGAAGATATCTCTCACTACCTGTCATAGCAAAATAGATTACCATAGGCTTGGGAAAGGATCAGACCTCCACCACATAGCGTAAGCACCTAGGATAAACTATCAATGAGGTCTTTTAAAGGGTTGTAACATTAGGTATAGGGATATGAATTACACGGTTTTGTTGGATAAAGGAAGTTTTACTGGTGGCGAGTTAACAATCTTGGTTAATTACATGTACAATATGGCGTTGCTAAGCCAAGACTAGACTCGACTTAAGCTAATAAATGAGAAATAACAAAAACATAAAATGAACATAGAATGAAACGGGATGGTAGTCCGTATGTTTTTTTTCTCTTTTTCCTTTTTTTTTTTTTTTTTTCTTCTTTTTTACGGTTTTTTTTTTTTTTTTTTTTTTTTTTTTTTTTTTTTTTTTTTTGTATACACTCTTACCCTACCATCCAAAATAATACATCATAGGGAATGAGAATTCCCCTTATACTTGAATCTTTACATACTTTACAATTAACTAAACTAATGACTCGAATTAAGAAAATCAAAACACTTGGAGCACTTTTAAGATTAACGTACAATTGGGGGTAATAAATGATGTTCTTCCCCATTACTCCATAAATAAGTACTTACCCATGAGTCCCAATCGTCCCAAAACAATATGTACAAGGATATGACTCGACTTCACAACCATGTAATCAATTAGAAAGTTAACTTAGGGTTTAACAAATAACAATAATGCACTAAAAATGAGTGCATACACGGAAGGCTAAGGCGATTTGGTTGTACATTTAAGTGGGGTGTAACAAATTCTTCCTTTAAGTAAAATGCTTAAAGTTAGAAACGAAAAGATAGGCTCGGAGGGGTGTACTAGGGGTTTCGTGTACTAAAAATGAGTACAACGCTAGGGGTGTGGGAAAAATTAGTTGACTTAACTAGTCAAGTAATATGACTTAAATGGTCAAGTAATTATAATACGGGTTTAACACAAGGGTGATCCTAATGCCTCTTATCATGTAGTAAATCCTACCACACGAATGTAGTCTCACTAGCGGTCTCGGGATGCATCACTAACGCAAGTTCTAGAATCTAAATGCTACCGGTACACTCATAAGCACTAATAATGAATGCTTTTCCTATCAAATCTAAAGGCGAACCTCACATATTTGGGTGGAAAATTTTTCTGAATATACGGTTATGTGCTAGTCATACAATCTCCTATCCATGAGACGCTTGCTATGGCTAAAGTTTCACTCCTAAATGTTGTAAAAAATTTTAAATTTGGCGCTAAAATTACACTAACAAGTATTTCTCATAGTTTTATTACACATCTACTATCAAACAAAACAAACTCAAGCGAAAGTGCATATGTAAGGTATCATCTTTTTACCCTCCCCTTACACTTAGGATGAACATTGTCCCCAATGTTCAAGTAAAGAATGTAAAAGTGAAAAAGTAAAGACAATGAAATCAAATACTCCCCTGATTCGCTCGGTATGGATTATAGGTTGGCCAGGTTAAATCTTCCTCCAAGAAAATGAACAATCAAAGCTTCCCTTCCAGAATATAAATCATCTCCTTGTCGAACATAACCTGTAAATCCTGACAAAAATAGACAAGACAACCTCGCGTAAAATCAGCGGCATCCTATATAAGTTACTAAATCCTAGAAAACAAAGTAAGATATAATGCTTGTGGAATGAAGTTTGCAGATTTCCTGGAGATTATAAAACTTAATAATTCACAAAAACCATAAGACTCCGTTAGAAAAACAAAACCGGTAAATTTTCCAGATTTTAACTCCTGACGCCGTCAAGAGTAAAACTCTGACGCTGTCAGAATGGCCCTGCAGAAATTCTTATGTTAAGTTTCCGGAAAATTTCTGGAAAAACTTGGTTCCACTTCCTGGAAAATCCTGCAAAACTTCATTATGACTCAATACAAGCATTTGACTCTAACAAATACGAATATACATGTTCATTTAATATTGTGGAGAATCATGATCGGTTTGTTTCTTAAAAACATATTTGGGGTTTCCCCTTACACTTATCTTTTGCAAAAATACTTCTAGGTGGAGTTAAGACTAGGCTAAACAACAAAGTAAAGTATTTCCATGTTTTAATTGAGAAACATGATCTACCAACAATTAAAACTAAACATGCATACGGAAGCAAATAACAATCAAACAAAATAAAAATCACACAAAACATGGGTTGCCTCCCAAGAAGCGCTTTTCTTTATTTACGAGTCTTGTAGCTAGACTCAAAGTCATGGGTTACTACGTGATTTCATCATTGGTTCCATTCTCTAGGTCGTCTTCTAAACTAGCATCGCTTTCATAGTGCAAGTACTTCGGATCTTCGAACTCGAAAATATCTTGTCGATACTTAGAACCAAGCTTGCTAACATTCTTAAAGAATTCACATGATAAATCAGAAATATTTCTACACCCTCTCCTAACATCTTCATCACACAAGATAAGTTGGGAGCTCATCATATCGAGCCCGTCACAATCTATTTCCTTAAGGTCTTTTCTCTTGTATGGCGTTTGGTATGAAATCCTCCTAATCCCATCAGTGAAGGTCATGATTCCGTTCAAGTCATCCACTATCAAATTAGTGATTTCACAAAAGGGTGCTCCAAAGACGACTTGTGATAACCTAGGGTCGACATAGTCCTCTATGTTGTCCACAATCGTGAATTCCATAGAGAATGCCATATTTCCTACGAACACCTGGATTTCATGATCCTTACCAACCACTTTCTCTCCCTTGTAAATCATCCCCCATCTGCAGATATTGTTATAATGAAACAATGACATAAAATTCTTTGGCAGGAATACATTAATGTATATGGTATCGAAGTACTTATGACTGATCATGCAGGGGATTTTGAGATTATTCGGATCACGTCGTCTTATCTTCCCCAACTCTCCATCCTTTGACCCATATAGATTCCCCTCAAGAGAGGGACGATACTCGTACACCTCCTCACTATCCCTATGAAAAATTACCTTCCTAACACCATTGGTGAGTACTACACTACCATCTTTCTCATCAAGGATTGCTCCCGATTCATTGATAAATGGTATCCCAAGGACAAGGTGGGTTAACGTTTGATTGTTGAGAGGGTCCATGTCATCAACCACGGTGAGGTCAGTATTGTAAACAAGCTCTCCAATCCTAATTGATAAATTTTCTATTACTCTCTCACACGCAATGTGCTCTGGGAAGGTTTTGTGGTATAGGGAAAGGGGGATTACGTTGACTGGGAAGCTAGGATCTATATGGCTATCGGTTAAGAGCTTTTCCTTAATGGTACAGGGGATCTTGAAAACTTTAGGGTTATTTTCCTTAGTCTGATTGCTACCCACATTAATAACATCCTTCATTTTTCTCTCAGATTCTTCTATAATAGATTTACCCAAAATGGTTGGATCTTTCTCATGCTCTTCCGATTTCTCGTTCCTTTCATCCGGTTTGTCGGATTCTTGCGTGGTGCATTGCTCGGGTGAGTCGGTAGGTTTCCTTGCTGAAGCATGGTCAACCCTTGAGGTCTCATCTTTCGCTGTCTGACTGAATTTGTTAGTTTGTTGTTGGGTTGGGTTGGATGTTGAAGCAGATATTGCGGTGATGGTGTTTACGAAGTGGATTGGTCCAGGGGGGTTGACAGGTTCTTTTCCGTTAGGAGATAGATGTTTGAATAACTTGCTAGGACTTTTTATTTTTACAGGGGAGGCTGGTGGACTCATGACGGTAGCAGATTTAACCTCATCAACGTGAATGGGCTTATTATCAATATGCTCTTTGATAGCAGTCAACAGATTACAAATCTTGTTGTTCACGTCAGCCTGCTGTTGTTTAAATTTTGCCTCGAGCGTAGTGAGCTGTAGTTCTTGAGATAGAATGAATTTTTTTAAAGTATCTTCACAGCTTTGCCTAGGAATACCTTGTGACGGAAAATGCTCGGACCAAATGAGTGGTGAGAAGTCATTGAAGGATACGCTTCGCGTTTGGTACCCTCTAAAATCAGGTTTATCCTTCCATGCCTCATAGGCTTCAGCAGAAGTTCGAGGACCCTGACCTACGTGTGATGATGTGAATTCGTTATAAGCACGTTTTGGAAGTTCCATGCAGTTATAGGTCTCATGAGGGCCATTGCATAGTTTGCATGTAGAAGCGATTCTGCTTACTTGGCTTGAAGGTTTATGAGCTTCGTAAGATTTCATGAGAGACTTGACTCGACCTTCAAGTTCCATGATCCTACGGTCGGGAGTGCTAGAATTGTTTGAAGGCAAAGATATTGCCTTGACCGTTTTGTTCAAGTCACGGGGATCGTTCCAACTTTCGTTGTCATAGAGAGCAAGATCTTCTATGAGTTCCCATGATTGTTCCGCACTAAGATCACGTAGCTTACCACCGGCCGATTGGTCAATGGCTCGTCTCGTGGAGATGTCGATATGGTCATAAAAGATTTGGACTTGGAGCCAAAGATCTATGCCATGATGAGGGACTTTTTGGAATAAGTCCTTGAAACGAGTCCATGCTTCATAAAGAGATTCATTTTGACGTTGTTGGAACATCAAGATGTCATTCCTAAGCTTAGTAGTTCTCCCCGGTGGGAAAAATTGAGCAAGGAAACGAGTGGTGAGATCATCCCATGTGGTGATGGATCCCGCGGGTAAACGCTCAAGCCATTGACTAGCTTGATCCCGTAGAGAGAATTGGAATAGGCGTAAACGGGTAGTCTCTCTAGTTTCAACACCTAGGTCTATAGAATCTACGATTTTGAGAAAGTCCTTAAGATGTTGGTTTGGATCTTTGGAACGAAGTCCATGGAATGCACATCCGCTTTGCACCAACCGGATGGTGTCGTATCGCAAGGGGGTCACATTGGCTCCGGTGAGCTCAATGGTGTTTCGGTAGCCTTGATGGCTAGGTCGGGAGTACTCTCCTAAGGTTCGGGGCCTAAGGGGTTCTAGTGGTGGGTTTTGTTGTGGTGGGATGACGGGTTCAAAGATGTTACCACCTTCCATGATGTCGGATGGTAAAGAGTTACGAACAAAAGCACGAAGAAATAAGATAGACTAAAGAAAACCTAGAAATAAAAATAAAATCTTACTAGAAAGGAATCTAGCAAGTAGACCTAATAAAAAGAAATACTAACCTAGACAATAACTATTCCCCAGGCTGCGGCGCCAAAAACTTGATGCGTGGGAATCGCAACAGGCTTTACCTCTCGAGGGATCTCGAGAAGCTTACAACCCCCACCAGGCAGTGTACCTGATCGTTGTAGTATAGTATAGTGACAAGTACCAGGGGATTGATCGTTCAGCTTAGGAATAGTGTTGCTAGGATTAGAAAACCTAATTACTAGTTCTAAAGGTGAGGGATGATTATTTTTGTATTTTTATATTTTTTAGAAAGCAAATTAAAATCTTGGGTTTTGGAAGAGTGGGCGGAATTAGTTGCTATTCAACTAACCCAATACTAAGATGCAATCAAAATAAAGTAACAAAAATGAAAATAAACTAATTAAACTAAAGTTGTGAGCAGTAATTGGAGAAAATGTATTTACTTAGACTTCACTACTCCCTAGATATCTTTTACACGTTAATTACTTGTTATAATTGCATGGATGACGGATCGTATTCCTTAATACCATTCATGGGGTGGCATACATAACTCCCCAATTCTATGAGCTCTTATCTCCTCCTACACCATGCCCAGCACAACTATAGGGATTGTAAACAGTGGCTCATGCATTAAATACAACCAATAAAGACCTAGTACGCCTCGGTTCATGTTTCTTAAGACGTTCAAGCATGTTACCATTTGGAGATCTGCCAGTTTTCTTAAGCCTAACATATAAATCATTCATCCAAGACAAGAATAAACAAATAATCAACACATAATCAATATCTAGGTTTCATTAGATCTAAGAAAACACAAAAGAGATCTAGCCTAGCATAATGGAATTGAGACAAGAACAAGATATAGACAACCAACACATAGACATATTGATTGAATTAGAAGAACACTTATCTCAATTACAATGCAAGGTATCAAGGGTTTGGAACCCTTGAAAAACCTGTAAAATTTGCACCAAAATCGTCTTTAGGGTTTCTCCAAAACTTCTCTTTTTTTTGTGAAAAACTAGAAAACTATATATAGGAGAATAGGGATGACGGTGTCAAGAACAAATGTGTGACGCCGTCATCTCGCCGCCAAATACTTCCTCGGACGGCCTTAATCTACTTCTGACGCCGTCAAGGCCTAGGCCGTCACACAAATTCCTCTTGACGCCCTGTGTGTGACGCCGTCATCAACTACGGATTTTAATTCTTGGGGTTTTGACGCCGTCATGAATTTACTCTTGACGCCTTCATGTAATTTTCCCAGCATGGAAAATTGAGACTTTGCCGTTTTTTTCACTTTTATGCTCCAAAAACGTCCAAAATGGCTTCTTTTCCAGAATTCACTCTCCAAGTACCTAAAATCACAAAAGGAACGATTTAGGGCAATATTTGATCAAATAAGTTCGGATTCGGGCTTAAATGACCCCCTAAAAACGGATCATTTTTCGCCTCATCAAAACAATAATGACAAAAGTTGTGATTACTTAGATCTCATTACTCCCTAGATATCTTTTACCGGTTGATTAGCTTGTTATAATTGCATGGATGATGGGTTATATTCCTTAATACTAGTCGTAGGGCCGTGTACAATATTCCCTAACTCTATAAGGTCCTACTTCACTCCTATTTCGAGCCGATTAAAAGCTCCTAACATGGGATCATTAGAATTCACTTATGCATTAAAAACAACGAAAAATCGTAGTACACCTCCGATCATGTTTCTTAAGACGTTCAAGAAAGTTACCAATGGAAGTCTGCCAGTTTTCTTAAGCCTAACATCGAATACAATCATCCGTAACAATTATAAACAAACAATCAACCAATAATTAACATCTAGGTTTCACTACATCTAAACAAACACAATAAAAACCTAGCCTAACATGTTAAAAGAAAGATAAACATAAGATAGAATAAAACAATACATAGACATATTGAATGATTATTGGAGAACTTATCTTTATTAAAACATGGAAGAATGAAGGGTTTGAAACCCCTTCAATGGCTGGCCAGTTAGTTTTTGTTAGACTTGTGTAGCTTTGTCTTTAAAGTGTAACTTGAGACCTAGTCTAAAAAGCTACAAAACCCTAAACTTTTCTCTCTCTAGGGGCGATTTTCAGCCACCTCTATCCCTTCTATTCTGGCCAGAAAACAACTATCAATCCCGCCTCTCTATGATTCTTATTTGAATGATATGCAATCGATTTTTGATGTGTTGTTGATTCCTTGATAGAGGTGCGTCTTTTTTCTGAAATCGTCCCTCATATGTGGTGATTTTTACCCTAAATCATTTTTTAGGGTTTAAATTCGCCCCTTGGTTTGTTGCCTGATCGCATAATGATTCCCTTAATTGTTTAGGTCAGTACATTGATCCAATTCTTTATCTTATACAATCAGTGTTTTGGTTTGTTGATTGCTACTGCTCGTTCCCTTGATGCCTAATCGAAACCCTTTTAGGGTTCCGGTACTATTGATTTGCATGTAATCCCTATTTTAGGGTTTGTATCTGGTATGTTCCCGTTTGGATTTGTGTTGTTTGATCGTGGGTGTGGAGAGAGAGATGGTGTTTTATGGTTGGTTGATTTGGAATTTAGGGTTTCAGAAACCCTATTTTGGTTACTGTATCCTCGATGCATCTGTCTTGGTCTTGCTGGGCGGATTGTCATTGAGGTGGTATTGCAAGTTAAGGTTTGGCTCGCTTCGTATCTCATGCTTGAGGGTACTGAAGTTGAATTGAAGCTGGATATACCGAGTACATGCTTATTGGTTCAGGCTGTTATTGGTTCGCATGGATTATCTGTACGACACTTGAATGATATTTATGTGTCGTAGTCTCTAATCAGCCTGTTTGGTTGCATGTGAGGTTTGTTTTGATTCAATGGACGCGGCGTGTGTCTTGTTGGATCAAAGGTACAATCCATTTGTAAGTTGCAGGTTTTCTGCATTGGTTGTTATCATTCAAGATTGGTTGTTGGCCGTTGGTGAATACATATCCACGTTGGTTTTCTATGAAGCAACTACATGGCATGGCTTGGTTACCACTTTGAATGGTATTTATTGGTTATTAATTCCCTCGTATTTTTAGTATTAGTGTCTATAATTCGGTGGGAATATGGTCTATAATACGGTGATTGGAAGTTAGGGTCTTTGTATGCCCTATGATTTGTTGATTCTTCTATGTGGATGTCAGCTGTAGCTTATGTTATGGGTGCTTTTCTGGATCGCATGGAAGATGATTGGAAGTTCTATGATGACTGTGGTTATGGTGCTACTTAGTGAATCATGTTTAATTCCCATGTTTTTATTCACTTGTATAGTCATTGTAGATTGTAAGTTTTATTTTTGCAAGTTATAAGAATGGCGTGTCATTCTTATATATAAGTCTGTAAGTGTCCTAAGGGACTGAGATGAGGGATTCACCCTCATCCGTTGTACTTCAATGTTTTTTGGATAATATATTTTACCAGGGTGCAGGATTACTTCCCTTTACCCCAAAAAACCCCTTCAATATGCAGGAAATTCGACCTAGGGTTTGTGTGTGATATTCCACAACTTGTTCCACACTTTACAATGAAAAATTGGAAAAATATATATAGACTAAACATCCTGATGGCGTCATGTATTAGCCTCTGACGCCGTCAACTCGCCGCCAAAGTGAAATTTGTATTCCCTAGATCCAGTCTTGACGCCTTGATGTGCAAATCTACTCTAGGCCGTCACATGTATTTGGACCCTGACGTCCTTGGTGACGCCGTCAGGCCATTAACAAAGAAAATGTTCTGGGCTGTCATGTTATAAGTTCCACATCCACCTCTTTTGTCACTCTTGACGCCGTCATGTGTTAAGGCTTGACGTCGTCAGGTACTGTTCCCAGCAAGGAATTTGAGACTTTGCCGTTTTCCCGTTTTCTTCACTTTTATGCTCCAAAAACGTCCAAAACGCTTCCTTTTCCAGATTTCTCTCCAAAAGTACCTAAAATCACAAAAAGGAACGATTTAGGGCAATAATTGATCAAATAATCATGAATTCGGGCTTAAATGACTCCTTACAAGCGGTACACTTTTTGCCTCATCAAATACCCTTACACTTGAGATTTGCTTGTCCTCAAGCAAATGCGCTTTTATTCTAATCAAAATACAAGTTAGGGGTCATTTAACACTAACATAAAAATAATTACAACAAATAATTGTTACTAAAAACCAAAAACAAGCACAGAGGTCATACACTAGCACCTCACAAATAGTGTTTAGATACTCACATCTCTCGGGTATAATAAAGTATATATCACAATAAGGAAATGGAAAACATCTCTCACTACCTGTCATAGCAAATAGATTACCATAGGCTTTGGAAAGGATCAAACCTCCACCACTTGGCGTAAGCACCTAGGATAAACTATCAAAGAGGTCTTTTGAAGGGTTATAACGTTAGGTGTAGGGATATGGAAAACACGGTTTTGTTGGATAAAGGCAATATTTATTGGTGGCGAGTTAATCATCTTGGTTAATTACATGTACAATATGGCATTGCTAAGCCAAGACTAGACTCGACTTAAGCTAATGAATCAAAAATAACTAAAACATAAAACAAACATAGAATGAAACGGGATGGTAGTCCGTATGTTTATTTCTCTTTTCTTTTTATATTTTCTTTTTCTTTTTCTTGATTTTTCGATTTTTTTTTACATACTTTACAATAAACTACTCTAATGACTCGAATCAAGATAATCAAAACACTTGGAGTACTTTTTAAATATTAACGCATATATGGGGTTAATAATTTGATGTTCTTCCCCATTCCTCCATAACACTAGTACTTTACCCATGAGTCCCAATCATCCCAAAACAATATGAACAAGATATGACTTGACTTAGCAACCATGTAATCAATTAGATAGTTTAAACATGTAACAATAATGCACTAAAGATGAGTGCATATACGGAAGGCTAAGGCGATTTGGTTGCACATTTGGGTGGGTTGTAACAAATTCTTCCTTTAAGTAAAATGCTTAAAGTTAGAAACGAAAAGATAGGCTCGGAGGGGTGTACTAGGGGTATCGTATACTAAAAATGAGTAAAATGCTAAGGTGTGGGAAAAATTAATTAACTTTACTAGTCAAGTAATATTACTTAAATGGTCAAGTAATTACGATACGGGTTTAAACGCAAGGGTGATCCTAATGCCTCTTATCATTTAGTAAATCCTAATACACGAATGTAGTCTCACTAGCGGTCTCGGGATGCATCACTAACGCAAGTTCTAGAATCTAAGTACTACCGATACACTCATAAGCACTAATAATGAATGCTTTTCCTATCAAATCTGAAGGTGAACCTCACATATTTGGGTGGAAAATTTTTCTGAATGGTACGGTTTTGTGCTAGTCATACAACTCCTATCCATGAGACGCTTGTTAAGGCTAAAGTTTCACTCCTAAATATTGTAAAAAATTTTTAATTTGGCGCTAAAATTGCACTAACAAGTATTTCTCTTAGTTTTATTACACACCTACTATCAAACAAACAAACTCAAGTGCAATAGTATCCTATAAGGTATCATCATTTACCCTCCCCTTACACTTAGAATGAACATTGTCCCCAATGTTCAATTAAAGAATGTAAAAGTAAAATAGGTAAAAGAATGAAAACAAATACTCCCCTGATTCGTTCGGTGTGGATAGTGTGTCAACAAGGTTAGATCTTCCTCCAAGAATATGAACGTTGAAAGCTTCCCTCCAGAAATATAAATCATCTTCTTATCATATATAACCTGTTAAACCTGAGAAAACAATCAAGGCAAACCTCGCGTAAAATCGGCGGCAATCTATATATACTAACAAATCCTAGAAAAAATAGTATATATATCTTAATGTTGCTTTCTAGGAATTATAGGGATATAATGCTTGTGGAATGAATGTTTGCAGATTTTCTGGAGTTTATAAAACTAAAGAATCAACAAAAACTTTAAGACTCCGGTTTAAAAAAAACTCGCAAAAATTTTCAGAATTTTGGTGCCTGACGCCGTCAGGTTGTAACTCCTGACGCCGTCAGAATGTTCCTGGAAAAATCTTATGCTAAGTTTCCGGAAAATTTCTGGGAAAAATCATGCCTTATTTCCTGGAAAATCCTGCAAAACATCATTATGACTCGATACAAGCATTTGACTCAAACAAATACTAATATACAGGTTCATTTAATATTGTGACGAATCATGATTATTTTCATTCTTATAAACAAATTTGGATTTCCCTTACACTTAGCTTTTGCAAAATACCTTTATATATAATTAAGACGAAGTTGAAAATAAAATAAAGCATTTTCACAATTTAGTTTGAAACATGCTTTACCAACAATGAAAATAAAACATGCATATGGAAACAAATAAAATCAAACAAATAAAAACACACAAAAAATGGGTTGCCTCCCAAGAAGCGCTTTTCTTTATTTACGAGTCTTGTAGCTAGACTCAAGGTCATGGGCAATTACGTGACCTCGTCATTGGTCTCATTCTCTAGGTCATCCTCAATCTTAGATTTGTATTCCGGACCCGATTGTAAGTGTTCTTTATAGAGACCAACCACCTTTTTCTCAATTGCTCCTATAATTCTATTGGCAAATTCCCTATCAACTTTATATTTTGGACCTAGAGTTAAGCAATCCTTATAGAAAAGACTCTTCTTCTCCCATACATAGTCCATGCCCTTTTCTTTATCCTCGTCATTGATGTCCTCAAAAGCACCAATGTTATCCATATCAAATCGAGGCACAAAACGAAATTCCTTCATTCTATTAGGCATCCTATATGTGATCCTATCAGTTTCACTAGTAAATCGGATCGTCCCTTCTATCCCATCATATTCTAACCTGGATTCTTCAACAGATGGCTTACCTAATACAACATGGGACAAGCGACAATCAATAACACTAGCTAAATCTTCAACAACCATAAAGTCAATGATATAAGTAAAGTTCCCAACGAAGACATGTAGACCTTTAATTCTTCCGACAAAGTTACAAACTCCACCGGGGTATTTAGGATCTTTTCTAGGTCCGAGTCTTGTTTTCACTATATCATTATAAACACTCGAGGACATAATGTTGATTGGGGATCCAAAATCAATGTAAGCGTTGTCAATGTACTTATACCCAACATACATGGTACCTTAACATTCTTAGGATCACCTCTCTTTATCATAGGGTTAATTCTAGCAAAAGGAGGTCGACGATTATCAACAAGATTATTATAGTACGCAGTCTCCTCCTTATTGGGACATAGATTGAAATAATCATCTGGTTTTGGATCTATCTCCCCTTCCTCATGTTCCTTCTCATCCTCACCAAAAACTTCAAAATCATTAGATCCTAGGTCCTTATTTGAATACAAGGCGGTCACTAGTACTAAATGCATGATCGAGCTCAACATTAATCAACCTATTAAGTTCCCTAAGTTCCCTAATCTCATTCTCAATCTGTTCACGCAACAAAGCAACATCATTAGGGGAAAGGGGTAGATTCGCGTTTTCCATAATGGCCAACGGAATAGTCAATGAATTTAATTTACTAACAAAGGCACGAAGAAAAAGAGAGACTAAGAAAACCTAAAAATAAAAATATTAATCTTACTAGATAGGAATCTAGCTAGTAGACCTAATAAAAAGAAATTCTAACCTAGACAATAACTATTCCCCGAGCTGCGGCGCCAGAAACTTGATACGTGGGAATTGCACCCTCACAACAGGTTTTACCTCTCAAGGGATCTTGAGAAGCTTACAACCCCTACCAGGCAGTGTACCTGATCGTTGTAGTATAGTATAGTGACAAGTACCGGGGGATTGATCGTTCAACTCAGGAATAGTGTCACTAGGATTAGAAAGCCTACTAAACTAGGTCTAGAGGTGAGGGATGATTCTTTTTGTATTTTTTATATTTTATAAAAGCAAGTAAAATCTCGGGTTTTGAAGGAGTGGGCAGAATTAGTTGCTAGCCAACTAACCCAATTAACTAAAGATGCAATCAAAATAAAATAAAAGAAATGAAAACTAAACTAATTTACTAATGTGGTGAAAACAATAATGAGAAAAGTTGTGTTTACTTAGATCTCATTACTCCCTAGATATCTTTTACCGGTTGATTAGCTTGTTACAATTGCATGGATGACGGGTTATATTCCTTAATACTAGTCGTAGGGCCGTGTACAATATTCCCTAACTCTATAAGATCCTACTTCACTCCTATGTCAAACCGATTAAAAGCTCCTAACATGGGATCATTAGAATTCACTTATGCATTAAATACAACCAAAAATCGTAGTATACCTCCGATCAGGTTTCTTAAGACGTTCAAGCAAGTTACCAATGGAAGTCTGCTAGTATTCTTAAGCCTAACATCGAATACAATCATCCGTAACAATTATAAACAAACAATCAACCAATAATCAACATCTAGGTTTCACTACATCTAAGCAAACACAATAAAAACCTAGCCAAACATGTTAAAAGAAAGATAAACATAAGATAGAATCAAACAATACGTAGACATATTGAATGATTATTGGAGAACTTATCTTTATTAAAACATGGAAGAAAGAAGGGTTTGAAACCCCTTCAATATGCAGGAAATTCGACCTAGCGTTTGTGTGTGATATTCCACAACTTGTTCCACACTTTACAATGAAAAATTAGAAAAAAATATATATAGACTAAACATCCTGATGGCATCATGTATTAGCCTCTGACGCCGTCAACTCGCCGCCAAAGTGAAATTCATATTGCCTAGATCCAGTCTTGACGCCTTCATGCGCAAATCTACTCTGGGCCGTCACATGTATTTGGACCCTGACGGCCTTGGTGACGCCGTCAGGCCATTAACAAAGAAAATGTTTTGGACCGTCACGTTATAAGTTCCACATCTACCTCTTTTGTCACTCTTGACGCCATCATGTGTTAAGGCTTGATGTCGTCAGGTACTGTTCCCAACAAGGAATTTGAGACTTTGCCATTTTCTTCACTTTGATGCTCCAAAAACGTTCAAAACGCTTCCTTTTCTAGATTTCTCTCCAAAAGTACCTAAAATGACAAAAGAAACGATTTAGGGAAATAATTGATCAAATAATCATGAATTCAGGCTTAAATGACCCCTTAAAAGTGGTACACTTTTCGCCTCATCAGGGAGGCATATGCCTTTGGGGAGGATTGTAATTGATGTTGTAAAATTTGTATATTATTATGTTTACTAACTTTGTTTTGCAAGTTTATTTCTAATTAGACTAACAATTATGGATAAGTTTGTCTTCTGTGTTCTGTTTTAGTGTTTGGTTTGCAGGTTCCTGTTTCTGCTGATGAACAAAGATCCATACATCACATATCAGTTGAATAAGAGTTAACAGAAAATTTAAAAGTTTATTCCTTAATATCATTCAGGGTTACATCAGCAAACAACCAAACATCAGAACTAGATTACAAGGGAGATCAACAAACAATCTAACAACCAGCAACCTCAAAAGACACCAAGACCACAACCCACATCAACCCAAACTCCTACTCTATCTTCCTCTTCCCCTTTCCCAGGTCCTTGCTGTTGAACCTGAGACCTTGATAGATCTTTGAGCACTTGTGGATCGTTAGTTATGTTTATGTAATCACAAACACACTAAAAGAAAATCTTTATAACTTGTATTTTAAAGCGGAAATAAACACAAGTAGAATAACAGAACACTAAGAATACTTGATCCTCTATGGATCTTTTGATAATACTGAAATTGAAATTCTAAAAACGTGTAACTAATGCATAACAAAGCGTTCCTTTTATAAGCAAGGAACCCTAAACTGTTTTCCAACAAATGTATATTCTATAAACTTAAAGAGATATGCATTATCACTTCCTAAATAAACTCATGCATATCCTAACTAAATAACAAAATACACGGAATATCTATATCCGTAGAAACAAACTATGCTGAAACTAGTCTTCAGCAGATATACTGTGTTAGGAATACAAATATTCCTATAAAAGTCTCGGTCACCTAATTGTTGTAATAGCATTAATTTAGCTCGTAGCTAGTTTATATATTAGTTAGTTAGTATTAGTTTAAGTAACACCGTGGAAGAAGGACGGGTCTTACCCACTGTATGCCTGATCCACAGCCCAGGTGTGGGCGTTTTTATGTTTCTTTGTAGCTTAGTATAAATACTCCTCTCCACATGTGGAGAGGGTTGGACCTTCTCATAGTTTGAATCTAATCTTTTCAATTTTCTCTCTTTATCTCAAGGTTCCAACTTTTCTCTCCTTTCCTTCCTCTTTTAATTCATACGCCACACATAACCACCTTGCACTTCATGTTTGTGACTTAGTAATTATCCTACAATTGGTATCAAGAGCCAAGGTTTCATCTTAGGGCCTTGTAGAATCGAATTTGGTGTGGTTTTGTGTAGTATTTGTGACTTAGAATAGTTTTATTCAAAACATCTTAGTTTGGTATTTCTTGTGTTATTAGATGTGTTAGAGATGTACTTTTATGATCCTTAGTGTTAGCACAACATTGTAGTTCAGTTGGTTTTTGGATTTCATAAGCTTATTTGAAGTTTAGATTGAGTCTTAGTCGTTTTCCATTGTTGCGATTAGCTACACTGTTCTATTGCTTCACTGCGATTAGCTCCTGATCTCTGTGGTTAGTTTGTATGCGATTACTATTCTGGGAATACAAACAAATCGCAAGGATAGTGACACTTTTGGACTATTGTCATTGCGACTTGCTCCTGCGGTTAGATGATCTGCGATTGGTATCTGAGACTATATGACTGCGTTTAGCTTCTGCGGTTTAGGGGACTGCATTTAGTTTCTGCGGTTTACTACTTACGGGGGTTAGTGATTTGTGTGTAATCCATTTTGTGGTTAGTGTACTCTGCGGTTAGTTGCTACCTGCGGTTAAGTCACCTTGTGATTACCTTTATCTGTGGTTATCCACCTTGCAGTCACTTTCCACTGTGATTTGCTCACCTTCCGGTTATCTCTCACTGCGATTCGTGCATATTGTTACGACTATCTCACATTATTTGGCAATTCACTAAGTGATGAGATTCATGTGATTGGGTAACCAATTTGCAATTCGTGTATTGTTGTAACCTTAGTCGTTTCAATTGGTCTAATTGTGATATGACGTTGTGAGATATTCCTTAAGACTTGACTAATCTCAATTGGACATATTGCTACTGGACTTGTCACAACTTAACACTTGATGCAAACTGTGACTCATCTGGTATCTCTCTATTAGTTTAATCTGCTGAATATATCTTCCGGTTTCTTTAGTTGACTTTAGTAAAATCCCTAGAAAGAATCATTTCTCGGTTTAAGTCACTAAAGTTGTAAAATCCCATTTGAAGACTTTGAGATGTCGACTGTATCAGATGACATTCAAGCTGCTGGGTCCGACACCCGACCTCCGATGCTAGACAGGACAGATTATGAATCATGGGCGCAAAGAATCAGATTGTATTGCTTGGGTAAAGAAAATGGTGAAAACATTCTACGTTCTATCGATGAAGGTCCTATGCAGATGGGTACAACCAGAGATGCTATCTCCACTGCTGAGGATGGCTCAGTTGTTCAGGGAATTGATAGATCACACACCTACAATGATCTCACTGATGTTGAAAAGAAGCGCTATGATGCTGACATTCGTGCCTTCAACATAGTTATACAAGGGTTACCCAAAGATGTGTACAAGCTAATCAACTTCAACACCGAAGCCAAAGCGGTATGGGATAATGTCAAAATGCTTCTGTCTGGCTCTGAGCTGACCAAAGAAGACCGTTAATCTCAATTGTATGATGAGTTTGAGCATTTCAAAATGAATCCTGGTGAAAACATTACTGATTACTATGTCAGATTTCACAAGCTGGTTAATGACATGAGAATGATCAGAATGACAATGCCCAACATTCAACTCAACTCTAAGTTTGTAAACAACATGTCACCTGAGTGGGATCGGTTTGTCACAGCTGTCAAGCTCAACAAAGGATTGAGAAACACTAATTATGAACAATTGTTTGCGTATCTACAACAACATGAGAAGCATGCAGCATATGATCTTCAATTAAGGGAGAAGCTCAATCTAACTGTCACCAATGACCCACTTGCTTTCATGACCAGTATCTTGCCAATCAATCAACTTGTGTCATCTGTGGATCACTCATCTCCACAATCATCAACTGCCATGAATGCTCATCTCGATTCAGGGTACTCTCATACTGACAAGATGATTGACAATCTTTCCAATCAAGTATCTCTGCTAGTTCAACACTTTAGGGCTGCACTCCCTCCTACCAACAATCAACTCATAACTTCCTCCAATCCACGCAATCAGGCTATTGTGGAAGATGGTAAAGTGATGGTGCAAAACGTTCAGGGTAGACAGAATGTGAATCAAAGGAATGTTGTGTGGGGTAACTTTCAGAACAGAGTTGGTAATGTGAATCAGGGACAAGGAAGGCAACCAAAATGTTACAACTGTGGTGGTTTTGGTCACATCGCCAGAAATTGCACTCAGCCAAAACGTCCTCAAAACTCAGACTACTTCAAGGACAAAATGTTGCTCATGCAAGCTCAAGAGAATGGAGTAGTACTTAATGAGGAAGAATTGGAATTCATTGCTGGTGATGATGGTAAGACATTCGATGATGATGTGGATGAACAGCCAGTTCAGGACTTAGCTCTCAATGATCCAAACATTTTCCATGCAGAAGATTGTGATGCTTTCGACTCAGATGTTGATGATGAACCCACTGCTCAGACAATCTTCATGGCGAATCTATCATCTGTTGTCTCACCCACTCAACAACCTGGTCCATCCAAATCATCCATCATTTCTGAGATACTAAAATTATATGATAAATGTACTGTCAATGATGAACAAAAGATCTTCAATGATATACGATGAAATAATGTCTGTGAATCAAATGAGGCTGAATTGGAAACCAGTAATGTGATTCCAACTGAGCAACATTCGGATCACGACAGTACTTATGACATATCTTGTGGAAAGTCTTTTGTCGCGTGTGATAATAATGTGATGCATGAACAAACGATATGTAACGAAGTACAACAAATTGACGTTGCTGAATTAGATAATGCAAATTTGGGAAATAGCAATATTGTCCCATATGAACAATATGTGAAGCACAATGTCGAGTCTGTTGTACCGAGTAATATATCCTCTGTTGATGACGATATGTGTGAATTGGATGAGTATACTGCTGTTGCACCTGATGACACCCTAATCACTAGGATTAATACTCTTAAGGAACAAGTTAGGTTCTATGAACAACGTGCAAAATTTGAGCTAACTGAGCGTGAACCGAAAATGGAATTGCAGATGCATGCTTACATCACTAAACAAAATTAAAAGGAAATGGCCTTTAAACAAGAGATTAAATCTTTTCAAAATCAACTTGAACGTGCTTTTAAGGAAAAACAGGAAATTCAGGATAGTATAAATCTCCTAAAAGGTGAATTTCAACAAAAGGAAACTAAACTGTTAAACGAATTTTCCAACCTTAAGCAGTTGAAAAACAAACTTGAAAACAAGTTGTATGTTCTATGCCAAACACTTGAAACAGCTCAAATGGTGGAAAAGCACATGAAACTGCGAGACAAGCATAGTGATAAGGATTTAGGGTTGCCTAAAACAAATTTTCTTAAGAGCGTTAGAGACTATCAACCTGTCCTTTATGATGCTAAGGTTATGCTTACACCCAATCATGATCCCCCAAATTGTTCGTCCGACAAAGAATTAGATGAACTTGATTCTGCCGATAGAGAGAGATTTGATAAGAAAATGAAGGATCCAAAGTGCGTTAAACACCGAGTCATTGTTAAACCTCATGATTACTATGAACAAAACTGAGTGACTGTTTTTGCACCTCAAACTAAGTTAACACCAGAACAGGTATTCTGGCCCTTAGACGTTGAAAAAATAAAATCTGAGGAAATTAAGGCCAAGACATCCCTAAAGTTAGCTGCCCCAGCGGTGTATCCCCCCAATACACCGATGCACTTAGTTCAGTTGTCACTTCCCACGCAATGTAAAACTCTTATTAGCATTTATGTCCTGTGTCAAATGTTCACTGATTTTGATAAAACATGCAAAAAGAGAATCACACCAACGGGAATTACTGAGGGTGAAAGGGGATTTGAACTAACCAAAGAGTGTTACTTAACTGAAGTCATCCTATTTTTTAAACTAATCAAAGAACACTTTGAGGGTTTACGAAAATCACTTGATGTTGAGCTGAAAGAAATGAAAGATGTGTTTAAAAACATGGAAAATAAGTGTAAACAAAAAACAATTGATCTTCAGCATAGCGAGATTGCCAGAAAAAATATTCTCATCATGAATGACAACTTGATTGCTAAGTGTATTTCTCAAGATGTGTTCTATACTGCTTCTGATTCTTTGATAACTGCTTGTCATTTTCATGAAATGTCTATGGCTTTGAATAATCTCCAAAATCGTGTTGTTGAGCTTGAGGGTGAGAATTTGAAACTGCATACAAAAATTCAAAATGATGATCATGACAACATGGTCAAACACTTTTCTAAACTAGAAGTTGATAATCTTAACTTGCAATTAATGTATCAACATTTAGAAGAAAAGGTTAAAATGTCAAAGGCAAAGACATCTTCTGATGTTCCTGAATTTGACACATATTTTGAATTGGCAAAAAGGGATGAAAAAATTCAAGCTCACACTAACACGATTAGAAAATTGAGGACTCAAATTGCCTAAATGAAATCTTCCATGTGTGCAGATTCTCAAAGTTTTCAACTTCAAAACATGATCAACAAACTCAAACATGAAAATGATTGTTTTCAAGCTGAAAATTCCAAAGTTAAACAACATTACAAAGAGTTATATGATTCAATTAAAATCACTCGTGATAAAACCAATGAAAAGATAACTTCTTTGCTAAATGAAATTCAGAATCTAAAGACCAAGGTGAAAGGGAAGATGCCGGTCGATGCAAGCGACCTTATCAATTCAAAGGTCTGTGAATGTAAAAATTATGCATGTGAGGCTGTTTTCATACCACTTCCACTTAAGAACAATGAGCTAGTCCATAGTGATTACCTTAGACATCTTAAGAACTTCCTTGATATGTCCCATGAGATCATTGAAGAAGTTAGAATGGTGAGACCATCTGATATCGCCCTATCTGATATTAGTTTTCTCACCAAACGGTCACAAGAGTTGTTAGAATATGCCATAGTTACATGTCCCAAAATTTCCAACATGCGTGATAGGAATGGCACATCCATATCCAGAAATTTGAAGAAGCATGTTACATTTGATATACCTCTGGCTAGTTCTGAGCATAGCACATCATCACCTAGAAACCAAACAACTGTGCAACAATCTAACGTTCCCATCGTAAATTCTACAGGAGTAATCAATATTGCTAAAGCTAGCGGGTCAAAGCCTAAAGGCAATACAAGGAATGATAGGACTTCGCCTTCTAAGAGTGATCAAGGGAAGAAAGTAGAAGACCGCCTTAGGAACAATAAGATTGACTTGAATGAAAAGAATCGTGTTGATTCTAGTGTTTGCATTAAGCGTACTATAATTAATTCGAATTCTTATGCTATTTGCAAGACTTGTAATGGATGTTTAATTTCTGGTAATCATGATGAATGTGTTGTGTCCTTTTTGAAATCTTCCTATAAATCTGCTAAGACACACAAACAGGAAAACAATACATGGAAAGCAACAGGAAAAGTTTTTAACAACGTAGGATATCAGTGGAAACCTACTGGAAGAAAATTCACTCTAGGAAACCAGTGCCCCTTGACTTACATGCCCGACTCTAAGTCGTTAGAGGTTAAGAGATGGAAGGCTACTGGTAGAAAATTCCCTTTAGTGACCAAATGCCTTGATAGTAAGCCTGCTGAGTCCACTTGTGGCGGTTCATCTTTGAGAACCAATGAAATTACTGATCCTGTTTCTGTTAAACATGTGTGTGCTAACCAATTGGATCCCAATTACACCTGGGGATCCATGTTTTTCAGTCATCCATATCTGTCTGGTTTCAAATGCAGGTCGTACAAATCGTCCTGTGGTATTTGGACTCAGGCTGCTCAAAACATATGACTGGGGACCGCTCTCGGCTCAGAAATTTCGTGAAAAAGTTTATCGGGATAGTTAGATTCGGAAACGACCACTTTGGAGCTATTATGGGGTATGGTGATTATGTGTTTGGTGATAGCGTGATTTCTAGAGTTTACTATGTGGAAGGACTTGGGCACAACTTATTCTCTGTTGGACAATTTTGTGACTCGGATCTCGAAGTGGCCTTCAGAAAACACACATGTTTCGTTAGAGAATTGGATGGAGTTGATCTTCTTAAGGGAAGTCGAGGCACAAATTTGTATACCATCTCTATCGAAGACATGCTGCGGTCCTCTCCCATTTGCTTGCTCTCTAAGGCCTCAAAGAGCAAATCATGGTTATGGCACCGTCGTTTGAACCACTTGAACTTCGGCACCATTAATGAACTTTCTCGTAAAGATCTTGTTCGAGGTATGCCTAGATTGAAGTATGAAAAAGATCATCTATGTTCATCATGTCAATTGGGAAAAAGCAAGAAACAAACTCATAAACCAAAACCCACCAACTCCAACACTGAAGTACTCCATACCCTTCACATGGATCTGTGCGGACCCGTGAGAGTGCAAAGCTTCAATGGGAAAAGATATATTCTTGTTATTGTGGATGATTTTTCACGATTCACATGGGTGAAGTTTTTAAGATCCAAAGATGAAACTCCTGTAATAATCATCAATATAATCAAGCAGTTGCAAGTAAGGCTCAACAAAACAGTTAGAATCATTCGCACAGACAATGGAACTGAGTTTGTCAACCATCAACTTACTCAATTCTATGAAAGTATTGGCATCAGTCATCAGAAGAGTATTCCTCGAACTCCTCAACAAAATGGAGTTGTTGAAAGACGGAATCGCACACTAGTTGAAGCTGCTCGCACTATGCTTATATTCTCAAAGACACCAATGTTTCTGTGGGCGGAAGCTGTTGCAACTGCATGCTACACTCAAAATCGGTCATTAATTCATCCTCTCCACAACAAGACACCGTATGAGCTGGTGCATCTCAAAAACCGGATCTCTCCTTTCTTCGTGTATTTGGTGCCCTGTGCTATCCAACTAACGACAGTGAAGACTTAGGGAAGCTTAAAGCTAAGGCAGATATTGGGGTATTCGTCGGTTATGCGGCCGATCGAAAAGGGTACCGAATCTACAACAAAAGAACCCGACAAATCATGGAAACAATCCAAGTCACGTTTGATGAGCTAACAGAGCATACGGCTTCAGGACACACCAGTTCTGGACCCTCACCTAATCTTCTGTTTCCTGGACCAATAAGTTCGGGACTTGTACAGCCCTCCAAAACCGTCAATTCTTATGTTCCGCCTACTTGTAAAGAATTGAAGAAGTTATTTGACCCCATGTTTGATGGGTACTTCGAATCGAAGCAACCTCAAGCTCCTGAACAACAGGCTGCATAACCTAATGATATGATGGTAGATGCTTCTCGTGTCTTAAATGATCCATCCACTTCCATTTCACTTGATCAGGATGCTCCAGAAGTAAGCAACTCCCAACATGTGTCAAATGCACTTTCTTCCTCTGAAAGTCAAGAAGCGACAACCAATAATTCATGTGAAAACAATCCTTTTGCCCCTCCTGAAGATGAACCATTTGTCAACGTGTTCGCTTCGGAACCATCCAACGAAGCATCATCTTCAGGAGAATCAAATTCTACCATATCAGTTCACTATCCTCAACCTCATGAACATCTCAGAAAATGGACCAACGATCACCCAATTGATAACATCATAGGTAATCCCTTACGACCAGTGTCCACCAGAAAACAGCTTGCTACCGATGCCTTGTGGTGCTTCTTCAACTCCGTATTATCCAAAGTCGAACCCAAAGATTTCAAGGATGCACTTGCTAAAGTATCCTGGTTCACGGTCATGCAAGAAGAAATCCATGAGTTTGATCCCCTTGATGCAAGAAGAAATCCACCTGAATGTGCTATGATTATCGCTCTCAAATGGATTTTCAAAGTTAAGCTTGATGAGCATGGTGATGTGTTGAAAAACAAGGCTCGATTAGTTGCAAAAGGATACAGTCAATAAGAGGTATTGACTTTGAAGAATCATTTGCACCGGTTGCTCGTATCGAGGCCATTAGAATCTTTCTTGCCAATGCTGCCAGCAGTAACATGATTGTTTATCAAATGGATGTTAAGACTGCCTTCCTGAATGGGGACTTAAAGGAGGTAGTCTATGTTACTCAACCTGACGGTTTCGTGGATCCAGAAAGACCAAATCATGTATATCGCTTGAAAAAGGCACTCTATGGTCTCAAACAGGCTCCGAGAGCTTGGTACAACACACTTTCCAAGTTTCTCCTTGCAAATCGATTTACCAAGGGTGTGGTTGATCCAACCTTGTTCACTAGGAAGACTGGAAACAACCTGCTTCACGTTCAAATCTATGTAGATGATATCATCTTTGCATCGTCTGATTCCAAGGAATGTGATCTCTTTGCTACAGAAATGAGTTCCAAGTTTCAAATGTCTATGATGGGAAAAATGTCTTTCTTCTTGGGATTAAAAATATCACAAAACCCGAGCGGCATCTTCATCAATCAAGCCAAGTATGCTAGTGATATCCTCAAGAAGTTTGGCTTTAATTCAAGTGACATTGTTGATACACCCATGATTGAAAGATCCAAACTTGATGACGACTCTGCTGGAATAACCATTGATCAGACCAAATACAGAAGCATGATTGGATCTCTCATGTACCTCATAGCAAGTAGACCAGACCTTCTTTTTTCCGTATGCATGTGCACCAGATATCAATCCAAACCCACCAAAAAGCACTTAGAAGCAGTCAAAAGAATCTTCAGATATCTCCAAGGGACTATTCACATGGGTCTTTGGTATCCTAAAGATAATGCGATGGCTCTTACGGCCTACTCAGATGCTGATCATGCGGGGTGTCAAGACACTCGCAGAAGCACTTCCAGAGGTGCTCAATTCTTGGGTGAGAAACTTGTCAGCTGGTCATCAAAGAAGCAAATGTGCACCTCAATATCATCCACAGAAGCTGAATACATAGCCATGTCCTCGTGTTGTGCTCAAATTTTGTGGATGAGATCACAATTATCTGATTATGGGTATGACTTCAACAAAATCCCAATGTATTGTGATAACAAAAGTGCCATTGCCCTGTGTTGCAACAATGTCCAGCACTCCAGAGCCAAGCATATAGACATTCATCATCACTTTATCAGAGAATAGGTGGAGAAAGGGATAGTGGAACTCTACTTTGTAAGAACAGAGTTTCAGTTGGCTGACATATTCACAAAGGCTCTTTCTAGAGAAAGATTTCAGTTCATTCTCCCACGACTCGGGATGAAAAGCCTCACTCCAGAAACTCTCAAGTCCCTCCAAGAAGAGAATGATGATTGAAGGATTGGCCTCACATATCCTTTGTACATAAAATATATCAAAGAGAAAATAGAAAAATTTATAATCTATAAAATCCATAAAAATCGAAAAATCATAAAATACAAAAATATTCTTCTCTCGACATGTCTTTTGTGTAATCAATATTATGTATGTTTCTAGAAATTTCATTCAATAATGACACGGATTCATACATATGCTTGAGCAAGAGTTTTTCGGTTTCAAATAAAGTGTTTTCAAAAACATGTCGTATCTCAAAATATTCTTCAAAACAAAGGCTTGCTATTACTTCAGATAGCAACCCGTTTTTTAAAATGGGGAAAACACGTCGCCAAAAAGACATATCAGGTGAAGTTCACCTGGGCACGGATTACTTTATATCCGTGTCTCTTCGATATAATGTACGCCTCAGTGCATTATTTATTGATAAGGAAGAGAAGTCTTCCTTTTATCGCAAATACTTTTCCTTCCATGATTCTTCCGGAAAGTATTTGTGATAAACTTGGTGGTACCATGAAATTTTCTGAAATCAAAATGAAAACATTTCATCAAATTCATCTCTCAATCAATGCCAACAACTTTTCTTCAAAAATATAAAAATGGGTCATTGATTGAGGGGGAGAGCGATTTCAAAATTTCATGTAACATCAAAACGCAACACTTTGTACAAAACAAGCAACAACTTGTGATGGTTATGTGTCAATATGAGAATTTTTCAAAGAGTTTTCGTTAAAACTTCAAAGCTTTTGTAAAATCTTCATTTCTGACACATAACCACCTCCCTCACAAATTGAGGGGGAGCATGAAAAAGGTTCCTTTTAATCAGAAAATATTAAAACTTACCGCATGTCTCTCCCAAACGTTTTTTTAAACTTATTTAAATCAATTGAGATCCAAAATCTCAAAAGATTTGAAATTTTTGATCGGGGGTGAGAATGTGATTTAAATATGTATTCTGATAATCAAAGTGACTTTAGGACTCAATAAATAGGCTCCCACATATGTGCTAAGCTCTTTCGAATATCGATGCACATATTGAGGGGGAGCAAAAGGCGTTTGTGGAAGTAATACCAAAGACCGACCGTTTATCTTTATGCACAGAGTTATAAGGATGGTTAAGGTTAGGTATGAGTTCCCATGATCCACCAGAACCGGAAGGATCTTCCTAGGGACAATCCATAGTAGATTAGAAGTCCTTAGGAATGATTGAAAAAAGGAGAAAAGTGAGAAAGGAAAGAGTGCGGACTGAGATAGAGCTAGGACTGGAACAATCCCAACAAGGTTCTAGTAATGAAGTCTCGGTAAGCACTGAAGGGGTTAAAGAATGAAAAAGAAATGAAATGAGAAAGGGTGAAAAGAAATAGCCCTCCTTATATTCAACTTTAGGGCAGTAACCGGGTTCAACTTCATGAGCTACTGGCGGTTACTAACGTAACTCCGGTATTAAAGACAAGATGTCATGGACCCAGTGGCGCACTGCACTAAACTTCCCAACCACTCAAGTTCTCTTAAAAGAACTTGTTTCATTCTCATGGGGAACCCTGTGTAATGTATCAACCGCTCATTGCGAGCCATGTTGATATCTAAAACAGGAGACGCCTCCCCAGTCTCCAGGAGCGGATCAAAATGCACTATTGAGTCTAGAGCCATGAGATCATCCATAAATCTCGATAGGACACACTTCCAAATATACTTATTGTTTCACACAATGTGGAAAATAAGATAAAATATTTAGAGTCCTACGCATTATCCTTGTGGTATTACTAGAACATCCGAGTGATATGAGTATATTCACGATGAGGATGGAAATCCTTCTAGAGCAAACATCACTCAAGCTCTCGGTAGGTGACATGTGAGATCCATCTTGGATCAATGATCAAGTGACAACTGGAAAGCAACAATGGTGCGATTCAAATTTGAATCAAACTTGTTCCAGGATATGGATTGACGGATACTTTTGCTAAAACCTTTCAATGTGCTCACAAACTAATTTTTTTGAGCACATTGATTGTGTATATCCTTTCAAACAAAAGTATTTTTGATGGAAATGTGATTCAAAGTTAAAAACTCTCGTCGTGTCGCAAAATGTTTATTATTTGACACGCGAGTGATTTCTATAAATCAATTTCTCATCAATCAGTGAATGTCAATTCACCGATTCACTCTATCGTGTTGTTTGCTTTGAGACGTTCTGGTAAGAGAACATGCTAAGTATGAATATTCTGAAGTGGATTCTTTGGAAAATTCATTACTACAAGCTGGAAATTCCTGTCAAGGAGAGTCCTCTCTAAAAGAGACTCTACCTAATCACAGGTCGGTTTTCACAAAACCAGAGGGTAGTCTGTCCTCGCTGAACGAATGACAAAGCCATATTCGTTCTCTATATTTATTGCTAACTGTCTTATTTCAGGGATACATATAAAGATGGCGTTGATGGCTCCTAACTCCAGTTGAATCGGGTCAATCCATACCTCATGCTCACACATCCTGCTCACTATCAATGATGAAGAGAGACTTACTACTACAAATGTTGAGAGACTACCAACAACGTTTCCGCTACTTTGATGAGAAGTCTCCTGAACCACAATTCTGATGTAAAGTCTCCTGATCCAGAAGGGTGTGAGCATGACGGTCCTAAAGTCACTACATCACATGAAGGCGATACTACTATGGATGAGCTCAGAGATTTACTTTGGCTGATGATCTCAAAGAAGCTCAAAGATTACATATCACAAAGGAATCCAAATCACAAGTTCGCTTGCTTGAAGGACAAAGTGTGCAGAAAAGTGAAGAATCAGAACCTACGAGCTACAAAGACTAAAGAATGCTTAAAGATCAAAGAGCTTAACTTCCATGGTGACCTCACTTAGGGGGAGATTGTTAGGAATACAAATATTCCTATAAAAGTCTCGGTCACCTAATTGTTGTAATAGCATTAAGTTAGCTCGTAGCTAGTTTATATATTAGTTAGTTAGTATTAGTTTAAGTAACACCGTGGAAGAAGGACGGGTCTTACCCACTGTATGCCTGATTCACAGCCCGGGTGTGGGCGTTTTTATGTTTCTTTGTAACTTAGTATAAATACCGCTCTCCACATGTGGAGAGGGTTGGACCTTCTCATAGTTTGAATCTAATCTTTTCAATTTTCTCTCTTTATTTCAAGGTTCCAACTTTTCTCTCCTTTCCTTCCTCCTTTAATTCATACGCCATACATAACCACCTTGCACTTCATGTTTGTGACTTAGTAATTATCCTACATACTGCTTTAGCAGGAACCAAATTTTCAGCAGGAACCATCAGCAATAACTTCAGTAGAATTCTTTATTCAGCAGAATTCCCAACAATCTTCCCCTAATCTTGAATTTGACATGGTTAAGTTCAAGATTCTTGATAGATCTTTAAAGGTACAAACCAAGAGGATTGAATTCGAACATCGTCAGCAAAGAATCTTCATCAGCAGGATCTCTAGGATCAGCAAAAACTTGAAAACTCCATTCTTTGCAGCAACAAATGACCAATCGTACATCAAAACATATTAGTTTCATACTATTCTCATCACATCCAGGTGTGTTAACTCCTGTGAGAGGTGAATCATTGAAAATAATGGATTCGATGTCTCTTTACCAATAGCCATCACTACTGGAGTAGTCAAATGTTTAAGTTCGAAAACTATGGTACACTGATGACCATATGATTTTTTGCAAATCATCAGCTATAAACGGATTTGAGATGTCTTTACCTGTAGCCGTTTGCTCAGGACTAGTCAATTCTTTTGGTAAGTAAATCACCTAGGAAATTGAATACCAAATATGGTTTTCCACTGCCTTTACCAAAAGCCATACACTTGTGGGCTAGCCAATTATTGGGAATACATAAGGAAAAATCCATGGTCAATTGACAACCATCCAACTCTCAGCTGTTAAGTATGGGTGAGTTGAGTACCCAATAGTTTTTAGCAAACTATTACAGCTATCAACAGATTTGACTTGTCTTTACCAAAGTTGTACCCTTTGGACTAGCCAACTTTTTGATGGAATAGTCAACATTAGGTAAGTTGATAACCAGAGAAGGTGTGGAAAAACCAACACCAAAACCTGCATACAACATACACATGACTATACAAATCTGTTAGTTTTTTTTTTATTTTTTTTTTATTTTTTTTTAACATAATGAAAATAAACAAATATCCAACAAAATACCATCAAGTAGCTCTGGCCACCCTGATCCTGACTTTGAACAAACGAACCAAAGATTCAGCAAATAATCTAGCATTCCCAACTGGTTCAGGAGGAATCTCCAACTTATGTTGAAGCATTTTCTCCATAAGAAGCACAGACAGAGGATAATTCTTCTCAATGAACATGATTACCCTGATTCCAGATGTAGTCTCCAAGACATGAACATAAAGAAGAGGATAAAATTTCCAACTTTGTACTTTCCACCTCTGATTGTTCTTCCACACTCCATAACCAGAACCAATTGGAGAAGTAGAATCCATGAGCACTTGAAGATCCCCCAATAGAAATAATCTTGCGCCTTCAGGAGTATGAGTAGCATAATGCTTGGTAACCAACTCATTGAGAGTGACTAAATCCTGATGATCCACAAGATGCAAAATTTCTTGTAGAAATGTGAATGACAAAGATGTTTTATCAAGACTATAAATAGTTTTGATCTGTCCATTACTAGACAGCTCCCATCTAACCAAAACATCCCTAAAACCTTCTGGCCAATCATCAGGAGATCCTTCTTTGATAAAAGAAGAATCAGCAGCATTGACATCTACTACTTTATGCACTGGAGGGTGTGAAACCTTCATCCTAGCCATTCTTTTGGCCCTTCGACCAGGCATATATATAGCGGCCTGTGGAGAAGAAGGTTCTTCAGTAGCTACATCCTCATCAGATACATCTTCTACAGCATGTGTTTCCACTGATGGAAGATCTAATGGAACATCAGTAGAATCCTCAGCATGAGATTGACCAAGTGCAACAGATTCAGCTTGGGCATCCATCTCCAACCTAATCTGTTTAGCCCTAGCAGCTGCAAGCTCTACTTCTCTCATTTTGAGCTCATGAAATCTTGTCATTTCAGCTTGTTGATCATCATGCAACCTTTTAGCAGCCTCTTCACCCAATCTCTCCTCCTCCATTTATCTTCTTGTTCTCTTTTTAGAAGGAAGATCTTCTGCTACAACGTTTGCTTTACCTTTGTCAATAATAGAGGAAGCAACATCAGTTGTTTTATCAGCAGAAGTAGATACACTAGGTGAAGGTACATGAGCAACAGCAGAAACACCCATATCCAGAGTAGGAACAGCATCAGCAGAATGAGATACAGATGTAGCAGGCACATCAGCAAAAACAACTTCATTCATCTTTAATCTCTTAGACTGTGGTTCTTCATCAGTAGTAAGTAAAGTAGGAACAAGCTTAGGAGTACTCATTCCATCCTTTTCTAATCTGGTCTTGATTCTATTATACTGAAAAACCAATTGTTCATCTGAGAGAGACCAAACTTGTTTCCTAGTCCAAGCATTATTATATAGTGCACTGCTTTGATTTTTCACAAAATTTCGCATAAACACCCTTTGTTGTGCTTGAGTCATTGGTTTATCCCTCTTTTCTTTGGCAATTCTCTCATCTGCTTCTCTCTTCCTTCGTTTCATTATCTCAATAATTCCAGGAACCCAATCATCTTTACTGACTTCCTTTCCAAGAATATCTCTAGCTAAACCAGGAGTAGAAATCACTTGTCTTCCAATATGCATCCAGTCTGCTTCATTAAAGTTTGGAATGGCAGCATCCAATTCTCTTTGTCTTTCAATAGGCAGAGTAGAAATATACTTGTTTGTAGCAGATTGGAACTCTGAATCATATTTAACTTGTTCTTCCTTTGCCAATTCTGTACTTTTCTTATGATCTTCCCATTCTTTCAAAAGTCTTTCTTGCTCAAGTCTTTCTTTTTCTGAGATAAGATCATCATGAGGAATGACTAACTCTTCCAGAGGATCAGCAGCAATATCTTGAACATCTAAATCAATTAGAGTATCAGCAGATCCTGTAGTATGGAGAGTTGCAGTTGTGTCTTCATGAGAAACTTGTTCAGGAACTGATGGATCAATTTTAGGTGAATCCATATACTCTTTACCAGCCACAAAGAATGAATCTATTGATGTGTGAACCCCTTCAGTAGTCTTCTCAGTAACAACATCAATAATGGGTTCATTATCCTGAAGAGTATCACCAGCATCTGTCACTGGAATCTCAGCAATATTGGACACCTTAGAAGATTCAGCAGACTTCTTTGCCAAATACTGTCTTCCCTTTCTTCTACCGAACAGAATTGGCTTCTTAAGTTTTGAGGATTCAGCAACTTTGGGAGAAGAAGCATGAGACTGTTGAGCAACTTCAGCCAAGATCTCAAGTGAACCCAAGTTCCTATCCTCATGTACTTCATCAGCAGCAATCACAACCTTTCTTTTCTTTTGCTGACAAAGTTAGGTTTCTAACTCCTGAACCCTCTTTTTCAACAACTCAATCTCACCACCAAGAGAAGATTTGGTATCTGCAAGCTCCTTTTGAAGATCATCAGTCTTTTTAACATACCTGCAAAGCAAATCATGTACAAAGGTGAGAGTAACAGGGTCCTCAGCTCCACCAACAGATTGCTCAGTGGTCATGGGAGCTTCATTGAACCTATCAAGAGAAACAGACATATGTACAACATTGGGAGAGCCTTCAGCATATGGCTCTCTTACAGGACTAGGTGTGGGTAGTCTAGTAATCTCAGGTTCAAAAGGTGTAGGTACTTGAGTACTAAGAGACTGATTTGTCTCTTCAGCCTCAGGAGCAAGCTCATAAGGAGCAACTTGAGAAGGTGATGGAAAGGGACTAGGTGACAGAGGTAAAGGGGAAGGTGGAGGCAGGTCAGAGGAAACATGTAATGCTTCAGCAGTTGTAGATCGCTCTCCATCATTTACCACTGATGGTTTACCATCAGTAGCAACACCAGAAGATGATGGATTACCATCATCAGCAGCATTTTGAGAGGGTATATCACCAGTAGCTTCACCCTCACCTGCATCATCATTACCAATTGGCAACATAGCAGCTAACAGAGGGTAATGTACCCCATCATAATTTGTTTTCATAGAAGAAAATAATTTAGAACTAAGACCTTTTATAGGGATATGAACTCTGTCTTGTGTGGTTATGTCTAAAATTATTTGAAGAAATCTAGGGTACATTAAAAACTTATGCTTTTTCTTCTCAATATTTTCTAGCATATTTTCAAAAATAAACTTAGAAAAATTATAAGTTAAACCCTTGGAAAGACATACAATACCACAAACCAATTGGGTAGAGAATTGATCCCATCCACCAGACTTATTGCTGATATATTGGAGCAATGTGTGCACCAGAAACCTCCACTTGGGACAAAACTGATTCTTAAGTCACTTAGTTGTGTCAGTGCTTTGGTAACCAGCTTCCCTCAACCCAGCAAGTATCACTTCATTGTTGGAGTGAAAAACACCATTCTCATCATCCAAACGAAGCTTTGTCCTTATCAATGATTCAGTCACCACATACTCAGTTCCATCAATAGTAGCTATAATCTCTGTGTCAGACCTTTTTCTAGCAGATGCCCAAAATTGCTTCACCATTGATTCATATATCACATTTGGAGAATGTGTTCAAGCATAATGAATCTTGGAATGCTGTAGAAACTCCACCATAGGATCATACAGTTCCTGATCTTTTGTCTTACTCAGAAAAGCAACCTTGTTATGATCTTTCTTGAATTGAAGTGTTGCCATTTGAAGCGTTTGTGAGAAACAATTATGAATTATGCAAATGGATGATGGGATTAAATCTATTGATGAGGGAATAAGTTAGTTTTTGGCGAAGATATGCGAAGTAGGTTATAAACGGAAGTTTCCCAATAATGGTCAAGAATATCGGAACAAATCGTTGACCATATCTGACGTGTAAAGCGGCTTCATCCAATTTCAAAATTAACCCTTCAGTAGAAATGGTGGTCAATTCTGCTGATAAAAAGTCAATCAGCAACAAAAACTCAAAAGTTAAAATATCTTCAGTAAATATCTTGAGTTTTACTGTGTCACCCAACTCGCATTAATTACCATTAAGCCTTGACTTCACCTATAAAATAATCCCTAAATTACACATTACGGATATCAATTACCCCCAATTCTCATCAAAACCCTAATTTCTCAATTAATCCCAATTATCCACCAAAATCATGTCTTCCAAACCAAAAATAATAGATTTAACCTCCTCCACCTCATCCTCATCATCATCAAGTGATGGATGGAGCGATTACTTTCCACCCGGTGCTCATCCAAAGAAGAATCCTGATGTGAACCCTCCAAGTCCCTCACCATCAGAGGATCCTGCCAACCTTCCTTCAGATTTGGATGATTCAGATACTGAGAGAGAACTAGAGAGAAAGTGGAATGCTTTAGAGAGAGGTGAACCAAGCCATGCCCCTATTCCTGCTGAGAGAGAGTATGTCTCTCCTTTTGTGTTTACCTCTGATGAAGAATCTTCAGAGGATGAAGATGAAGATCCATCATTCATCCCTCCTTCTACACTAGAGAGATCCCAACCAAGGCCAAGGAAGACTAATCCATCTCTTCCAACATCACATGATATGGTGTTGGGTCTTCCTGCTCCAGGATCTGGGGCTTCATACCATGGATACAGGGGAAAGGGCAAGGAGGCAAAGGTGATGGGTAAGGGAAAAAGGAAGGTGAAGTAGAAGATGATGTGATGTTACCAGGGACCAAAGATATAAAACTAGGTTCTTGAGCCTCTTCGTCGTCATCATCATCATACCATCCTTTCCATTTTCACCTTCAACTTCTTCATCGTAATGGACATGCATATCCACCAGCCTTTTGTAATAGATGATAGGATCGGAGCTAGAATAACTTTGGTAGACATAGTATAGGAATGGTCTTGTATTTCATTTTGAAGTTGATTGTAAGCTGTAAATTGTTTCTTGAATGAATGAACAACTTTTCTCCATTGTTAACTCCTTAATTGTACTTCAGTAGAAACAATGAGTCTCAACATATATTACTCTTCAGCAGAAACAAACTCTAGGCTAAAATGACCACATTCCCATTGAAACAGTCTTGGTGAATTTCAACTTACAATCAATAACAACTCATAAGGGCATTCTGCAAAACAGACACAAAGTAGCAAACAAACCAAACAAAACTTACAAGAACATTAGTTGGTTAGTGTTAGCAAACAAAAATATACAAATAATATACAATTTTACAACTACAATCCTCCCCGGAGGCATATGCCTCCCCTAAGGCTTATGCCTCCCCTTAAACTTTGCAGTTAAGGGTTAAGCATACCAATATGGACAACTAAGTGTTGAAACCTAGGTCCATAAAAAGCCTTAGTCAACAAATCTGCCACATTATCATCTGTGTGAATCTTAACCACTTTAATCAAATGTTTTTCATATGCATCTCTGATAAAGTGGTGCCTGATTTCAATATGCTTAGTTCTATTATGAAAAACTGGATTTTTAACTATGCATATGGTGCTTTGATTATCAATGAAAATTGTGGTATTCATGAAATTAAACCCATAATCCAGCAATTGATTCTGAATCCATAGAACCTGTCCACAACAATTGGCAGCAGCAACATACTCTGCTTCAGTAGTATAGGTAGCAACAATAGTCTGTTTCTTGCATTGCCAAGAAATCAATCTTCTTCCAAGAAATTGGCAACCTCCAGTTGTGGATCTTCTATCCATATTTGCACCAGCATAATCACTATCATTATATGCTTCCAACCTAAAAGGAGACTCTTTTGGGTACCAAAGACCTAAATTGGGTTGGCCTTTGAGGTACTTGAAGATCTTTTTGACAGCATTCAAGTGGGAAGTAAGGGGAGTGACCTGGTGTCTAGAACAAGCACTCACAGCACTAGTACAAAACTGGGATTTCGTCACACATGATGTTTTTCGAACAGTCACACAGTAACTTTTTTATGTGACTAAATGTACCAGAATAAAATAAACAGCCACACTTGATCCGACTTGTGTGACCATGGAATTACATCTGAGGCTACAGCCACACATTTGAATATTTTCGTGACTAGAGTTATATGGTAAAACTTGTTTTGATTATTTTGTCACTTATAATTTGGGACGTGTGATGGATACAAATAAGTTTGAAACATTAGTCACGCTATATGTAGACATATGTGACAAATATATGTCACACAATTAAACAGTGTGACCAAAATCCATATATGGTCACATGAAGTAATTGTGTATGTCGCTAAATCATATACTAAAGTTTGTCACGCATTATTTAAATGTGACTGCTAGTTTTTGTTGAAAATTTAGCCACATATGAATTTGAAATGTGTGACAACTGAATAGTAAGTTTGAAGCATTAGTCACGATATGCATTTAAAGTGAAAAATATATGTCACACACTTTAACAATGTGACCAAATGTTATATATGGTCACACTTTTTCTTTTATAGTTCAAAAATGTTTTATAATAATTCTCAAATTTTGATATGTCCCTCACAGATTTTCACTACTCCCGCCCACTTTTTTCCCCAAAATCAAATTTACATTTTCATTCTCCCTCTAATATCCAATAGTTATCTAGGTCACATAACCCACACTTATCTAATCTTCTTTCTCTCTTCTTTACCGCCAACCACAAACCATTAATTTTCCTTTGCTAGCCACCCTATATCAGATCTTATCTTTTTCTTTCACAAAAAGTTCCATCTCTCTCATAACATCTCCTTCTCTCTGTCACTGCCACTCTCCCACCGCCAAACATCAGGCCACCATCTCCAGCCGCCATCATCATCATCAAGCTCAAGGGTGTGGTTAATTATGGGATGGAAACTAGGATTTGATTGTTGGTTGATTTAATAAATACGAGTTTAGATCTATTCGACTTACCAAAAAGAAAGGTAATGAAAATGAAGAGGGTGGATAGATGGTGGTATGTTGTTGTGGTGAATCATGGTTCAAAACCTCATGATCCCCTATCCCTCCCCAAGCTCTCACATCAGTTACTTTGATTCGCTATGTTCTGATAGGCATGTGAAATTCTTCATAGATATTGCAAAAAATTATTCCCACATAATCATCCTCAACAACTTCTTATTCTTCGCTGCTATTCTTTTGCCTACAAAAAGGTAAATTTTGTTAATTAATGTAGTTTTTTATGTTTAAGGATTAAAAGTTGTGTTAGTTATTTGTAAAACACACCGCAGTATATTAGTGATTGATTAGGTGTCGATCGACCATTGTACTAGTTTTGTTAAACTTTACCTTAAGTGGGCGAGAGGGACATCTTTTTCAAAGTAAAAAAATTGAAGCTAGATAATAAAATAGTACTTCTATTTTAACAGTTGATATGATATATCTTTGATCATCATGTTTAGTTCTATTGCACAGGGCCTTTTTTACCGGCCCTGATTAGTTGATAAGAGATTTAAATGTTATCAAATCAACAAAGTAACAAAACTTGCATAATATATAGGCATAGTTGATTGATCATAAGTTTATATTGTTAGGTCTAATCCCAAGTCACAACATTGGTACTTGATTCGTAGGTTTTTTTTTTTTTTTTTTTTTAAATAAAATATAAACTGTTGTTGATTGTTTTGCAGTTATTCATTAAAATGGAGCGAATTCCACAATGACAGTTGTTTGGTGGAGCAATTTCCGTAAATTTCCCTCTTAGGTTTGAGGTTAGTTTGTAGTTTTTCTTTTTGGTGTGTGTTTGTTTAGCGTGTGTTTATAGATTTTAATGAGGAGGTATATGTTTTCAATTGCAGGATGTGAGCAATATACGTGAAGTTCCTGATCACCAGGTTTGTTTCTTTCATATGTTTTATATTTGTACTCGCTTTAAGTCGTCAAAAACAGTTAGTTTTACTTCTTTGATTACTCACAGTTTTTACTAAACTGTGCGTTTGTTATTGTGTTCAGGAAGTGTTTATGGACCCTGCACGTGACGAGAGTCTGATAATCGAGATTTTGGAATTGAAGAATGATGTTGCTGACAATGGAAGTGCTACTTGGTTTCTACAAGACCTTGCTATTGAAAAAAACGCTGAGGGCACTATCGTAATTTCCTTTTCCTTTCGTGTTCCTTACAATTTATTCTAAACTTAAATTATTGCTAGACTTATTTGACTTTTTTCAAATATCTATAATATTTTGCTTAATTTTTCTCGTTTAGGTGACTGACCAATTAGCTGTCTTTGAGGCTCCGGGATTGGGATACAGGAAAATGACTTCCGTCATAACAACTGCTACTACCCAACTGGTAAACAAGATACCAACTTTGACTTTCCGCGAGGAAGATGTTTGAGAATTTTCAAAAATTTAATTATTTGTGTTGATACTTATGTTCAAATTTAAAAAATTGTTCGTGTCTAACCATTGAATTTTGCGTAGGCTATATCTAAGTCACGCCAAGGAAGAGAAGCGCAGAATCTTGCGAAGGTTTACTTGGCAAATCTGAGACTTAAAGGAGTTCAGACAGATATACTTATCACTGCATACGAGCCAGTTTTCATAAAGTATGTTGGGAATATTAATTTCTTTTTGTGTGCAATTAGTTCATGAATCAAATATTGACTGTGTGCTCTGTCTGTGTTGTGGTTGCAGCCCTTTAAGTGAAAGTGCAAACGTGGTTGGAGCTGGTGCAACCGTGCCTGCTGCAGAGTTAGGACGAACCCTAATGGCTGAAGTTTTTAAACAAGTGATTTCGACATTTAGAGTTAATGATTGGAACTTGTTCGGTGCTAGCGCCCTTTAATAACAACTTTGGTGGTCTTTTGTATTGCAAAGGTTCATTAGTCTCCTTTATTCATGTTCTTCATAGGTTTAAGATTGTTCGAGTTGATACTAGGTGTACCCTTATATGTTATGAGATGCTCGATTGACAATTTGAATGATTGTAGGTGTTTGAATGGTCTTTTGAAACTACTTACATAGAATATGAACGGACTTTGAGTTTACAAAACATGTTTTGAAAGCTGTTTGGGATGGCATGATAAATTCTGCTCAAGAATACATATATATACTGCCTAATTTCTTAAGTGTGGCATATTGGTATGTCTTAATTTGAGTGATTGTTCGTCATAGACCGGTGTATTTGATCTTTAACTTGTATTTTTACATCTGTATTTGATCTCTGCAGCTGACTTTGTCATCAACTTTCCAGCAACATTGGCTGGAGTAATGTTGGTCTCCTACAACAGTTGAGTTATCTTTTTTTTTTTTTTTTTTTTTTTTTTTTTTTTTTTTTTTGCTGTAGTTTTATTGATGCCAATGGAACAACTATATCTATTGTCCGATACTCTAGATTATAGTCATATTTTCCACACACAAGATATGTTTCTTATATATATGGCCTTCTTTTCTCTGTTCTCTAGGAGCCTCAGAGGTACAGAGAATTTTTAGGAGCATTTTGGGATAAGGTAAACTTTCATCGTTGTGGTAAGGACATCAGAAGGTTTTATCCCTGCGTCACATTCCTCACCTGTGTCTTTTGCAGCTCACATATGATGAAGCTTAGGACATTATGTCTTTGAATGATGTTAATCTAGAGTTATTGGGCTAGTCCTCTTTCTTTTCCTTGAATTTCCAGAACTTTTGTATTTATAGACATTCTTTGCTTACTATGATTGCATCAATAGTTAGATACTTGCTGCTGTTTTTGTATATGAGTTGTTTTCAGGCTAGAAGAACTTCAAGTTTTGGATATCAAGTTTCTGTACGGTTGTCCAAAGCCTACAATCGTTGTTCCATATCAGGTCCGTTTCTTTACAAGGTTTTTATAAATTAAGAGCATATTCTTGATAAAAACTAAGACATAATAATCTTCTGTGTTGTTTGGTTTCAGGATAATAAAGATGGATTTAGTGATGCTCATGAAATTCAAAAAAAATGTGCCAAGTATTTACTACTGCTATTACAATAGTTACTACTGCTGGTGAAAGTTAGCCTTGAAGTTAATACTGCTAGTATATTAGTTACAACTGTAAGTTATAAGTTAGTATTGTTGGTTCACATAGTTAGTACTGCTTTTATGTATTAGTTGTTTATGGAAAAGATTATAGATACTTAGGAAAGTATTGTAAGCCAACTAGGACTCCTTGGTGTATATAAAAGGAGATCCTAGGGTAGAGAGTTATATACAAATTTTATATTTGGTTCACTTATATACATTCCAATTTTATTGTATCTGAATTTGTTTTGATATATATTTGAATTTGTTTTGATATATATTGATTTCTTAAATGTGACTAAAAGATGTATATAGTCACACTTATTAACACTTTTGGTCAATGTTTGCTTAATTCGTTGTGTGACTAAATACTATAAAAGGCCACACAAAAAAAAGTTCATGTGGCAATTGAATGATCAATAGTCACACAAAATACAAATTTCCTCACTTTAAACAGCATATAGTCACACTTATTAACACTTTTGGTCACTTTATACTTAATTATATGTGACTAAATACCCAAAACAAACATGCTTTGTGTGACTAAATATTACAAAAGGCCACACACAAAAAAAATCATGTGACCATTGAATGATCAATAGTCACACAAAATACACATTTCTTCACTTTAAACAACATATAGTCACCCTTATTAACATTTTGGCCACTTTTTTTTTTTTAAAATTGTATGTGACTAACTCAAAAAAAACAATACCTGCTGTGTGACTAAATTATCTCAAATGTCACATATATTATATATTTATGTGGCCAAAGGACGAACAATAGTTACTCTCAAAAAACATTCGTGTGACTATAAAGTGTTTACGGTCACAGATAATGACTAATCCAACAAAACTGATGCCTAATTTGTCACACATATTCGGGGTTTTGGTCACTCTTTTTTGATGGAAAAGGCCACGAACTCAACAATGTGACCATATGCCACCTACGGTGGCGGGACCTTTTGTCACACATGACGAAAAAACGTGCGTGACTATATGCATATCGTCACACATTTTTGGCGTGACCAATAGCACTTTTTGTACCAGTGCAGCAAATGTAATGTCAGGTCTGGAAGCTGTCAAATACATCAAAGAACCAATCATGGACCTGTATAAATGAACATTCACAGGAAGATCTGGTTCAAGATTGTTCTTTGGTTTTGGAGCTTCATAGGTTGTAGTGGCAGTTCTGACATTTTCCATTTCAAACTTCTTCAACATGTCTCTCACATATTTATCCTGACTGATAAAGATACCATCAGGTTTCTGCTAAACTTGTAAACCTAAAAAGAAAGTAAGTTCCCCCATGGCACTCATCTGAAACTCTCCATTCATTAATTCCTCAAACTCCCTGCACCATTCTTCTTTAGTGGAACCAAATATGATGTCATCCACATATACTTGCATGATACGTGGGAATCGCACCAGGATTTACCTCTCAAGGGATCTCGAGAAGCTTACAACCCCCACCAGGCAGTGTACCTGATCATTGTAGTATAGTATAGTGACAAGTACCGGGGGATTGATCGTTCAACTCAGGAATAGTGTCGCTAGGATTAGAAAGCCTAAAAACTAGGTCTAGAGGTGAGGGATGATTCTTTTTCTATTTTGATATTTTATAAAAGCAAATAAAATCTTGGGTTTTTGGAAGAGTGGGCGGAATTAGTTGCTAACCAACTAACTCAATTAACTACTAATGCAATCAAAATAAAATGACAGAAATGAAAATAAAGCTAATTATACTAATTTGGTGTAAACAATGATGGGGAAAGTTGTGTTTACTTAGGTTTCATTACTCCCTAGATATCTTTTACAGGTTGATAGCTTGTTACAATTGCATGGATGACGGGTCATATTCCTTAATACTAGTCGTAGGGACGTGTACAATATTCCCTAACTCTATAGGATCCTACTTCACTCCTATGTCGAGCCGTTAGTAGCTCCTAACATGGGATCATTAGAATTCTCCTACGCATTAAATACAACCAAATATCATAGTACACCTCCGATCATGTTTCTTAAGACGTTCAAGCAATTTACCAATGGAAGTCTGCCAGTTTTCTTAAGTCTAACATCGAATACAATCATCCGTAACAACTATAAACAAACAATCAACCCATAATTAACATCTAGGTTTCACTACATCTAAGCAAACACAAAATAAATCTAGCCGAGCATGTTAAATTGAAGACAAGCGTAAGATATATTCTAACAACACATAGACATATTGATTGAATTGAAAGAGTACTTATCTCAAATTGAACATGAAAGTTTCAAAGGGTTGAAACCCTTGAAAAAGCTTGAAAATTTGACTTAGGGTTTTTCCCTAAAAGTTGCACACTAATGAATAAAATTTGGAAAACTATATATAGATAATACAGGGTGACGGCGTCATGTGTAAACATGTGACGCCATCAACTCACCGCCTATAATGAAATCGGATTGCCTAGATCCACTTTTGACGCCTTCATGTGTAAATTTCTTCTGGGCCGTATGACCATGACGGCCTTGGGTGACGCCGTCATCTCCAATGCACAAAACTCTCTAGATCGTCACGTGTATTGTCCACATCCACCTCTTGTATTACTCTTGACGCCGTCATTAAGGAACATATGACGCCGTCAGGTACTGTTCCCAGCAAGGAAAATTAAGACTTTGCCATTTTCTTCACTTTTATGCTCCAAAAACGTCCAAAATGCTTCCTTTTCCAAATTTTACTCCAAAAGTACCTAAAATGACAAATGGAACGATTTAGGGCAATATTTGATCAAATAATCTCGACTTCGGGCTTAAATGACCCCTTAAAAACGCTTCATTTTTTGCCTCATCATTGCACAAGGATGATATCTCTGGAATCTTTCTTAAGAAAGAGTGTCTTGTCAATGGCACCTCTTCTGTAACCATGCTTCAGCAGAAATGCAGAAATCCTAGAATACCAAGCTCTTGGTGCCTGATGTAGTCCATAGAGAGCTTTTACAACCTTGTAAACATGATTGGGATGATCAGGGTCTTCAAAACCTTTGGGTTGAGTTACATAAACCTCCTCTTCAATCTCACCATACAGAAAAGCACCTTTTACATCCATTTGATACACCATGAAACCCATATAAGATGCATAGGCCAAGAAGATTCTAATTGCCTCAACTCTAGCCACTGGTGCAAAGACTTCATCATAGTCTATGCCTTCCTCTTGCCTGAACCCCTGAGCTACTAATCTTGCTTTGTTTTTCACCACAATCCCCCTTGCATCTCTTTTATTCTTCAAAATCCATTTTGTCCCAATTGCAAATTTTCCATCAAGGAGAGGTACCAGTATCCAAACCTGCTGATTCTTAAATTGCAGCATCTCTTCTTGCATTGCTTCAAGCCAACTTGAATCAGCAAGTGCTTGAGGAACACTGGTTGGCTCCATTTAAGAAAGGAAACAAGCAAACAAACAATGCTTAAAGTCTGTATGATTGTCCCTTTGTTGATTGGAGACATAGGACATGAAAGCAACTTCACCATACTTAGTGTTTTTCACAGTACTTCTAGATCTAACAGGTGCTTGAGGATCTCTAATAATCTTTGATAGAGGATGAGCAATATTGATCCTTCTTGTTGCAGTGGGGTTGACATCAATGGTGGTATCAAGATTCTTCACTGTGGGTCCAAACTCACTGTCATAGGAAGAGGAGGTGAAGATTCCAGCTTTGGGTTGATGATTACCAAGATCAGAAGGACTTGGAAATCTTGTATATGGTTTTCCAAAGTCTGTAGACACACTTGTAGAGATTGGAGATTGTGCATCAGGACTATCAGCAGATTTGGTCATGTCAGAAGAAGCAGGAGAACCTTCAGTAGAACTGTCAGCAGAATCCTGGTTTCCACTGACTTCTTGTGCTGATTATCTGAGTAAAGCCACAGTATCTCTTGCAATCTTCTCACCAAGCCTCTCAGCTTGTTGAGTGGCTGCATGTTCTTGCTTCTTGAGTCTAGCAAGATCCTCTGCATAGTGTGACTCATCTTTATGCTTATCAGCAGAATGATCACCTGCAAATGGGTTAGGAGGAAAAGAAGGTACAACAATGGTTTGTTCATCTTTCTCAGATTCACAATCTGAGTCATCATCCAGGGTACCTACATGGTTAGTGGGAGACTCTTTGGTACCTGCAGATTGGTTAGAAACATATCTAGTATAGCCCAAGTGATCAGTCAAGTAATCTAGGTCAAAATACCAAGTATGACCTTGTCCTTGAACATTAGGCTGATCTTCTAGGTATCTCAGGTTAAGGGTATCCTCAATCTTTTTAGCATGTAAATTGTAAACCCTATAGGCCTTACTATGAGCTGAATAACATACAATATATCCCTCATCAGCTTTTCCATCAAACTTTCCAGTGAATCACTAGTGTTCAAAATGGTCACTTTACAGCCAAAAGGTTTAAGGTAATGAATGTCAGGAACTTTCCCAGTGAGAAGTTCATAAGGTGTCTTGAAATGAGGTCTAGTGATAGATACCTTGTTCAAAACATAACAAGCAGCGTTTACTGCTTCAGTCCAAAACATGGTGAGTAACTTAGAGTCTGCAAGCATGGATCTTGCTGCCTCTATTAAGGTCCTATTCTTTCTTTCGGCAACCCCATTTTGTTGTGGGGTTCTTGGAGTGCTATAGTCCCTTTTTATCCCTTTAGACTTACAAAGTTCTATTAATACAACATTTTTGAACTCTGTCCCATTATCACACCTAATTCCTTTAACCTTTTTATTTAGCTGGTTTTCAATAAGGGTAATGTATTCTTTTAAAATAGGAGTTGTTTCATCTTTAGTTTTCAAAAAGAATACCTAACAAAACCTGCTATAATCATCAGTGATTACTAGGCAGAAGTACTTATGATCAATACTTCTGATTGGAGTTGGACCAAATAGATCCATGTGCAGCAACTGAAGAGGTTCTGAGATGGTGCTCACAGCTGTTATGGCTTTGTATGAGGCTCTGTGTTGCTTTCCTTTGTTGCAGGCAACACAATTGTGTTCATTGGTGAAGACTTTTATAGGAAGTCCCTGAACAAGACCAAGTTTAGAAAGCTTATTAATGGTCTTGAAATTCACATGAGCCATCCTCCTATGCCATCTTGTAGATTCATCCAGGGAAGCTTTGGCCACCAAACAAGTTAGATCACCTTCAGGTTGGACATCATTCAAATTGAATGTGTACAAATTGAAAGTTCTAGGAACTCATAGCAAAATGGTTGTATCTTCTGGAAGTTTGAAGTCTTTAGAGAGCACAAGACATTCATCCTCAGAGAAGAAGACTTTATTCTTGGTGTCTCAAATTTGTGATACTGAGAACAAGTTAAAATGTTTCAGTTCCTTCACATAGTATACATTCTCAAAATCCAACAGAGGTGTTCTTACTGTGCCTTTCCCAGTGATTCTACCATCTCCTCCACCAAAATTTACATTGCCTCCTCCTTCTATAGTTACAAAGTCATGCATCTTATCCTTGTTACCTGACATGCTCCTGGAATAACCACTATCTACAATCCCTAATTCTTTACTTTTCAGTGGATGATCCTACAACAACAACAAAAATTATACAAAATATTAGTACACATTGGAGACTCAAGTCATTGCTGACTTGAGCCTGCCTTGTGGATCATAAGAGTTAGGCCATGTAGATGCATAAGATCCACCATTGTTCTTGGGCCTGTATTGAAAATTAGGTCCTTTTTTAGCCCAAGAACTACCTGCTGAGGGCTTCACAGCAGTATCCCAATACCCTCCACCAACATACATTGAGTCAAAATATCTAGGCCAATAACCATTCTAAAAATAAGAACTAGATGGTCTCACATATGGTCTAGCAACAGATCTTCTCCAAGGAGAAGGTTTATCAGTAGAATTGTGTTTGCTGGTTTTATGAGTTGCTTGTGGAACAAAAGATGGTATATCATTAACATTTTTCCACACTGGTCTAGGTTTCCTTTGACTAGCACATACACCCATTCTTTGCTCATGATAATTACAATCCTTAATCAAATGAAATTTACTTCCACACATAAAGCATTTCTTCTTTTTAGAAGATTTATTCAAAGTGAAAGATGTTCCATGACAAGAAAAAGCATTCAAACCACAACCACTAAAAGAATTGTTTTTAATAGAATGAAAAACATTGTTTTGCAAAGAATTAAATAACAAGTCTTTAGAAGAAACTGTCTTCGAATCAGCAGAAACTCTAACAGGCTTGTAGGGAGTCTTGGGTGAGGTCTTGGGAAGGTCTGACTTTTCACTTGAATCACAACTGGTATATGTAGTAGACCCTTGGTCAGAGGACTTGTCACTGTCAGAACAAGAGACAAAGTCAGTAGATTTAGAATGTCACTTGACCCTTGGTCAGAGGACTTATCACAACTGGTATATGTAGTAGACCATGGGTCTGGCAAGTCACTTGACTTTTTGCCATAAAGATGGTGTGATCCATCAAAGTCAACAGTTATGGAAAGGTCAGTGGGCATGTGTTCTCCTCTAATAGGTCCAAGTACAGCATGTAATCCTCCTTCTTTTACATAATTAGCTAGACCTGCTGGTGTTGATTTACCTAGATCATTCCTAGCTTCTAAACTAACATACTTCTTAAAACCTAAACCTATCCCTGAGTTTACAGATTGACTACCATAAAGTAAGCTAGCTAAGTTATCTCCTGATATTAACCATGTTTTATGTCTAGCTACTTCCTCATCTAGTTTCTCTTTCAGTACTTGGTTTTCTGAAACTACATCAGCCTTTTCTTTCTCAGTACGCCTTAAATCAATCTTAGCACATTCTAATTCACTTTCTAACACCCTTATCTTTTCATCATAAGCAAGCTGATTCTTTTGAAACCAAATTTTTTTGTCTTTCTAAAGTTTTTAAAGCCTGTTTATAAGCCTCAACTTCTACATAGCATTCATTATATTTAGGTTTCAATTCATCATAAGCTTCCTTAAGTTCTTTATATCTTTCACTACAACCAAAAACACAGTTATGTACCTGAGAGATGCCCATCATAGCAACTTGATCGTGCTGATCCTCTATAGTGCAGCTTGCCAGCATAGAAACTTGCTCAGAACCAGAAACTTCCTCTTCAGCAGGCTCAGGAACTGTCCAGTTGATATGTTCATCCACAGTGACCAAAGCTTTGGAAGTTCCAGCTTTAGAGGTTCCAGCTTCCTTTTGACTCTGCTGATAGGTAGTATATCTAACCTCATCACCAGCCTTCCAATCCTTGCATTCCCTTGAGAAGTGACCCACCTGACCACAAGTATAGAACTTGACCTTCCTTCTGTCAAATCTAGCAGGATCTCTTCCCTTGAAGCCAAACTTTCTCCCAGACTTATTCTCAAACCTCTTGATATTCAATGAAATCATTGCCAACTTCCACTTCAAGTTCATCTCTTCCATATCCAGTGGATCTATTTGTTCAAAATCCTCATAGGCCAGTTGCTGCTAATGTTCATACTCAGTAACAAAAGATTTTGGTTGAGGATTTGATTTTGTGGTGATGAGAGAATACGATCCTGATGAGTATGGGCTTGAGGTATGAGGCACCTGATTTGATGAGGTGCTGACAAATGCAGAGTGAGTGGATGTACGAATGGGACTTCTGACATCAGGCTCAAGAGATTTAACTCTGTTATAGAGGTCATCAAAAGAGAGCATATCCAATCCACCTTTAGTCTTCAGTACAATGCTTACTTGTAGCCAAGATGGTGGCAGAGATCTTAGAAACTTAGCATTGCAATCTTCATTATCTGGTCTAGCCTTTAGCTGATTCAATTGGCTCAGAATCCTATGGAACCTGTCATATCCCTTGTGGATGCCTTCTTCCTCAGATATTTGGAATTCTTGAAACTGTTGTTTCAGCATGGACTTCTTCATCCTTCTAGACTCCTCATTCCCACCAAACCTAGCCTTTATTGCCATCCATATGTCCTTAGCATCTTCCATGAAGTGAAAGTCACCCATGTGGTCATCTGGTATAGCCTGAAGAAGAATAGTTCTGACTTTATTCTCTCTCTGAACAGCCAGTATCTCTTTAGCAGTTTTGGGACCAAGAATGGTAACAACCCCATCAGCATCTTTGACGTGTTTCTTCAGACTGTTACCCTTACGGACAACTTCCCAAAGATTCCAATCAATATTGGTGATCCAATTTTGCATTTTGATAGACCACAATTCATACTCCTCTGCATTCTTAAGGTATAGGAATTTGGCATTACTGTTTGTGAGAGTTAGTTGTTGGAAGGATGTGGTGTTTTGGTTCTGAGTAACCTCTGATTCATCATCTGATCCAGCCATTTTTTATTTTGATGGTATTTGGTTGTAAGGGTGTAAGAAAGATGTTCTTAGTATCACAGAGACTTTCCTGAGTCTCTGATACCACTTGTTGAACCTTAGACCTTGATAGATCTTTGAGCACTCGTGGATCGTTAGTTATGTTTATGTAATCACAAACACACTAAAAGAAAATCTCTATAACTTGTATTTTAAAGCGAAAATAAACACAAGTAGAATAACAGAACACTAAGAATACTTGATCCTCTATGGATCTTTTGATAATACTGAAATTGAAATTCTAAAAACGTGTAACTAATACATAACAATGCGTTCCTTTTATAAGCAAGGAACCCTAAACTGTTTTCCAAGAAATGTATAATCTATAAACGTAAAGAGATATGCATTATCACTTCCTAAATAAACTCATGCATATCCTAACTAAATAACAAAATACACGGAATATCTATATCCGTAGAAACAAACTATGCTGAAACTAGTCTTCAGCAGATATACTGCTTCAGCAGGAACCAACTCTTCAGCAAGAACCATCAGCAGTAACTTTAGTAGAATTCTTTATTCAACAGAATTCCCAACACTTGAGGTCAGGTATCCTCTTGTGGACCCATGTGGACTGCATATCTTTGTCCCATAGTTTGGGAGCAGCAAGCCCAAGGACAACCTTGAGTGGACCCTTGTAACTTTGGGAAGATTGAGGCTCCACAGGGACTGAGATCTTGCTCAAATCAGCACAAACCCTTTCCATTTCTCTGGTGAGGAACTCAGTGACTGGAGTAAAGTCTGGGAGAACAACTACTAGGGGAGTTGGAGCTTCCTCTGTTTCTTCTGATGAGGAAGGAGATGGGTAGACCTCAGAAGGTCCCTCACCAAGGTAGTAATATGATCTCTAGATTTGCGGAATATCAAAGGTAGAGTTAGAAGATGAGTCAGTGGAAATTTCAATGACATTGGACTTAGGCTTCATAATTGGTGTATTTGGAAAGACTTTGGTGTGGTCGGTGTTAGTGTGTAATTGGTTTGGGTAGATTGTGACTTGAAGACCTGTTTATATAGAACTTAGTTGAAGTTTAATGTGAGTTAATGTCACTTAATGAGAGGTAGTTGAGTCTGTGCTAAATACTAATTTTTGCAAGTTGTCTATAAAAGGATTCTACGGATGAATTCTACTAAGGTTTGACCAATTGCTGCTGATGACACAAGTTGATCATTAATGATATTTTATGTGTGTTCCTGCTGATAGTTCCTACTACGTTGTTTACATCAGTAGAATGTATATTCATCAGTAGTAAGACAATCAAGTGAAACAAAAGCAACAAAGTTTTATTCATAAGCATCTAAAGTGCAAGCAAAATGATGATTACAGGGTACAAACAAGCAAAACAATCCCAAAACCTAGCCTATCAACCCTAACCCCACTATTCTACTTTCCCTTTGCCCTTGGCCTTCACATCAGCCATCTTCTCCTTGCCTTTGTTCCTGGTGAAGATTTCCTACTGTTGGGGACAAGGCAACCCAATCACCACTTCCCTTGTCCTTGGCAGAGGTGGATTTGATCTTCTTGGTCTTGATGGTCGTCTTGGACAGGAGGATTGGGGTCTCTCCGGTGTAGAAGGAGGCTGGTAAAGTTCATCATTGTCTTCTTCATCAGAAGAAGTACAAATGAAGGGAGACACAAGTTCACGGGGTGGTGGTTGATATGGGATCCATGGATTGGGATCTTCTGAAGACTTTGAGGACAAAGAAGGATTGGGGGCTCTGCTTGCTTCACTCCTCTCTAGTGCATTCCACCTTTTCTCTAGTTCTCTTGTAGCATCCGAATCATCCAAATCAGAAGGAACATTTTTAGGGTCCTCTGAGGGTGAGGGACTTGGAGGGTTCACATCGTGTTTCTTCTTCTTGGCTTGTTCCTTGGTCAGACCTCTTGGGATGGTTGGCATTCTTAATGGTGGTGGAGATGTTAGTGATTCAGAAGAATCAGAAGAATCATAGGAGATGTTGATAATGCTTGGATTGGATGACATGATTATTTCTTGATTGGAGGTTATGTGATTAGGGATTTGGATTGTGAAATTTATTGGTGTGATTTGGGGATTTTTACCCCCTATTTATAAGTCAAAGTAAACAGTGTGCAGTTATTGCCATTAATGCAAGGCGGTTTACACGTAATTAAGAAAGAAAGTTTGACTATGAGTGATATTTCTGCTGAGAAGGTCACTATTGATGCTGAGAAGGTCAATGTTGATATGGGTGATGTTGTTTCTGCGAAGGTCACTGTTGGGGTTCACACATCAGTGGTTACTTTCTTTGTTGCTGGTAAAGAGTATGTGGTTTCACCTAGCATTGATCCATCTGTTCTAGAACATACATCTCATGAAGACACATCTGCAACTCCCTATACCAAAGGATCTGCTGATACTACTATTGATTCAGTTGTTCAAGATTTACCTGCTGATCCTCTGGAGGAGTTAGTCATTCCTTACGATGATTCTGCTGACACTACTAGAGTTTGTGATGATGATCTTATCTCAGAACAAGAAAAGCTTGAGCAAGAAAGACTTTTGAATGAATGTGCAAATAAGAAGAAAAGTACAGATTTGGCTAAGGCATTACAAGCTAAATATGACTCAGAGTTCCACTCTGCTACACGCAAGTATGTTTCTACTTTGCCTCTTGCAAGACAAAGAGAATTAGATGCTGCAGTTCCAAATTTTGATGAAGCTGATTGGATGCATATTGGGAGGCAAGTGGTTTCTAATCCTGGTCTGGCTAAAGAGATTCTTGGAGATAATGTCAAAGAAGTTTATTATGCTCCTAGAATGGTTGAGCTCATGAAACTCAGAAGGAAAGCTGAAGCTAAAAGGATAGCCAAAGCAAAGAGGGATCAACCTCTTACCCAAGCACAGCAAAGGAATTTTATGAGGGAATTTGTGAAGAATCAAAGCAGTGCACTATATAATCATTATTTGACTAAGAAACAAGTTTGGTCTCTATCAGATGAACAATTAGTTCACCATTATAATAGAATCAAGGCTAGATTACAAAAGGATGGACTTCTGATGCATGGGAATCGCACCTTGCTTTACCTCTCGAGGGATCTCGAGAAGCTTACAACCCCCACCAGGCAGTGTACCTGATCGTTGTAGTATAGTATAGTGACAAGTACCGGGGGATTGATTGTTCAGCTTAGGAATAGTGTCGCTAGGATTAGAAAACCTAATTAATAGTTCTAGAGGTGAGAGATGATTATTTTTGTAATTTTATATTTTTATGAAAGCAAGTAAAATCTCGGGTTTTGGAAGAGTGGGCGGAATTAGTTGCTATTCAACTAACCCAAAGCTATGATGCAATCAAAATAAAATAATAAAAATGAAATTAAACTAAATTATACTAAAGTTGTGAGCAGTGGTTGGAGAAATTGTGTTTACTTAGACTTCACTACTCCCTAGATATCTTTTACATGTTAATTACTTGTTACACTTGTATGAATGACGGATTGTATTCCTTAATACAATTCGTGGGGTGGCATACATAACTCCCCAACTCTATGAGCTCTTATCTCCTCCTACACCATGACCCAGCACAACTATAGGGATTGTAAACAGTGGCTCATGCATTAAATACAACCAATAAAGACCTAGTACGCCTCGGTTCATGTTTCTTAAGACGTTCAAGCATGTTACCATTTGGAGATCTGCCAGTTTTCTTAAGCCTAACATATAAATCATTCATTCAAAACAAGAATAGACAAGTAATCAACACATAATCAACATCTAGGTTTCATTAGATCTAAGCAAACACAAAAGAGATCTAGCCTAGCATAATGGAATTGAGACAAGAACAAGATATAAACAACCAACACATAGACATATTGATTGAATTGAAAGTACACTTATCTCAATTACAATGCAAGGTCTCAAGGGTTTGGAACCCTTGAAAAACCTGTAAAGGAGGCACCAAAATCGTCTTTAGGGTTTCACCAAAACTTCTCTTCTTTTATGAAAAAACTAGAAAACTATATATAGGAAAAACAGTCTGACGGCGTCAAGAGTAACTTCTGACGCCGTCGCCTCGCCGCCATATACTTCCTCGGACGGCCTTGATCCACTTATGACGGCCTATGTGACGCCGTCACCACCCACGGTATATTAATTTTGCCACTTTGACGCCGTCACGAGTCCTTCTGACGCCGTCACCACCTTCGGAGTTTAATTCTTCATGTCTGACGCCGTCAAGATGTTGGTCTTGACGCCGTCACCTTGTATTTTCAGCATGCAAATTAGGTACTTAGCCGTTTTCTTCACTTTTATGCTCCAAAAACGTCCAAAATAGCTTCTTTTCCAGAATTCACTCTCCAAACACCTAAAATCACAAAAGGAACGATTTAGGGCAATATTTGATCAAATAAAGTCGGATTCGGGCTTAAATGACCCCCTAAAAACGGATCATTTTTCGCCTCATCATATACCCTTACACTTGAGATTTGCTTGTCCTCAAGCAAATAAGCTTTTATTCTACTCAAAAGACAAGTTAGGGGTCATTTAACACTAATATAAAAGTAATTACAACAAATAATCGTTCCACTAAAGACCAATAGACAAGCACGGAGGTCATACATAAGCACCTCACAAATAGTGTTTAGATACTCACATCTCTCGGGTGTAATAAAGTAATATAACATTATGGAAATGGAAGATATCTCTCACTACCTGTCATAACAAAATAGATTACCATAGGCTTGGGAAAGGATCAAACCTCCACCACATGGCGTAAGCACCTAGGATAAACTATCAAAGAGGTCTTTTAAAGGGTTATAACGTTAGGTGTAGGGATATGAATTACACGGTTTTGTTGGATAAAGGAAGTTTTACTGGTGGCGAGTTAACAATCTTAGTTAATTACATGTACAAGTTGGCGTTGCTAAGCCAAGACTAGACTCGACTTAAGCTAATAAATGAAAAATAACTAAAATATAAAATAAACATAGAATGAAAACGGGATGGTAGTCCGTATGTTTTTTTTCTCTTTTTCCTTTTTCTATTTTTTTTTTTCTTTTTCTTGATTTTTGATTTTTTTTTTATTATTATTATTTTTTTTTTTTGCATACACTCTTACCCTACCATCCAAAATAATACATCATAGGGGATGAGAATTCCCCTTACACTTGAATCTTTACATACTTTACAATTAACTAATCTAATGACTCGAATTAAGAAAATCAAAACACTTGGAGCACTTTTAAGATTAACGTACATATGGGGGTAATAAGTGATGTTCTTCCCCATTACTCCATAAAATAAGTACTTACCCATGAGTCCCAATCGTCCCAAAACAATATGTACAAGGATATGACTCGACTTAGCAACCATGTAATCAATTAGAAAGTTAACTTAGGGTTTAACAAATAACAATAATGCACTAAAAATGAGCGCATACACGGAAGGCTAAGGCGATTTGGGTGTACATTTAAGTGGGGTGTAACAAATTCTTCCTTTAAGTAAAATGCTTAAAGTTAGAAACGAAAAGATAGGCTCGGAGGGGTGTACTAGGGGTATCGTGTACTAAAAATGAGTACAACGCTAAGGGTGTGGGAAAAGTTAGTTGACTTAACTAGCCAAGTAATATGACTTAAATGGTCAAGTAATTATAATACGGGTTTAACACAAGGGTGATCCTAATGCCTCTTATCATGTAGTAAATCCTACCACACGAATGTAGTCTCACTAGCGGTCTCGGGATGCATCACTAACGCAAGTTCTAGAATCTAAATGCTACCGGTACACTCATAAGCACTAATAATGAATGCTTTTCCTATCAAATCTAAAGGCGAACCTCACATTTTTGGGTGGAAAATTTTTCTGAATATACGGTTATGTGCTAGTCATACAATCTCCTATCCATGAGACGCTTGCTATGGCTAAAGTTTCACTCCTAAATGTTGTAAAAAATTTTAAATTTGGCGCTAAAATTGCACTAACAAGTATTTCTCGTAGTTTTATTACACATCTACCATCAAACAAAACAAACTCAAGCGAAAGTGCATATGTAAGGTATCATCTTTTTACCCTCCCCTTACACTTAAGATGAACATTGTCCCCAATGTTCAAGTAAAGAATGTAAAAGTGAAAAAGTAAAGAGAATGAAATCAAATACTCCCCTGATTCGCTCGGTATGGATAATAAGGTGGCCAGGTTAAATCTTCCTCCAAGAAAATGAACAATCAAAGCTTCCCTTCCAGAATATAAATCATCTTCTTGTCATAAATAACCTGTAGATCCTGACAAAAGTAGACAAGGTAACCTCGCGTAAAATTGGCGGCATCCTATATAAGTTACTAAATCCTATAAAACAAAGTAAGATATAATGCTTGTGGAATGAAGTTTGCAGATTTCCTGGAGATTATAAAACATAATAATTCACAAAAACCATAAGACTCCGTTAGAAAAACAAAACCGGTAAAATTTCCAGATTTTTAACTCCTGTCGCCGTCAAGAGCAATACCCTGACGCCGTCAGAATGGACCTCCAGAAATTCTTATGTTAAGTTTCCGGAAAATTTCTGGAAAAACTTTGTCCTACTTCCTGGAAAATCCTGCAAAACTTCATTATGACTCAATACAAGCATTTGACTCTAACAAATACGAATATACATGTTCATTAAATATTGTGGAGAATCATGATCGGTTTGTTTCTTAAAAACATATTTGGGGTTTCCCCTTACACTTATCTTTTGCAAAAATACCTTTAGGTTGTAGTTAAGACTAAGCCAAACAACATAGTAAAGTATTTCCACATTTTAATTTAGAGAAATGATCAACCAACAATAAAAATAAAACATGCATACGGAAGCAAATAACAAACACATAAACAAACAAACAAATAAATAAATAAAGCTTGGGTTGCCTCCCAATAAGCGCTTGTTTTTGTTCGAGTCACGAGCCTGACTCTACCCTTATTTCACGGATAAAGGTGAGGTTTTCCCTACACTTAGGATTAAGTGCGGGTGGAAGTAGCGATACCCACCATCTCGGTGGAAGTATGCCACGTGAGGAAAGAGTGGTGAATGAATTATATGCTCAAAGGGTTGTGCTCCGATCATCATAACCTTACCAAATTCAATCGGGTTAATGGGTGGATTAAGATTTTCTCCTAAAAAAGGATCATTCTCTATCAACTTCAAGAGACTACTAGTTGGGGATCCATCTTGACCTAATAAGCCCGGTTTAAACCCATAATGTTTCTTATGATCAATCACAAATGGGTGATGTAAACATGTAAGGTCATTTTCCACTCCTATATTGGTTTCCTCTCTACAAGGCTTGGGGTCTACTACCTTCAACGTAAAACTACCCGGACTACATGGTTTGATGGGTGGATCGGGACCTATTACAATTCCTAAATCTTCATCCAAGGATGGAAGATTAGGTAATGGTTTCGGTTGAGGCTCCGGTTCATCAAAACTAGGAACTTCCCTAGAACTAGGAGTAAGGTTATCACTACAAGTGTTCAAACCTATATCCTCTGGTGGTGCTTGGTCCAAGGGTTCTACCTCAATTGGGGTTCCTATAGTCTCTTCTACTTCTTCCGGGTAAGTCACGGGCGGTGTATGTGCCTCAAATGATGGTAGGACTTGTGGGGTACTTTGTGGGCTTGGATTATCCACCTCATCCTCCATTGTACCTAGATTACCTATATGTTTGTTTTGTACTATGATATTAGGTGCCATCCAACTAGGTATCTCAACATGAGTATATTCATCCCCAGACAAACTTCCTGTTTGCTCCATCAAACTTGTTTTTGATTGATTTGTGATGTTGTTTGTTGGGTTGTCTACTCTATAATAATATTGGGCACAGTTTTCTATGGTATCCCACGCTTCTTCATCATTTAATTCCCTAGGGCCCCCATTGGCAAAATCATCGATGCGCATTTGGTCACATTGGCTGACACGATAGTAAAAGGTTTCGGTTAGGGATGATAAAGAGAAACTATGATGAGGGAATTTTCGAAGTAAAATTTTAAAACGAGTCCATGCATCATATATGGGTTCATCTTGATATTGTTTGAAATTCAAGATGTCAACAGGGTAGAATGGCCTTTTTGGTTGGTGGTATGGTGGATTCGCGTACTCCATAATGGTGAACGGAATAGTCAATGGAAATTACGAACAAACACACAAAGAAAAAGATAGACTAAAGAAATCCTAAAAAAAATAAAAATAAAATCTTACTAGAAAGGAATCTAGCAAGTAGACCTAATAAAAAGAAATTCTAACCTAGACAATAACTATTCCCCGGCAGCGGCGCCAAAAACTTGATGCGTGGGAATCGCACCTTGCTTTACCTCTCGAGGGATCTCGAGAAGCTTACAACCCCCACCAGGCAGTGTACCTGATCGTTGTAGTATAGTATAGTGACAAGTACCGGGGGATTGATTGTTCAGCTTAGGAATAGTGTCGCTAGGATTAGAAAACCTAATTAATAGTTCTAGAGGTGAGAGATGATTATTTTTGTAATTTTATATTTTTATGAAAGCAAGTAAAATCTCGGGTTTTGGAAGAGTGGGCGGAATTAGTTGCTATTCAACTAACCCAAAGCTATGATGCAATCAAAATAAAATAATAAAAATGAAATTAAACTAAATTATACTAAAGTTGTGAGCAGTGGTTGGAGAAATTGTGTTTACTTAGACTTCACTACTCCCTAGATATCTTTTACATGTTAATTACTTGTTACACTTGTATGAATGACGGATTGTATTCCTTAATACCATTCGTGGGGTGGCATACATAAATTCCCAACTCTATGAGCTCTTATCTCCTCCTACACCATGACCCAGCACAACTATAGGGATTGTAAACAGTGGCTCATGCATTAAATACAACCAATAAAGACCTAGTACGCCTCGGTTCATGTTTCTTAAGACGTTCAAGCATGTTACCATTTGGAGATCTGCCAGTTTTCTTAAGCCTAACATATAAATCATTCATTCAAAACAAGAATAGACAAGTAATCAACACATAATCAACATCTAGGTTTCATTAGATCTAAGCAAACACAAAAGAGATCTAGCCTAGCATAATGGAATTGAGACAAGAACAAGATATAAACAACCAACACATAGACATATTGATTGAATTGAAAGTACACTTATCTCAATTACAATGCAAGGTCTCAAGGGTTTGGAACCCTTGAAAAACCTATAAAGGAGGCACCAAAATCGTCTTTAGGGTTTCACCAAAACTTCTCTTCTTTTATGAAAAAACTAGAAAACTATGTATAGGAAAAACAGTCTGACGGCGTCAAGAGTAACTTCTGACGCCGTCGCCTCGCCGCCATATACTTCCTCGGACAGCCTTGATCCACTTATGACGGCCTATGTGACGCCGTCACCACCCACGGTATATTAATTTTGCCACTTTGACGCCGGCACGAGTCCTTCTGACGCCGTCACCACCTTCGGAGTTTAATTCTTCATGTCTGACGCCGTCAAGATGTTGGTCTTGACGCCGTCACCTTGTATTTTCAGCATGCAAATTAGGTACTTAGCCGTTTTCTTCACTTTTATGCTCCAAAAACGTCCAAAATAGCTTCTTTTCCAGAATTCACTCTCCAAACACCTAAAATCACAAAAGGAACGATTTAGGGCAATATTTGATCAAATAAAGTCGGATTCGGGCTTAAATGACCCCCTAAAAATGGATCATTTTTCGCCTCATCAACTTCTTTCTCCTAAGCTTGTTTCTACTCTACCTTCTACTGATACAGAACCACTTTCTAAGAAACTAAAGATGGATGAAGTTGATTCTGCTAATGTGTCTGCTGCCTCTTTATCTCATTCTGCTGATGTTGTTTCAACTACTGATATGGGTGTTCCTGCTGTTGGTCATGCACCTCTGCCTATTGTTTCTATTTCTGCTGCTCCAACTACTGCTGTAGCTCCATCTGTTATTGACAAAGGTAAAGCAAAAGTTGTAGCAGAAGATATTCCTTCTAGAAAGAGAACCAGAAGACAAATGGAGGAGGATAGATTGGGTGAAGAGGCTGCCAAGAGGTTGAATGATGATCAACAGGCTGAATTGGCAAGACTTCATGAGATCAAAGTTAGAGAAGTAGAGCTTGAAGCTGCTAGGATGAAACAAGCTAGGATGGAGATAGATGCAAAAGCAGAATTTGTCTCACTTGACAAACTTTCTGATGAGGTTTCTACTGATATTCCACCAGCACCTCCATCAGTGGAAACACATGAGTCTTCCATTGCTACTTGTGAGGAGGGTGTATCCGTTGAAGAACCTTCTTCTCCTCATTCCTCTATCTACATTCATGGTAGAAGGGCCAAAAGAATGGCTAGAATGAAGGTTTCACAATCTCTTCATGTGCATAAGGTGGTGGATGTTGATGCTGCTGATTCTTCTTTTCTTAAAGAAGGGTCTCCTGAAGATTGGCCAGAGGGTTTTAGAGATGTTTTGGTTAGATGGGAGCTTTCTAGTAATGGGCAGTCTAATACTATTTATAGGCTTGATGGATCCTCTCTGTCCTTCACATTTCTACAAGAAATTTTGCATCTTGTGGATCATCAGGATTTACTCACTCTATATGACTTGGTTACCAAGTATTATGCTATTCATATTCCTGAAGGTGCTGGATTATATCATTTGGGGGATCTTCAAGTGCTCATGGATTCTGATTCTCCCACTAGTTCTGGTTATGAAGTCTGGAAGCATAATCATAGGTGGAAAGTATTAAGTTGGAGATTTTATCCTCTTCCTTATGTTCATGTCTTGGAGACTACATCTGGTATAAGGGTGATTATGTTTATTGATAAGGATTATCCTCTGACTGTGCCTCTTATGGAGAAAATGCTTCTACATCATTTGGAGATTCCTCCTGATCCAGTTGGAAATACTAGACTTTTTGCTGAATCTTTGATTCGTTTATTTAAATCTAGGATCAGGGTGGCCAGAGCTGATTGATATTGGTATGATATATTATTGTATATTTGTTTATTTCTTTATTAAAAAAAAAAAAAAAAAAAAAAAAAAAAAAAAAAAAAAAAAAAACTAACAGATTTGTATAGTGTTTTGTATGTTGTATGCAGGTTTTGCTGTTGGTTATTTCCACACCTTCTCTGGTTATCAACTTACCATGATGTTGACTATTCCATCAAAAAGTTGGCTAGCCCAAAGGGTACAGCTTTGGTAAAGACAAGTCAAATCTGTTGATAGTTGTAATAGTTTGCTAAAAACTATTGGGTACTCAACTCACCCATGCTTAACAGCTGAGAGTTGGATGGTTGTCAATTGACCATGGATTTTTCCTTATGGATTCCCAATAATTGGCTAGCCAACAAGTGTATGGCTTGTAGTAAAGGCAGTGGAAAACCATATTTGGTATTCAATTTACCAAGGTGATTTAATCAAACAAAATAATTGACTAGTCCTGAGCAAATGGCTACAGGTAAAGACATATCAAATCCATTTATAGCTGATGATTTGCTAAAAATCATATGGTCATCCGTGTACCATAGTTAGTGAACTAAAACATTTGGCTACTCCAGTAGTAATGGCTATTGGTAAAGAGACATCAAAACCATTATTTTCAATGATTCACCTCTCACAGGAGTTAACACACCTGGAAGTGATGAGAATAGTATGAAACTTATGTTTTGATGTACATTTGGTCATTTGTTGCTGCAAAGAATGGTGCTTTCAAAGTTTTTAATGATCATAGAGATGCTGCTGATGAAGATTCTTTGCTGCTGAAGTTCATGTTCAATCCTCTTCTTCTACTGTTAAAGATCTATCAAATATCTTGGAGTTAACCATGTCAACTGCAAGATTAGGGGAGGATTGTAGGGAATTATTGAAGTCAGCATATTGATACTGCTGATGACTTCCTAATGACAGGTTCCTGCGGATGCTTATAGTAGTTTTTGCTGATATCTGGTTCCTGCTGACGATAGACATTCTGCGAATATAGTTAATCCGTAGCATTAGAAGTTCTTAGAAGATTATATTTAGTTTATTTTAGGGCAAGATATGTAGAATATCTTTTATAGTTTAATGTTATTCGTTTCTTGTAAGAAAGGTTAGGGTTTCTTGTAGTATAAAAGGAACCCAAGGTTATTGTATTATGTACGTGTCAAAAACAATTATTAGTTAATAATAATGATCCATAGAGGATCAAAGTATTTAGTATATAGTTTGTGTTTATATTCCGCAATAGATATAAGCTCACAGAGATTGTCTGTTTAGTCTTGCTAGTGATTACATTAGTAGGCTATCGATCCATTGGCTCAAGATCTATCAAGTGTAGATCCTACAATTTACGATTCTGGAAGAGGAATCAATTGATAATGCTTTTACTAGGTTTAACACTATCATCACAAGTTTAAAAGCACTTAATGAGAATTTTTCTAGTAAGAATTTTGTTAGGTAATTTCTTAGGGCTCTTCATCCAAAATGGCGAGCTAAAGTTACGACGATTGAAGAATCAAAGAATTTGTCAACTCTACAACTTGACGAATTGATCGGCAACTTAAAGATCTACGAAGAAATAATAAAGAAAGACTCCGATATGGTCAAAGGAAAAAGGGAGCAAAGCAAATCAATTGCGTTGAAAGCTAAAAAGGACTCTAGTGACGAAGAATGCTCAACCTCCAAAAGTGACGATGAAGAGTATGCTATGGCCGTACGAGACTTCAAGAAATTCTTCAAATGACGAGGAAGATACGTTAGGCAACTATATAATGAAAGAAAGTGTTTTAAGTGTGGAGATCCAAATCATCTTATTGGAGAATGTCCGAAATTGTCAAGAAGTCAAAACCACAAGGCCTTTGTAGGAGGAGCATGGAGTGATAGCGATGAAGATTGTAACACCCCCAAAATACCGCAGCGGAAGACTGTGTCACAGGGGTGCTACTTCATAATACAAAGTACAAGTTATAGAAAACGAACTCTAAATGAGACGTTTTGAAAAGTTACCATTCGATTAATGAATTCAAAGTTACCAACATGAGATTTCAAAGTATGATACATAAATGTATACAAAATGTTTGAATGGTAAATGATAAAAGCGTAAGTCTTCAGAATATGCAGCTTGACTCTAAGTTCCACGCACTAGCTATCGCCTTATAGACCTGAGATAACATGCTAAAGTGTCAACACAATGGTTGGTGAGTTCATAGAGTTTGTCTTAAAACAGTTGAAAAAGCCTTAAAAGAATGATCACACAGCAAAGGCATCGTGAATCCACTCAGTTACAAGTCCCGCCATAAGAGACTTGTAACCTGTGTGTTCACAACCCACTGCTACAATATATAGTATGATAAAGACATGTATAAGTTCATCAAGACAATTAAGCAATTAGTAGTGAGTCTCTACTTCATCTCCGAAGACCTCACTTTTATGATGTATCCAACATTCGCAAATGTTAGGATGTATCAAAGACAACTGGGAGTCAATTCCCAAAGACAACTGGGAGCCACTTCCCAAAGACAACTGGGAGTCAATTCCCAAAGACAACTACTAGTCAATAAATAGAATAACGCAATTAAGTATAACGCAGTCATGTATGTAAGCAATCAAGTATAACACAGTCAAGTATAGACGTGTTGAGTATTTGTACAAGTAAACAAGTAGTTGAGCATGTATCCCCCCCAATAGTTAAAACAAGTACGAAAAGAGTAGGGGCTATGACTCACCTTAAGTCTATATAGTGAGTAATGAAAATGGTAGTCGAATCGCGAAAGTCTCTAAGAGCAGCCTATAATAGAACGTTGCGACTTAGGTTTGGAGTAACGTCTAAGAATACGAAGAATTGCCCATATATGTCTTGCATAATGTTCATGATGTAGTACTTTAGTATATTATGTAAGTCTTTGAATATAAGTCGTCTATGAAACATGTATAGGTTATAAATCTCTTACTACCGTTCGGGCCGACATAATTCAGAAGTCATGGAGTAAACGTTCGAGGAGCCAGGACACTTTAACTCGTAAATCCACAACTCATCTCGACGGCTTACTTAATGAACTCCTCACATGAGGCTCCCTACTATTGTAGTATTTGATAACATATATATATGTATAAGCTTTGATCTTTAAAAGTTATATGGTCTTTAGCCGTGGCTTTGCCGTGACCTTGGTCATTGTTACCATGATCTTGAGACTCAACCTTGGCTTTAGCCATGGTTGTGGTCTTGGCTTTAGGTCATTAGACCTCTTGGTCTCATCTAATTATAATGATTATATAGTAACTTTGGTCTAAAAATGGGCTGTTAAGAATTTGAAGAAAATATCACTCGGAAAGCCTTTTCAGGGCTCGAGCTTCTTTGTTCCTGAACGAAAACGTCGTTCCGGACAACTTTCGTGTTTTAACTTTTTGATGAATCGGACCAGAAGTGGGACTTTCAAATTGGCAGAATGCAAACAGGAGGTTATAGGCAGTTTCGGCGTTTTGGTGTCGCTAACTTCTTATGGTCATAACTTTTGACTCGTGTACTCGTTTTGGGTGATTCAAATTGCTATGTTTTCCTTGTTAAGTCCTATTTAACAGTAAGTAAGTGTCAAATATCAAAGTTATACTATTGTGGTCGTGGTTTTCCATAAAAATCACTAGTTTGCTTGTTTACTTGTCATAAGTCAACATATGTATACCAATACTTGTTTTATCCATTTTTAAACATCATGAACACAATACAAAGACCATATATAGTATGAAAGAAACATAATAAGCATGATAATGATATAGAGCAAGAAAGTGTATAAGGGTTTCTTACAACTTTTGGCTTTCACTTAAGAAAGGAAGTCAAGTATGATCTAGGACACTAAACCTATGCTTTCAACCAATCACCACCACCTTTGCTAACCCTTGCTATAACCCTTCTACTCTTGTATTCTTTAATGATTTGTGATGAGGTTTAGGTGAATTGAGTGGATCTAAACTCAAGAGAATCACCAAAGTTTTCTAGGGTTTTGATGTATTTTGATGAATGAAAACCAATCTAGGGTTTCTATGTTGATGTTGCTCTTGAATCTTGCTTGTAACTTGGAAGAGAATGAGCTAAGGTTGAGATGATGGTGTGTGTGTGTTGTGGACGTTCATAGAGGGTCAAGGGGGTATTTATATGAGTTTTGAGGAGGTTACATGTTTAGGATATTTTCTTGGTAAACTTGGAGACCAAGTTGTGAATATGTAGTGATCTAAGGGCACTTTTGTAATTTCAAGACACATGTGTGGTGACTCCCTCCCCCCTAAGTCGGTTTGGAAGGCTTAGGGACCAAGTTTTGGTCTTTGGTTGATATTATCCAAGATATAGAGCTAGTTTTGACTCCGCAGGTTGCTAACCGTAAGCTGTTAAGCCTCAAAACGTAAAACCGGGTATCCTAAAAATATGAAACTTATAGGAATGACTAAACTTGTTAAAATGGTCCATAATAAAATATAAAATGAGTGGTAGGTTCTATCGGGTGCGAAAACCCTGCTAAAAACTGGAAACACGGGTCTAAAACGCGCAATTCGCGTAAAACGCTGAACTGAAAAACGTAAAATTCCGAAACTTTTGGAATTGTCATAAAATGATAGAAAATCATATTTTTATTGTTTATAATGTTTTATGGATATATCGGGATGCTGGAAGGACGTTTAAACCTAAAAGTAAATCTCGGACACGGCTTTGTGATTTTTGCAGAAATGATCCGACGAGCGTCAAACTCTCGGATTATCGTTAAAATAGTTTAACTTACGAGAATATGAAATAAAAAATTTCTGAGATGAATAGTGAAAAGTGAATAGTAAAAGTGAATAGTAAAAAGTGAATAGTGAAATTTTCGGGAATAAAAGTTAACCTGAAATTGCGAATTGTTACAGTCTGTACCCCTTAAGGAGAACTTCGCCCCGAAGTTCTGTTGATGTTAACTACTTACGATGTGTCTAAGAGAATTCGGGATCTCTAATATAGTGGTGTTCACTCTGATTCGTCTAAGATTCTGGTTAAGGAGTTGTATCGGCTACAATTAAGCCCACTTATTTATAACACATTACTTACATAAAGAAGCGTCCAAATTTATGTAAGTAAGGTCTCATAAACTTATGGTTCGGTGATTTACAATTTCTTTATTTAACTGAAGAGGCGTCCCAATCCATTTAAATAAGGAGATTCTAAAACATCCTACTTAAGAATTTCCGACACAAAATCCGCCTTCTGAGGCCGATAGTAAGATAATCAAGCCATCAAATCCCTAAAGCTAAGCAATAATATTATTTAACTCAAATCTTGTGTCTCATCAAACAAGAACTGTCACAAGATCAAGTTAAATAATTAGTTATTACTGAGCTCCATGTTTTTAATGACTCGACGAATCTCTGTGGCTCCTTATAATACTAAAGTCACATCATCTAACAGCGTGGAACTAAGAAAACCTCTAACCAAAAAGCATATGTGTATGTATTGTGTGTAAGGCAAATAAAGAGGAAGGTCCCAACGTATATAGCAGTTATAGTCTAGGCACTAAATGCAACCTAGTTCTCTATAACCAAGGCTCTGGTACCAATCTGTAACACCCCCAAAATACCGCAGCGGAAGACTGTGTCACAGGGGTGCTACTTCATAATACAAAGTACAAGTTATAGAAAACGAACTCTAAATGAGACGTTTTGAAAAGTTACCATTCGATTAATGAATTCAAAGTTACCAACATGAGATTTCAAAGTATGATACATAAATGTATACAAAATGTTTGAATGGTAAATGATAAAAGCGTAAGTCTTCAGAATATGCAGCTTGACTCTAAGTTCCACGCACTAGCTATCGCCTTATAGACCTGAGATAACATGCTAAAGTGTCAACACAATGGTTGGTGAGTTCATAGAGTTTGTCTTAAAACAGTTGAAAAAGCCTTAAAAGAATGATCACACAGCAAAGGCATTGTGAATCCACTCAGTTACAAGTCCCGCCATAAGAGACTTGTAACCTGTGTGTTCACAACCCACTGCTACAATATATAGTATGATAAAGACATGTATAAGTTCATCAAGACAATTAAGCAATTAGTAGTGAGTCTCTACTTCATCTCCGAAGACCTCACTTTTATGATGTATCCAACATTCGCAAATGTTAGGATGTATCAAAGACAACTGGGAGTCAATTCCCAAAGACAACTGGGAGCCACTTCCCAAAGACAACTGGGAGTCAATTCCCAAAGACAACTACTAGTCAATAAATAGAATAACGCAATTAAGTATAACGCAGTCATGTATGTAAGCAATCAAGTATAACACAGTCAAGTATAGACGTGTTGAGTATTTGTACAAGTAAACAAGTAGTTGAGCATGTATCCCCCCCAATAGTTAAAACAAATATGAAAAAGTAGGGGCTATGACTCACCTTAAGTCTATATAGTGAGTAATGAAAATGGTAGTCGAATCGCGAAAGTCTCTAAGAGCAGCCTATAATAGAACGTTGCGACTTAGGTTTGGAGTAACGTCTAAGAATACGAAGAATTGCCCATATATGTCTTGCATAATGTTCATGATGTAGTACTTTAGTATATTATGTAAGTCTTTGAATATAAGTCGTCTATGAAACATGTATAGGTTATAAATCTCTTACTACCGTTCGGGCCGACATAATTCAGAAGTCATGGAGTAAACGTTCGAGGAGCCAGGACACTTTAACTCGTAAATCCACAACTCATCTCGACGGCTTACTTAATGAACTCCTCACATGAGGCTCCCTACTATTGTAGTATTTGATAACATATATATATGTATAAGCTTTGATCTTTAAAAGTTATATGGTCTTTAGCCGTGGCTTTGCCGTGACCTTGGTCATTGTTACCATGATCTTGAGACTCAACCTTGGCTTTAGCCATGGTTGTGGTCTTGGCTTTAGGTCATTAGACCTCTTGGTCTCATCTAATTATAATGATTATATAGTAACTTTGGTCTAAAAATGGGCTGTTAAGAATTTGAAGAAAATATCACTCGGAAAGCCTTTTCAGGGCTCGAGCTTCTTTGTTCCTGAACGAAAACGTCGTTCCGGACAACTTTCGTGTTTTAACTTTTTGATGAATCGGACCAGAAGTGGGACTTTCAAATTGGCAGAATGCAAACAGGAGGTTATAGGCAGTTTCGGCGTTTTGGTGTCGCTAACTTCTTATGGTCATAACTTTTGACTCGTGTACTCGTTTTGGGTGATTCAAATTGCTATGTTTTCCTTGTTAAGTCCTATTTAACAGTAAGTAAGTGTCAAATATCAAAGTTATACTATTGTGGTCGTGGTTTTCCATAAAAATCACTAGTTTGCTTGTTTACTTGTCATAAGTCAACATATGTATACCAATACTTGTTTTATCCATTTTTAAACATCATGAACACAATACAAAGACCATATATAGTATGAAAGAAACATAATAAGCATGATAATGATATAGAGCAAGAAAGTGTATAAGGGTTTCTTACAACTTTTGGCTTTCACTTAAGAAAGGAAGTCAAGTATGATCTAGGACACTAAACCTATGCTTTCAACCAATCACCACCACCTTTGCTAACCCTTGCTATAACCCTTCTACTCTTGTATTCTTTAATGATTTGTGATGAGGTTTAGGTGAATTGAGTGGATCTAAACTCAAGAGAATCACCAAAGTTTTCTAGGGTTTTGATGTATTTTGATGAATGAAAACCAATCTAGGGTTTCTATGTTGATGTTGCTCTTGAATCTTGCTTGTAACTTGGAAGAGAATGAGCTAAGGTTGAGATGATGGTGTGTGTGTGTTGTGGACGTTCATAGAGGGTCAAGGGGGTATTTATATGAGTTTTGAGGAGGTTACATGTTTAGGATATTTTCTTGGTAAACTTGGAGACCAAGTTGTGAATATGTAGTGATCTAAGGGCACTTTTGTAATTTCAAGACACATGTGTGGTGACTCCCTCCCCCCTAAGTCGGTTTGGAAGGCTTAGGGACCAAGTTTTGGTCTTTGGTTGATATTATCCAAGATATAGAGCTAGTTTTGACTCCGCAGGTTGCTAACCGTAAGCTGTTAAGCCTCAAAACGTAAAACCGGGTATCCTAAAAATATGAAACTTATAGGAATGACTAAACTTGTTAAAATGGTCCATAATAAAATATAAAATGAGTGGTAGGTTCTATCGGGTGCGAAAACCCTGCTAAAAACTGGAAACACGGGTCTAAAACGCGCAATTCGCGTAAAACGCTGAACTGAAAAACGTAAAATTCCGAAACTTTTGGAATTGTCATAAAATGATAGAAAATCATATTTTTATTGTTTATAATGTTTTATGGATATATCGGGATGCTGGAAGAACGTTTAAACCTAAAAGTAAATCTCGGACACGGCTTTGTGATTTTTGCAGAAATGATCCGACGAGCGTCAAACTCTCGGATTATCGTTAAAATAGTTTAACTTACGAGAATATGAAATAAAAAATTTCTGAGATGAATAGTGAAAAGTGAATAGTAAAAGTGAATAGTAAAAAGTGAATAGTGAAATTTTCGGGAATAAAAGTTAACCTGAAATTGCGAATTGTTACAAAGATGAAAAAGAAGTATCAAAGGACGAAAAATGTCTTATAGCCAAGGCATCTAATGAGGTACTTTCCGAAACCGAATACTTTAGTGATGAAAAAGACCTAGATAATGAATATAATAGGTTATGCAAATTAGGTCAAAATGTTATAGCTAAAAATAAGTCACTAAAACATATTAATAATCTATTAGAAAATGAAGTACTCAAATTAAAAATTAAACTACTACATTTGGAAAAAAAAAGAAGTTTTTATAGAATGTAAAACATGCTTAGAGGTCAAAAATGAAAACGAAAAACTTAAAGATAAAATTTTCAAACTTGACAAGTTTAAAAATGGTAGTAACTCACTTAAGAAAATAATAAGTGTTCAAGAAACTTCGGGAGATAAAACCGGTCTAGGATTCAGCTCAACTAATGTTTCAACTAGTGAAAATAAAAATATAAAGTTTGAATGTAAATCTAGTAAACAAAAACCATTAAAGTCAAAACCTAAGTATATACTTATAAAAGATAGAAAAATACCTATTGCGAGTGATGAGGAAGTAAAAAGATTTTATAAACCATCATTAAAAGCCAAAACCGGATTTTCTAAACCAAAATTAAGATCTAAAACTCCACCTCCAAATAGACCAAATAATCCTCATCCTCGTTCTAAAACCCCTCAACCTAGAAGAAACCAAAATAGACAAAACTACAATAATACTAGTCATCAAATGTGGAATTATCAACCAAGTTACAATCCTTGGGGAATATTACCACCATACATGCATCCTAGCCAAATGTTAAATATGTTTGGACCAAACAACTTTGGACCAATGAGACAATGGGGACCAAGTGGCTAAGTTGTCAATCTTCGAAGAAGTTGGAATCTCATCTACAAATGTCTTCTATAAGTCAACATAGTCACTTGAAGTGCTTGTAGAAAATCCATTGAAGACTAAAAGGTACGCGTCTCTTTTAAGTTCATCGCTATAATTTGCTTGCTTAGATAAATGATTAGTTAGATTAATGCTTAGCTATACATATATATTGTTTGTAACACTTATACATATATACGTACATAATAGCTTATATACTTATAACCTAGAAACATCGTTATTTTACTTTCCTAGGAATGAAATGAAATTGTTCATTCTCGAACAAAATAGAAAATGGAAATCTTCTATATCCACTATTAGCAAACTCATGGTGATGAAGTGAAATGAGTTAAGTGGATCAATCGTTAATATAGAAGTAGGATTAGATCCCTCGCGTAAGAAAACTATGGATGAAACAAGCTCTCGTAGACTATATTAAGATAGATAAGCGTGCAAAAATAAAGGAAATATAAATGTTACGTTATACCCATTCAACACTCTCGCATCTAACATATAAATTTTCGTCATCACTTCCTTTAGGATCATAGGATATGTAGAAAGGATAGCATGAGATAATAATAGGCTTAACCAATCCTCTTGAGCATGAGATCTCTAATTAATATCTTTTAAAATATATGATTAATGGTATTTGTTGTCAAAAATCTAATATCTCTAAAAATATGCAAAAACCTCACATTTTGAAAAATAGTTTTTCAAATGACTATCCCACTTTTCAATAACATGTTTTCAATATCTATATCCACAATTTTGTTTTGATCAAAACCAAAGATTTGGAAAATTTTCTTTACCTTTCATTAACACATTTTTAAGTAAAACCCAATCTATTTTATTCAAATAACTCTCACATCTACGTGAAAACCTACTTTCAAACATTATTGAATAATGCTAAAAACGTCTCTTTAAATCATGCATGGTGATCTCATATTTGTCATCTATATTTATATAAATGACACTTATAAGTGAACTAAATCACATCAAGAGGACCATGGTTTCTCTATTAAGACTTTGTTTGTGATAAGTCTAGAAATCCATGCTATCATAACTACCCACTTATTGCACATTGATACACATTAGGATTAGTCCTCCTAGTTATGTAGTTATGAAATACTTGATGTTGCTTATTGTTTCCTAGCACTTATATTTTACTTGCTTGATGAGTATGTTTGCATGCTAGATGAAATTGCTTGTTTACTTAATCTCTTTGGTTAACATGCTTTGGCTACATAATTGCCTACATATTTAGTATATGCTTAATTGCCTCAAAGAGTTGGAATTGTTTGAAACCAAAAACACAATCTTTCTGTTATTCACTACCAAACACCCTTTTCTAGCAATCTGGCAATCACCAAATGGGTGGCCCCCTTAATTATTAAGGGGACCGGCCTCCAATTAAGGGGATCGGCCATCTGATGGTCGAAGGTGTTGTTTCCTTTTTAGCCCATTTCATCCTATACTTCCCAAAATTCACAAACCTATTTTATCCTAAACCTTCAATCAAAGTTTATACATCCTTGATGAGTGGGAATCGCACCAGGCTTTACCTCTCGAGGGATCTCGAGAAGCTTACAACCCCCACCAGGCAGTGTACCTGATCGTTGTAGTATAGTATAGTAACAAGTATCGGGGGATTGATCGTTCAACTCAGGAATAGTGTCGCTAGGATTAGAATATCTAAAAACTAGGTCTAGAGATGAGGGATGATTCTTTTTGTATTTTTATATTTTTATAAAAGCAAATAAAATCTCGGTTTTTAGAAGAGTGGGTGGAATTAGTTGCTAGTCAACTAACCCAATAACTAAGATGCAATCAAAATAAAATAACAAAAATGAAAATAAATCTAATTAAACTAGTGGTGTGAACAATAATGGAGAGAGTTGTGTTTACTTAGGTTTCATTACTCCCTAGATATCTTTTACAGGTTGATAGTTTGTTACAATTGCATGGATGACGGGTTATATTCCTTAATACCATTCGTGGGGTGGCGTACGTAATTCCCCATCTCTATAAGCTCCTACTTCACTCCTTTGTCGAGCCGGCTAAGAAGCTCCTAACATGGGATCACTAGAATTCGCTCATGCATTAAATACAACCATAATAACCTAGTACGCATTGGTTCATGTTTCTTAATACGTTCAAGCATGTCACCATATGGAAGTATGCCAGTTTTCTTAAGCATAACATCGAATACAATCATCCGTAACAACTATAAACAAACAATCAACCCATAATTAACATCTAGGTTTCACTACATCTAAGCAAACACACAAGAGATCTAGCCTAGCATGTTAAATTCAAGACAAGCGTAAGATATATTCAAGCAACACATAGACATATTGATTGAATTGAAAGAGTACTTATCTCAAATTGACATGAAAGGTTTCAAAGGGTAATAACCCTTGAAAAAGCAGTAAAATTCATGCTAGGGTTTCTCCAAAGTTACACCCTACTTGTCTCTCTCTAATGAATGAAAATTACAAAACTATATATAGATTTTACAGGGTGACGGCGTCAAGAAAGAATTTCTGACGCCGTCAACTCGCCGACCATAATGAGATCAGATTGCCTAGATCCAGATTTGACGCCGTCATGTGTAATATTACTCTAGGCCGTCACCATATCTTGAACCATGACGGCCATACATGACGCCGTCACATTTTCTCTGGACCGTCACCACTTCCAACTCTTGACGCCGTCAAATGAAGACTCTTGACGCCATCAGGTACTTTTCCCAGCAAGGAAAATTAAGACTTTGCCGTTTTCTTCACTTTTATGATCCAAAAACGTCCAAAATTCTTCTTTTTCCAGAATTCACTCCAAAAGTGCCTAAAATGACAAAAGGAATGATTTAGGGCAATATTTGATCAAATAAATTCAAATCCGGGCTTAAATGACCCCCTAAAAATGGTTCATTTTTCGCCTCATCATATATCCTTACACTTGAGATTTGCTTGTCCTCAAGCAAATGCACTTTTATTCTAATCAAAATACAAGTTAGGGGTCATTTAACACTAATATAAAAGTAATTACAACAAATAATCGTTCCACTAAAGACCAAAGACAAGCACGGAGGTCATATACTAGCACCTCACAAATAGTGTTTAGATACTCACATCTCTCGGGTGTAATAAAGTATATATCACAATATGGAAATGGAAAACATCTCTCACTACCTGTCATAACAAAATAGATTACCATAGGCTTGGGAAAGGATCAAACCTCCACCAAATGGCGTAAGCACCTAGGATAAACTATCAAAGAGGTCTTTTAAAGGGTTATAACGTTAGGTTTAGGGATATGGAATACACGGTTTTGTTGGATAAAGGCAATCTTTACTGGTGGCGAGTTAATCATCTTGGTTAATTACATGTACAATATGGCGTTGCTAAGCCAAGACTAGACTCGACTTAAGCTAATAAATGAAAAATAACAAAAACATAAAATAAACATAGAATGAAACGGGATGGTAGTCCGTATGTTTTTCTCTTTTCTGCTTTTTTTCTATTTTTATTTATTTTTTCTTTTTTTTTTCGATTTTTTTTATTTTTTTATTTTTTTATTTTTATTTTTTTTGCATACACTCTTACCCTACCATCCAAAATAATACATCATAGGGAATGTACATTCCCCTTACACTTGAATTTTTATATACTTTATAATAAACTAATCTAACGACTCGAATCAAGATAATCAAAACACTTGGAGTACTTTTAAGATTAACATACATATGGGGGTAATAATTGATGTTCTTCCCCATTACTCCATAACATAAGTACTTTACCCATGAGTCCCAATCGTCCCAAAACAATATGTACAAGGATATGACTCGACTTAGCAACCATGTAATCAATTAGATAATTAACTAAGGGTTTAAACATGTAACAATAATGCACTAAAGATGAGTGCACACATGGAAGGCTAAGGCGATTTGGGTGTACATTTAAGTGGGTTGTAACAAAATCTTCCTTTAAGTAAGATGCTTAAAGTTAGAAACGAAAATATAGGCTCGAAGGGGTGTACTAGGGATATCGTGTACTAAAAATGAGTACAACGCTAATGTGTGGGAAAAATTAATTGACTTTACTAGCCAAGTAATATGACTTAAATGGTCAAGTAATTATGATACGGGTTTAACACAAGGGTGATACTAATGCCTCTTATCATGTAGTAAATCCTACTACACGAATGTAGTCTCACTAGCGGTCACGGGATGCATCACTAACGCAAGTTCTAGAATCTAAATGCTACAGGTACACTCATAAGCACTAATAGTAAATGCTTTTCCTATCAAATCTAAAGGCAAACCTCACATATTTGGGTGGAAAATTTTTTTGAATAGTACGGTTTTGTGTTAGTCATACAACTCCTGTCCATGAGACGCTTGCTATGGCTAAAGTTTCACTCCTAAATGTTGTAAAAAAATTTAAATTTGGCGCTAAAATTACACTAACAAGTATTTCTCTTAGTTTTATTACACACCTACCATTAAACAAACAAACTCAAGTGCAATTGTATCCTATAAGGTATCATCATTTACCCTCCCCTTACACTTGGGATGAACATTGTCCCCAATGTTCAATTAAAGAATGTAAAAGTGAAATAGGTAAAAGAATGAGATCAAATACTCCCCTGATTCATTCGGTGTGGATAGTGTGGTGACAAGGTTAGATCTTCTTCCAATAAAACGAACATTCAAAGCTTCCCTTCCAGAAAAATAAATCATCTTCTTGTCATATGTAACCTGTTAAACCTGAGAAAATAAACAAGGCAACCTCGCGTAAAATCGGCGGCAATCTATATATACTAACAAATCCTAGAAAGCGATGTAAGATATAATGCTTGTGGAATGAATGTTTGCAGATTTCCTGGAGTTTATAAAACTAAAGAATTAACAAAAACTTCAAGACTCCGTTAGAAAAACAAAACTAGCAAAATTTCCAGAATTTAACACATGAGGTCGTCAGGAGTTAACTCATGACGCCGTCAGAAGTGACCTGCAGAAATCTTTACGTTAAGTTTCCAGAAAATTTCTGGAAAAACTTATGTCCTACTTCCTAGAAAATCCTGCAAAACATCATTATGACTCGATACAAGCATTTGACTCTAACAAATACTAATACACATGTTCATTTAATATTGTGGAGAATCATGATCAATTTCGTTCTTAAAAACAAATTTGGGGTTTCCCCTTACACTTATCTTTTGCGAAATACCTTTGTATGAAGTTAAGACGAAGTCAAACGACAAAATAAAGCATTTTCGCAATTTTAATTCGAAACATGATCTACCAATAATAAAAATAAAGCATGCATACGGAAGCAAATAACAATCAAACAAAATAAAAATCACACAAAACATGGGTTGCCTCCCAAGAAGCGCTTTTCTTTATTTACGAGTCTTGTAGCTAAACTCAAGGTCATGGGCAATAACGTGACCTCATCGTTGGTCTCATTTTCTAGGTCATCTCCACTATTAGTTTTGTATTCCGGACCTAGTTGCAAGCATTCTTTATAGAAACCAAGTATTCTGTTCATAACATATTCTACTCCTCTACGTCTATCCTCATCATTCCTATAGTAAACCGCTTGTTTGTGTTCCTTTTCTATGTTTGATAGGAGGCGGTATTGTTCAATCTTATAGGGCATTTGGTAAGCAATCTCGTCATTCTCTTCCTTGAATCTGACTATCCCTAGGGTCGGGTCATAACTCATCTTAGAAGCCTCAACAAACGGTTTTCCGAACACTACTTGACTTAGGCAATCATCTATCACCGGACGAGTATCCTCCACTATCACAAAGTCGGTCACATAAGTGAAGTTTCCTACAATTACATGCAGTCCCTTCACTCTTCCAACAAAATTACTTATCAGATTCTTACGGGGCATCATTCTATAACCAAGTTGCTTCTTCATTACCCAATTATAATAAGTCCTAGTCATGATGTTTATAGGAGACCTAGGATCGGTATAAGCTTTCCATACATGCATATGCCCAATGTTGCACGGTATGTTGATGTTAGAGGGGTCACCTACTTTAATAAGGGATAAACCAAGGATATATGGTGTCTCGGGATCATCGAATAAATCCTTGTGATATTCCCGTTTTTCCTTGGTGGGCAACTTATGAAAGTACTCTTCTACGTTTTCTACTTCCTCTAACTTTTCTCCCTTATTAACCTCACTTCCTTAATTTCATCCCTAGTCTCGGTTTCTACTCCAACTTCATCTTTGTCACTTTCTTCTATATCCTTATCTTTTGGCTGAATGGTGACAACATTGACAAAGTGGACGTGTTTGGATGACGAGGGGTCCTTAATTTGGATTCCGCTATTGGCGTCCCTAGTGTCCTTTCTAGGAGTAGTTAGCGCTTGGTTGTTGAGGACTTTCAACAAGTTGTCAATCTTATTGATCATCTCCGTTTGTTGTTGATTGAATTCGGTTTCAAACTTAGCTACGCGAGCTTCTTGAGATGCCATAAACTTGGACATCAATCCTTCAAGATTATTGGTACTACCATAGTTATTAGAAGGATTGTTGTTGAAAGTACGGTTGGAGGGTGGACCGTTTGGTTGGTAACGATTAGGCGGATTGGAAGAATTGTTTTAGTTTTGTTTCCACCTAAGGTTCGGGTGATTTTTCTAAGAAGGGTTGTAGGAATCACTGTAAGGGTTTGGCTCGGGTTTGAAAGTGTACCACTTGTCTCCCGCTTCGTCGGTACACGAGGATGCGTAGTCCGCAAAAGCTGTACCGGGGAGTTCCACGCAATCACGAGTGTCATGGGGACCACTACATAATTCGCATGAAGAAGTGATTTTGTTCACTTGGCTTGAAGGCTTAGGAGCTTCGTAAGATTTCATGAGAAACTTGACTAGGTCCTCAAGTTCCATGATCCTACGGTCGGGAGTGCTAGAATTGTTCGAAGGCAAAGATATTGCCTTGACCGTTTTGTTCAAATCACGGGGATCATTCCAACTTTCGTTGTCATAGAGAGCAAGTTCTTCTATGAGTTCCCATGATTCTTCCGCACTTAGATCACGTAGCTTACCACCGGCCGATTGGTCAATGGTTCACCTTGTGGACAGATCGATATGGTCATAGAAGATTTGGACTTGGAGCCAACAATCTATGCCATGATGAGGGACTTTTTGGAGTAAGTCCTTGAAACCAGTCCATGCTTCATAGAAGGTTTCACCTTGACGTTGTTGGAACATCAAGATATCATTTCTAAGCTTGGTAGTTCTCCCCGGTAGGAAAAATTGAGCAAGGAAACGAGTGGTGAGATCATCCCATGAGGTGATGGATCCCGCGGGTAAACGTTCAAGCCATTGACTAGCTTGATCAGGTAGAGAGAATTGGAATAGGCGTAATCGGGTCGACCCTCTAGTTGTAACATCAAGGTCTATAGAATCTACGATTTTAAGGAAGTCCTTGAGATGTTGATTAGGATCTTCGGAATGAAGTCCATGGAATGCACATCCGCTTTGCACCAACCGGATGGTGTCGGATTGCAAGGGGGACACATTGGCTCCTTGAGTGAGCTCAATAGTGTTTCGATAGCCTTGGTGGCTAGGACGGGAATACTCTCCTAGGGTTCGGGGCCTAAGAGGTTGGTTTGCTAGTGGTGGGTTTTGTGGGTGGTTTTGTTGTGGTGGATTGACGGGTTCAAAGATGTTACCACCTTCCATGATGTCGGATGGTAAAGATTACGAACAAAGACACGAAGAAATAAGATAGACTAAACAGAACCTAAAAATAAAAATAAAATCTTGCTAGAAAGGAATCTAGCAAGTTGACCTAATAAAAAGAAATCCTAACCTAGACAATAACTATTTCCCCGGAAATGGCGCCAAAAACTTGATGAGTGGGAATCGCACCAGGCTTTACCTCTCGAGGGATCTCGAGAAGCTTACAACTCCCACCAGGTAGTGTACCTGATCGTTGTAGTATAGTATAGTGACAAGTACCGGGGGATTGATCGTTCAACTCAGGAATAGTGTCGCTAGGATTAGAATACCTAAAAACTAGGTCTAGAGGTGAGGGATGATTCTTTTTGTATTTTTATATTTTTATAAAAGCAAATAAAATCTCAGTTTTTAGAAGAGTGGGCGGAATTAGTTGCTAGTCAACTAACCCAATAACTAAGATGCAATCAAAATAAAATAACAAAAATGAAAATAAATCTAATTAAACTAGTGGTGTGAACAATAATGGAGAGAGTTGTGTTTACTTAGGTTTCATTACTCCCTAGATATCTTTTACAGGTTGATAGTTTGTTACAATTGCATGGATGATTATTCCTTAATACCATTCATGGGGTGGCGTACGTACTTCCCCATCTCTATAAGCTCCTACTTCACTCCTATGTCGAGCCGGCTAAGAAGCTCCTAACATGGGATCATTAGAATTCGCTCATGCATTAAATACAACCATAATAACCTAGTACGCATTGGTTCATGTTTCTTAAGACGTTCAAGCATGTCACCATATGGAAGTCTGCCAGTTTTCTTAAGCCTAACATTGAATACAATCATCCGTAACAACTATAAACAAACAATCAACCCATAATTAACATCTAGGTTTCACTACATCTAAGCAAACACACAAGAGATCTAGCCTAGCATGTTAAATTCAAGACAAGCGTAAGATATATTCAAGCAACATATTGATCGAATTGAAAGAGTACTTATTTCAAATTGACATGAAAGGTTTCAAAGGGTAAAAACCCTTGAAAAAGCAGTAAAATTCGTGCTAGGGTTTCTCCAAAGTTACACCCTACTTGTCTCTCGCTAATGAATGAAAATTGCAAAACTATATATAGATTTTACATGGTGACGGCGTCAAGAAGGAATTTCTGATGCCGTCAACTCGCCGCCCATAATGAGATCGGATTGCCTAGATCCAGATATGACGCCGTCATGTGTAATATTACTTTGGGCCATCACCATATCTTGAACCATGACGGCCATACGTAACGCCGTCACGTTTTCTCTGGACCGTCACCACTTCCAACTCTTGACGCCGTCAAATGAAGACTCTTGACGCCGTCATGTACTATTCCCAGCAAGGAAAATTAAGACTTTGCCGTTTTCTTCACTTTTATGCTCCAAAAACGTCCAAAATGCTTCCTTTTCCAGAATTCACTCCAAAAGTACCTAAAATGACAAAAGGGACGATTTAGGGCAATATTTGATCAAATAAATTCAAATCCGGGCTTAAATGACCCCCAAAAAATGGTTCATTTTTCGCCTCATCGATCCTTAATCCCACCAATCCTACATTATAAACACTCTCATTCCTCTTAATCTCTACTCATCTCATCATGTCCTCTGCCATTAAACCAAAACCACCAAGAAACCCGTTTGGAGAAGAAAGCCTAACTTCCATTAAAAGCCCGTCAAACCAAATGATGTTGTCAAACAACCAACACCAAATTTCTCCTATGTCTTCAACATTACATTCCCTACACTCTACAAAGTTTGTCATCACCACTACAACTTAATCCATGATGGTCAAACCATATTTCACGATACACAAACCTCATGTTCACTCAAATGAACCCTTTCACAAACCTCATCATAATAACCAAACATCCATCCTTGTTCCCAAAAATACACCTTCATCTCACCCACATAAGCTATATAAAGAGCATGTTCAATCTCAAAACAACAATCCCAATCCCATTCCTAACACCTCACATTTTGTTCAACCTACCAATCCACCATCCAAAACATCCGCCACTCATGAAACATCCTATTCTTCAACAACTTCATTCTCATCCATTCATGATTACACAAACTCACAAATATCTCCACCACCAAGAGTATCACCACCACCTCCTACCAACACACATGTTATCCCTATGTTGCATGTCCAATCATCCATCCCTAAATAACAACCACACTCCACCATCATCACCTTCCTCCGAACACTTGAAGTTCATTGAAGAACTCAAGGAAGCCCATGAACTTTGTGCTCTTCATGTCTTACACCTTGCTCAATGCAACTTGGAATAACTTTCCTCTAGCTCTCCTTCATCACCCCACAACTTGAAACAAGTTGCAAAACATGTCAACAATTTTTCATGTTGCATTTTTCTCCAAAAACAAACCATTTCATTGAATGAACACTTCACTTGGATTGAGTATCTTCTCACTAGATCTCATCCAAAACCCTCGCTTGAACAACATCCAAACTCTCAATCAACCTCTTCCACTCCTAACTCTACACCTCTAAACTCTCCACCACCAAACTCTCCAACACTCATGCACCCAAACATATACCTCCATTAATCTAACAATCTTACCCTAACTTAACCATTTTCATTCCAAACACTCAATCATCAACCATATAAGCATAATATATGCTTATGATTTTCACTTTCAAATAAGAATTAACCAACCTTTTGTTACAAGCAAGTCCGATGGCTCTCTTTGGCAAATTAGGATCTTTAACATAATTACTTTGAGTTAACTGTTATGTGATGAGTGTCTAAATACTCATCATTTTATACCAATCTGAGCTGCCAAAACATCTAAAAACACTCAATTATGCATCATAATACTTAAAATATCTTAAAAGTGTGTTTTATATGTTTTAAATGCAAAATGATTAAAACCAGATGAAAAACGTACAAAGTTTGCATAATTGGCAGTTTCAGTCCCTCAAGTTTCAAAAGTTGTCAAAACTAGTCCATGGTTATTCTAAAAACATGAAAAAGTCATCAAAGGTCCTTTTAAATCACAAAGTTACATATTTAGTCCTTTGGTGCAAAGTTTCATAAAATTACAAGTTTAGTCCCTATACTTTGGAAATTGACATAAATGGTCCCTGGGATGTAAAAACTTTGAGAAAAATAAATTTTGGTCCTTGTGCTATTAATCTTTTGCAAGAATGGTACTTGGTGTGAAGTTTGGTGAAATGACATATTGGGTCCCTGAAGTTTAAAAGTTTGGCAAAAATAGTCCCCGGGTATTTAAAAAAGTGAAAAATATCAAACATACCCCTTGTACTATTCATCTATGGCAGCATAGGTCCTTATGAGAACTTTGGGCAAGTGGCATAATCAGCCCCAAAACTTTTTCCAAATTACAAAATTGGTCCTTATGTTACTAAAACCAAACGGACTCTTTATATTATCAAAACCAATCCAAACCAAATAAAAACCCAAGCCCACCCTTTATACCCTTGGCCCATTTCCCATATTAGCCCAACCCCAACCCTTGGTATTAAAATACCGGTTTGACCCGGTCAAACCCACTCCCCCTTTCCCTTTCTTCCCTCCAATACCACCCCTCACCACTGTAGCACCAAAACCACCCTCCACCTCACCTGTTTCACCACCACTTGACTCCTCCTTTTCACACTCTGTCCCTCCACCTCACAAAACTCTCCAAAACTCCTTAATTGCCCGTAAAACCTCTCCACGCAAACTACTATGGCAAAGACTACTTTGGCGCCAAGTTATAAATTTAAACGGTGGAGATTAATTGGACCATTTCAAGGACTCAGATGTGGTGGGAAATGTCACAGTGGGTCCTACAAACCCTGAAAGTCTCTATAAAGAAGAAAAGAGGCAGTGGTGAAGGATTATTAGATTAGTTTAGTGTAATTTAGTGTCGAATAGTGTAATTCAACATTCTTAGTGTAATTTTAAGCTTTTGAGTAATCATTTAAGTTGTATCAGTGTACTTTACATCTTTTTCAATAATCAATTTACAATTCCAGTTTGATTCTCAGTTTATGTATTTCTTAAAATTTCAAAAATCTCAAGTTTGTGCAATATTGATATTAGTGTTGTTGTATTGGATTCATAAGCTTATATAAGCTCTGACAAAGCTTGAATAAGTCTTAGAAAACCTTGATTATCTGTTTAGCTCATAAAAGAAAAAAAATAAGAAAAATACAAATTAAATATAGTAAAAATAAAAAATAAGTGCTTAGAATGCTTGGAGCAAGGAGCAGGATACAAATTGGATAATCTTGATACTAGTGCCTTATGGGAGGCTTTAGGAAGTGAGTTTGTTCATGGTTCTTGGTTTCTCAGTTCACAGTTAGACCCATTGGTAAGTTACTCTTATGATTTTTTCTAAATTACTATAGATATGCTTATTATAGCTTAATTGTTCTTTAAACATGCTTGTTTTAGCTTATTAAATTTAGTTTGAGTCTCAGTTTAGTCTGTATAAGCTTAAGTTTTGATTTCCCTTGAAAACTGCCTAATTAAGGGGTGTTTGGCTCAGGCCTATTCACTATTCTCAGGGTTGTTTCTAAGGATTTTATTGGTTTACATAGGTTACTTAGGTACACAGTAACTTAGTTCAACCTTAAATCAACAAGTCCTTTCTTAAAAAGTCAAAATCACTCACAAAATTTGGTTATAGCCAACTGTTACACAGTTGGTTTCCAAGAACTATCATATCATCTCAAAAGTAGTTAATTTCACTTAATTAAGTTTTATTTCAGTCTAATATAACTTAATTAATCAGTTAGAAGTGTTAGAAATCCAAATTACTCAACTTAGTTAAGTATTACAAAAAGTCAAATTATGCTTTTGCAGAAAATCTCAAATCTTGTGGGATTTTTGTAGAATTGTGTATTAGGTTTTAGGTTCTGAAATTTCTTGGGTGTATAGCCCACCACCTTAGCTTTAGGAATCAAGCAACACTTGATTTTTGTGATCCTTTGTGTGGGCCCCACACCCCAATAAACTCACTTGCAGGGGAGGCATAGTCCCCTGCTGCAGCAGACATCACTGCAGCCAGCACCACTTTGGTGGTTGCTGCAGCCCACCCCAGTGGGTCCCACAGTCCAACTTTTGGTCCTTTCAACCCCCCTCCTACCCACCTTCAAGTTTTGACCATTAGTTTGACCTCAGACCTTGTGGACCCCACTTGGAATCAACCCTTAAGTTTGTCCCATTTTCTAAGTTGAAACAAATACCCAAGTGCTTAATTTGAGCTTATTGGCTTATTCTGTGGGTCGTTTTGGTTGATTCTTACTCATACATGTCCAACACACTAGTTTGAACCAGAACTTAACCATAGTGGGTCCCACTTAAGCTCATTTGAGCATATTTGCTTGTTTGGTCAAACTTGGTCAACTGTCAAAGCTAATAAGCACTCACAGTGCTTATTTTTTATTTCCAAGTAAGTTGTTTTTATAAAAGTTTCATATTTTAAGTAGTTTAGTAGTTCTGTAAAAGAAAAATTAGAAAAAACCAAATTTAAAAATAGTGATAGCTTCTATTTAAGCCATTTGGCTTATTCTCAGCTTATTTAATAAGCAATTTTCATTTTTATATTTTTCCTAGGCTTCTTATAGTTAAAAATAATTTTGGTAATTTTTTAAGATTTTTCTTGTATCATTTAGTACTTTTCTTAATTTAATTTAGTTTTTAATAATTAAATAAATAGTTAATAATTAGTAATAATTAATTAAAAAGTCTTAAAATTATATTTTCAGTTCTAAAATTAGTTTTATAGTATTTTAAATTTTTCCAAGTTTAAATCTTATTTTTCTAGGTTTATTTCATAATTATTTGTATTTTAGGATAAATTAAATAATTAATAAATAATTAAATAATAGTAATTAATTAATAATAATTAGATAAATAGGTGTAAAAATAATTTTAATTTTCCAATAATTTTCTTATGTTATTAGGATTGTAAAAATATCATTTTCATATCCGTAGGATTTTTATTTCTTAAAACTCATTTTTTATTTCGTACGTTTACGTAGAATTAAATTAAACGTACGCGTTTTAGGTTTTTAAACGTTTTTAGATAATTAGGATTTTGTTGGGAATTCTGTGTAGAAAGAATTCTGCTGCTGTTTCTGCTGAAAGGATCCTGCTGAAGAGTTGGTTTCTGCTGAAGCAGTGTATCTGCTGAAGACATAGTTCAGCTTTATTAGTTTCTGCGGATATAGTATTTCCGTGTTTTATGTAATGTAGTTTGGATATGCATGAGTTTATTTAGGAAGTGATAATGCATATCTTTTAGAAGTTTTAGAATATACGTTTCTTGAGAAACGGTTTAGGGTTCCTTGAGTATAAAAGGAACACACGGTTTATGTATTGAATAACTTTTAGAAAATTCTTAATATAATTAAAAAGATCCATAGAGGATCAAGTATTCTTAGTATCAAACTTGTGTTTTGTTTCCGCTTTATAAATACAAGTTGCAGGGATTATCTATTAGTGTGTTATTGATTACAGTAACATTACTAACGATTCTAGAGTGCTCAATAAGATCTATCAAGGTCTATAGTTCAACAAGTGGTATCAGAGACTCGAGAGAGTCTCTGCCATACTAAGAATCACGAATCTTACACCTTTACAATCCAAACAAATCAACAAACATGCCTGGATCAGATGATGATGTAGATACAACCCAGAACATTAACACCACTTCTCTTCAACAACTCAATCTCTCCAACAGTAATGCTAAGTTTCCATATTTGAAGAATGCAGAAGATTATCATCTGTGGTCCATGAAGATGCAGAACTGGATCACAAACATTGATTGGAATCTGTGGGAGATTGTTAAGAAAGGGAATAGTCTGAAGAAGCATGTTACAAATGCTGATGGAGTTGTTACTATTGTAGGACCCAAAACTGCTGAAGAGATTCTGGCTGTGCAGAGGGAGAGTAAAGTCAGAACTATCTTGCTCCAAGCTATACCAGATGACCATATGGGTGACTTCCATTTTATGGAGGATGCCAAGGATATTTGGATGGCTATAAAAGCAAGATTTGGTGGGAATGAGGAATCAAGAAGATTGCAGAAGTCCTTGCTGAAGCAGAAATTCCAAGAATTTCATATATCTGAAGAAGAGGGAATTCATAAGGGTTATGATAGATTTCATCGAATATTGAGTCAACTGAATCAGTTGAAGGCTAGACCCGACAATGAAGACTGCAATTCTAAGTTTTTGAGATCTCTGCCACCATCTTGGTTACAAGTTTGTATTGCTCTCAAGACCAAAGGTGGGTTGGACATGATGTCTTTTGATGACCTCTACAATAGGCTTAAATCACTTGAGCCTGATGTTAGAAGTCCCATTCGTCCATCCACTCATTCTGCATTTGTTGGTGCCTCTTCTAAACCTGTGCATCAAGCCTCAAGTTCATATTCATCAGGAGCTTCTTCTCAAACTTATACTCAGACTGCTCCTAAATCAAAATCAAGTAATGTGTTGGAGGATCTTATTCATTCATTTGTGGCTGAATATGAACCTCAGCAGTTTATTGCTTATGAGGACTTTGAACAGGTAGATCCATTGGAAATGGAGGAGATGCACTTGAAATGGGAGCTTGCAATGATCTCAATGAACATCAGAAGGTTTGAAGCCAAGTCTGGAAGAAAGTTTGGTTTTAATGGTAAAGAAGCTGCAAGGTTTGATAGAAGGAAGGTTAAATGCTACACTTGTGGTCAAGTGGGACATTTTTCAAGGGAATGCAAAGAGAGAAAGGCTGGAGATGAAGTTAGATATGGTTCTTATCCATTGGAAGCAGGGAATAACAAGACTGTACCTTCAAAGGCTATGGTGACTCTGGATCACCAAATTGATTGGGCTGATCATGAACCTGCTGGAGAGGAAGCTGCTACTTCTTCACAATTGAATCTGCTGGCATTCACACCTTCAGAAGACAAGAAGGAGCAAGTCTCCTTGATGGGAATCTCTCAGGTAAACAACTGTGTGTTTGGATGTAGTGTAAGGTACAATGAGCTTAAACAAGAGTTTGATGAATTGAAACCAAAGTACAATGAGTGTTATATAGAGGTAGAGTCTTATAAAATGGCTTTAAAAACATTAGAGAAACAAAAAGTCTGGTTTCAAAAGAATCAAGTTAAATATGATGAAAAAATAAGAGTTCTAGAAAGTGATTTAGAGGTTGCTAAGATAGAATTAAAACGTACTGAAAAGGAGAAGTCTGATTTAGAAAAAGAAAAACAAGAGTTACAAGCTAAATTAGATAAAGAGATAGCTGGTCGTATGAAATGGCAGAAAGGGGCTTCAAATTTAGAGAAATTACTTGATAGTTCTCAATCTGTTAGGTCTAGAAGAGCATTAGGGTACGATAAATATATAGATCCAGAGGAATTAACTTACCCTGATATATCAAGTGTTTTTGACCCTGAACCTCTCCTAGAATTTCAAAAACCTGTAAAATATGTTAAGGAAGGGGGATTGAATGTTGTGCCTGGACCTATTAGAGGAGAACACATGCCTATAGACTTGTCTAAACCTTCTGACTTTGATGGATCACATCACTTATATGGAAAAAAGTCAACTGACTTTCAAGACCCTATTGTGAAATCTAATGACTTTGTCTCTCGTTGTAACAGTGACAAGTCTTCTGATGAAGGGTCTACCTCATTTGCTAGCTGTGATTCAAGTGAGAAGTCAGACCTGCCCAAGACCATGCCAAAGACCACTCCCAAGACCACACCAAAGACATCACCCAAGACTCCCCACAAGCCTTCTAGAGTTGCTGCTGATAACAAGACAGTTTCTACTGAAGACTTGTTTTTCAATTCTTTGCATAATAATACTTTTGGCTTTGTTAAAAACAATTCTGTTTGTCATGGTGATTTGAATACTTTTTCATGTTATGGAAATTCTTTTGGTTTGAATAAATCTTCTAAAAAGAAGAAGTGTTTTGTGTGTGGAAGTAAATATCACTTGATTAAGGATTGTACATATCATGAGCAAAGAATGGGTGTAGGCATTAGTCAAAGAAAAACTAGGCAAATGTGGAAGAATGTTAATGAAATACCATCTTTTGTTCCACATCAGCAGAAACCTAATTCTGCTGAAACTCATTTTTCTTGGAGAAAAACCAGTACTCGACCTTATGTCAGACCCACTAGTTCTTTCTTTTATAATGATTATTGGCCTAATCACGTTAACTCAATGTGTAATGGTGTTGGGAAATGGAATACTGCTGTGAAGCCCTCAGCAGGTTGTTCTTGGACTAAGAAGGGACCTAATAAGCATTACAGGCCCAAGAACAATGGTGGATCTAAACCATCTACATGGCCTATTACTGATGATCCACAAGGCAGGCTCAAGTCAGCAATGACTTGAGTCTCCAATGTGTACTAATATTGTATATATTTTGTTGTTGTTGTAGGAACATCCTTTGAAAAGTACTGAAGTTGGCATCTTTGATAGTGGTTGTTCTAGAAGTATGTCTGGGAACAAGGATAAGATGCATGACTTTGAGCCCATTGAAGGAGGTGGCACTGTAACCTTTGGTGGTGGAGATGGCAAAATAACAGGGAAAGGAACCATAAAGACTCCCTTGTTAGACTTTGAAAATGTTTACTATGTGGAGGAACTGGGGAATTTTAATCTTATCTCAGTATCACAAATTTGTGACTCTAAACATAAGGTTTTCTTCTCTGAAGATGAGTGTCTTGTGCTTTCCAAGGACTTCAAACTCCCAGAAGACACAACTGTATTGCTGAGAGTTCCTAGAACCTTCAACTTATACACATTCAATCTGAATGATGTTCAGCCTGAAGGTGATCTAACATGTTTGGTTGCCAAAGCTTCTCTGGATGAATCTCATAAATGGCATAGAAGAATGGCACATGTGAATTACAAGACCATCAACAAGTTATCAAAACTTGGTCTTGTTCAGGGCCTTCCTTCTAAACTCTTCACCAATGAACACAACTGTATTGCTTGCAACAAGGGAAAGCAACACAGAGCCTCCTATAAAACAGTCCAAGCAGTGAGCTCCATTTCAGAACCTCTTCAGTTGCTGCACATGGATCTTTTTGGTCCAACCCCCATTAGAAGTATTGATCACAAGTACTTCTGCCTGGTTATTACAGATGATTATAGCAGGTTTTGCTGGGTGTTCTTTCTCAAAACTAAGGATGAAACAACTCCAATTCTGAAAGAATTCATTATCTTAGTTGAGAACCAGCTGAATAAAAAGGTTAAGGGAATTAGGTGTGACAATGGTACAGAATTCAAAAATGTTGTATTTATAGAATTCTGTAAGTCTAAAGGGATTAGAAGGGACTATAGTACTCCAAGAACTCCACAACAAAATGGGGTTGCTGAAAGGAAAAATAGAACCCTCATTGAGGCAGCAAGATCAATGCTTGCAGACTCCAAACTACCCACCATGTTTTGGACTGAAGCAGTAGGTACTGCATGTCATGTCTTGAACAGGGTATCCATAACTAGACTTCATGTCAAGACACCTTATGAACTTCTCACTGGGAAAGTTCCACACATCCATTACCTTAAGCCTTTTGGATGCAAGGTGACTATTCTGAATACTGCTGATATATTGGGTAAATTTGATGGGAAAGCTGATGAAGGTTATATAGTTGGGTATTCAGCTCATCGCAAGGCCTATAGGGTTTATAATCTGAATGCTAAAAGGATTGAAGAGACTCTTAATCTGAGATTTCTTGAAGATCAGCCTAATATTCAGGGTCAAGGCCATTCTTGGTATTTTGACCTAGACTATTTGACTGACTATTTGGGTTATACTAGGCATGCATCTAATCCTGATGCAGGTACCAAAGATTCAAGTTCTAAACCTGCAGGTTCCATGGATGATGACTCAGATTGTGAGTCTGAGCCAGAAGAGAATACTTTTGTTGTACCATCTTTTCCATCTAACCATTTTGTAGGTAATCACTCTGCTGCTGAACAAGATGATGAGTCACAATATGCAGAAGATCTTGCAAGATTGCAGAAGCAGGAACATGCTACTACAAAGGAAGCTCAGAAACTCAATGATAAGGTTACCCAAGAGACTGAGGCTATCCTACATCAGTCAGTGGAAACAAGGATACTGCTGAAGGCACACCTCTTCCCACTGACAATGTCAAAGATACTGATTCTGCTGCTGTTCATTCTGCTGATTCTACTGAAGTCTCTACAAACTTTGATAAGCCCTTTACCAGATTTCCTAGTCCTTCTGACCTTGGAAATTATCAACCAAAGCCTGGTTTGTTTAACTCAGCCTCTTATGACACTGAGTTTGAGCCTACACTCACCAACATTGATGCCAACATTGATGTTCCACCTACAGCTACCAAAAGGATTCACAATGCTCATCCCCTATCCAAGATTATTGGTGATCCTAAAGACCCTGTTCGAACTAGAAGCACTGTAAAAAATACAAAATATGGAGAAGTTGCTTTTATCTCTTATGTTTACAATCAAAAGAGGAACAATCACATAGACTACAAACATTGTCTGTTTGCATGTTTTCTGTCTCAGATTGAACCAACTAGTGTTACTCAAGCACTGGCTGATTCAAGTTGGCTTGAAGCAATGCAAGAGGAGATGCTGCAATTCAAGAATCAGCAGGTTTGGATTTTAGTTCCTCTTCCTGATGGGAAATATGCCATTGGGACAAAATGGATTCTGAAGAATAAAAGAGATGCCCGGGGTATTGTGGTGAAGAACAAAGCAAGACTAGTGGCTCAAGGTTTTAGACAAGAGGAAGGCATTGACTATGATGAGGTCTTTGCACCAGTGGCCAGAGTTGAAGCTATAAGGATATTTTTGGCCTATGCCTCTTATATGGGCTTTATGATTTATCAAATGGATGTCAAAGGTGCTTTCTTGTATGGAGAGATTGAAGAGGAGGTTTATGTAACTCAACCCAAGGGATTTGAAGACCCTGATCATCCTGAGTATGTGTACAAAGTTGTCAAAGCTCTCTATGGACTACATCAAGCTCCCAGAGCTTGGTATGCTAGACTCTCCACATTTCTGCTGCAGAATGGCTACAGAAGAGGTGCCATTGACAAGACTTTATTTCTCAAGAAAGATTCTAGGGATATTATTCTTGTGCAGGTATATGTGGATGATATTATCTTTGGTTCTACCAAAGAAGCCTGGTGTAGAGAGTTTGAGGATTTGATGAAGGGAGAATTTCAGATGAGTGACATGGGAGAACTCACTTTCTTTCTGGGTTTGCAAGTTCAGCAGAAACCTGATGGTATATTTATACATCAGGAAAAATATGTCAAAGATATGTTGTCCAAGTTTGCTATGGAAAATGTCAGGACTGCCACTACTCCATATTGAATGCTGTCAAGAAGATTTTTAAGTATCTTAAAGGCCAACCACAATTAGGTCTTTGGTATCCTAAAGAGTCTCCATTTCAGCTAGCAGCTTACAGTGATAGTGACTATGCTGGTGCCAATTTGGATAGAAGATCCACGACTGGAGGTTGTCAATTTCTTGGAAGAAGACTGATTTCTTGGCAATGCAAGAAACAGACCATTGTTGCTACCTCTACTACTGAAGCAGAGTATGTTGCTGCTGCTAATTGTTGTGGTCAGGTTCTATGGATTCAGAATCAATTACTGGATTATGGGTATAACTTCATGAATACTACCATTTTCATTGACAATCAAAGTACCATTTGCATTGTTAAAAATCCAGTTTTTCATAATAGAACCAAACATATTGAAATCAGACATCATTTTATAAGGGATGCTTATGAGAAACATTTGGTTAAAGTGGTCAAAATTCACACAGATGAAAATGTGGCAGATTTATTAACCAAGGCCTTTGATGGACCAAGGTTTCAATATTTGGTGGTCCATATTGGCATGTTAAACCCTTAACTGCAAAGTTTAAGGGGAGGCATAAGCCTCAGGGGAGGCATATGCCTCAGGGGAGGATGATGACTGTAAACTTTGGATTATTTGTATATGTTGTAAAATTTCTGAGTTTTAACAAGTTTTTAACACTAACCCTCTAACAGTTGTGCAAGTTGTTTGGTGTATTTGCTTGTTTGGTGGTTGTTTTGCAGATGTTCTGAGAATGAAAGTCAAAGGAATGTGGTCGATATGCTGAACATGGTTTCTACTGATCAATTGAAACATGCTGAAGGTCTTACACAATGGAGAAATTCAACTAAGATCTTCTCATTCATTCATAGAAACAAGTTACAACTTACATTCAATGTTGCAACTGAGATACAATGACCATTCCTAAACTATTGACTAATTCAGTAATACTAGCTTCTATCACTTATTACAAAATACTTGAGGCTATGACAAGTACAATGAAGAAGCTGAAGATGAAAATGGAAAAAGAAGAGAAGGAAGACTGGGAAGATGCTCATGAATTAAAGTCAAGAGAATACTCAAGAACTTTGCCTCATGGTTACATTCCTCAATCACCTACTTCTGCTTCTCCTTTCCCTTACGTATGATCTCAGAACTCTTGCTCTGTCCAATATGTTCTTGATGTGAAAGACCAGGTCCTGGAGCAGGAAGATCCAACACCAAATTTTGTGATGTTGGAGGAGATGGACCCCTAGTACTTGATCTTGGTTGGGGTCTCTCTGGTGTGGAAGGAGGGAGAAAGGATGGATCTTCATGTTCTTCCTCTGAAGAGTCTTCATCAGAGGTATAGATGAAGGGAGAGAGAATCTCTCTCTCAGCAGGATTAGGTGCATTGCTTGGTTCACCCTTCAAGTGAGAAGTCCATTGTCTTTCTTGTGCAGCACATCGATTCTCCAATGCTCTTGCAAAGTCAGAACCTTCAAGTCCCCAAGGATATGGTGGTATATCCTCTTCTGATGATGAAGAAGAGGAATTTGAATCTGAGGTTTCTGGGTGTGAAGACATGTATTGAATGGTGAATTGGGATTAATAGAAATTAGGGTTTGAAAGATAATTTGGGAAAGTTGATGAATGAGATGTGTGATTTGGGGTGATTAAATAAGCTAATTTTAGGAGTTACGATATTAAATGCGAGTTGGGTGGCACAGTAAAATCAAGATATTGACCGAAGATATTTTTACCTTTGGTTGATTCTGCTGATAGTTGACTGTGCTTCAGCAGGTTTGACTTTCGTTACTGCTGAAGGGTTAATTTTAAAATTAGAAGTTTTGTCAGACTTGGTCAATAAGTTGTTCCGATAATTTTGACCACGATTGGGGAACTTCCAAATTTAACTCACTCTGCATATCTTTTCGAATCAAATTTATTCGCTTATCACTTCAAATAAACCCATTATTCTTTGGAGTAATTCATAACATTCTCACACACATTCAGTTAAATGGCTCAACTTGAATTTAAGGACGATCATAACAAATACGCTATTCTAACAACAAAGAAGGGACATGAAGAATTTGATTTGATGGTGGAATTTCTACAAAGGTCGAAGATTCATTATGCTTTGACTTATTGTCCCAATTTGGTGTGTGAATCCTTGGTGAAACAATTTTGGGCATCTGCTACTAAGAGATCTGCAACAGAGATTGTAGCTGTAATAGATGGTGTAGAATATGTGGTGACAGAAGGGTTGATAAGGGCAAAGCTTCATTTGGATGATGAAAATGGTATGTATCATTCCAATACTGCAGAGATTCTTGCTGGGTTAAGAGAAGTTGGATATCAAAGTACTGATACTTCCAAGTGGCACAAGAATCAATTTTGCCCTAAGTGGAGGTATCTGGTGCATCTGCTGCTTCAATGTATGAGCAACAAGTGTGGTGGATGGAACCAGTTCTCTCTGCAATTGGGTTGTGGTATTGTTTGTCTTTCTAAGGGTGAAACTTATAATTTTTCTAAGTTTATTTTTGAAAATATGCTAGAAAATATAGATAAGGAAAAGCATAAGTTTTTAATGTACCCTAGATTCTTACAGATAATCTTAGACATAACCACTGAAGATATGACCCATATACCCATTAAAAATCTAGGTTCTAAGTTGTTTGCCTCAATGAAAACTAATTATACTAGGGAACATTACCCTATGTTACAAGCAATGTTGCCACAAGGCAATGATAATGTAGTTGAGGGTGATGATGCTGGTAATGTGTCTGCTTCTAATGCTGCTGATGATGGTAATCCATCATCTTCTGGTATTGCTACTGATGGTATTCCTTCAGTGGTAATGGAGGAAGCGCCAGCTACAACTGCTGAACCTTTACCTGATTCTACTGACTTACCACCACCTACCCCTGTACACATGTCACCTAGCCCCACCATCTCACCAGTTCAGGATGCTCCATCTGAGCAATTTCATGAGTTTGAAGATGATTTACAGACTCTTGAACCTGAGCTTAATAGACCACCTTCACCTAGTTCCTTGGGAGAGCAAATTAATGAAGTTTCTCCTAATGTTGTACATGAGTCTGTTTCTCCTACAGGGTTCAATGAAGCTCCTCATATCACTGAGCAATCATGTGATAGAGCAGAGGACCCTATTACTCTCACATTTGTATATGAATCTCTTAACAGGTATATGAAAATGACTGAAGATCTCCAGAAAGAACTTGCTGAGACCAAGATTACTCTTGGTAATGAGATTCAAGTTCTGAAAAGCAAAGTCAAAGATTTGGAGACACAGCTGGGTCAGCAGAAGCAAAGCAAAGATGGATTGGAATCTACTGAAGTGGCAAAGGAGGAAAATTTGGATTCTCTTGAGATTCTAGCTGAAGTTGCTAGACAGTCTCATGTTCTTCCTCCTAAAGCTGCTGCAGCATCTCAATCTAAACTAATCATACTAGTTCAAAGAAGAAGTACAAGACAGTATTTGGCAAGACAAACTGCTGAAGCTTCAAAAGTATCTGGTAGTGATAATGATGTGCTGATGACTGAAGCTGTGGATATACTTCAGGAGAAACAATCATTAAGTAGGGTTGCTACTGATAAATCTGCTGACAAAGGAAATACATCAGGAGAAACATACTTTGTAGCAGGAAGAGAATACTTGCATTCTCCTGTTCATCATTCATCAGAGAATACACAAGTTACTACTGAAAGAGAGGTTCAAGATTTACATGATGAACCTATGGCAGATGTGCATGTGTCTAATGACGATGTTGCTATAGATAATGTTTCTCATGATAATTTGGATGAGCTTGTAACTGATGAAGATAGGGCTGAACAAGGTAAATTGTTACAAGATTGGGAAAATTATATGAAGAGTACCAAACTAGCTGAGGAAGTACAAGCTAAGTTTGATGCAGAATTAGATTCAGAGACTCAAAGATATGTTTCTACATTACCTATTGAAAGACAAAGGGAATTGGATGCAGCAGTTCTAAAGTTTGATGAATCAGATTGGCAGATGATTGGGAAACAGATGCTTGCTAATCCTACTATCACTGCTGAATTGATTGGTAAGAATGTAGAGAAACAAGATTTTGAATCTGAGATTGTGAATATGTTAAAGATGAGGAAGAAGGAAGCTGATGAGTTGAAAGCTAAAGCTAAAAGAGAAAAACCTATGACTCAAGCACAGCAGAGAGATTATATGAGAGTATATGTGAGAAATCAAAGCAGTTCTTTGTTTAATAGTGCTTGGTCTAAGCGACAGGTGTGGGGACTTCCATTTGAAAAATTGGTTGAGATTTATAACCGAATCAAGACTAAAAATGATAAAGAAAGATTGGGTGCTTCCAAGAATATTCCTCTTCTCAATGCTGATACTAGTGCTACTGAGAAAGTATCTTTACCTGATACTTCTGCTGGTGTATCTCATGTTGTTTCAGATCCTCCAACTAGGAAGATTGTGGATAAAGGTAAAGCAAAAGTAATCTCAGCAGATCCTCCAACTAGAAAAAGAACTAGGAAGCAATTGGAACATGAAAGAATGGGTGAAGAAGCTGCTAGAAAGTTAGATGAGTTCCAAAAAGATGAACAAAAAGCTGCACTTGCTAGATTTCATGATCTGAAGACAAGAGAAGTTGAAATTCAAGCTGCTAGGAACAAACAAATCAGGAAAGCTATGGATGAACAATATGCATCTGCTGCACTTGAATCTTCTGAAGATTCTGCTGATGACCAAATGGATACTCCATCAGTGGATACTGAAGCCGCAGAAGGTGATTCTGCTGAAGCAGCAGTTCATGATGCTATTTATGTTCCTGGTAGAAAAGGAAAGAGAATGGCTAGAGTAGGATCATTACACAGTCTAATTAATGTAAATGATTCTGATGCTACATTTATAAGGGAAGGATCATTTGATGATTGGCCAGAAGGAACTAGAGTGGTTCTAGTGAGTTGGGAGTTAAGTCAAGATGGTCAACTCAATATCATTCATAGATTGGATAAGTCATCCATATCTTTTGTTTTCCTTCAGCAGATTCTTCATCTTGTCAATTATCAAGATTTGGTCACTCTACATGAGTTGGTTACTAAGTATTATGCCACTCATACTCCTGAAGGTTCTGGATTATATTTGATGGGTGATCTTCAAGTATTGTTTGATTCTTCTACTCCTACTGGTGCAAGTTATGATATATGGAAGAATAATCATAAATGGAAAGTTCAGAGTTGGAAGTTCTATCCTATGTCTTATGTACATGTGCTGGAAACTACCACTGGTCTGAGGATTATTATGGATATTATTCACAAATATCCTCTGAAGGTTTCTTTGATGGAGAAAATGCTACAACAGAAGTTGGAAATTCCTCCTGATCCAGCTGGTAATACAAGATTGTTTGCTGAATCTTTGGTGAAGGTTTTCAAACAAAGGATTAAGACTTCCAGAGCTGCAGTTGAGTAGGGATATTATGTTGTATTCTTAAAAAAAAAAAAAAAAAAAAAAAAAAAAAAAAAAAAAAAAAAAAAAAAAAAAAACTAACATATTGTTGTATAGTATTTGTCTGCAGGTTTGGTTATCAACTTACCTGATGTTGACTATTCCATCACAAAGTTGGCTAGTCCAAAGGGTACAGCTTTGGTAAAGACACATCAAATATGTTGATAGCTGTAATGGTTTGCTCAAAACCATAGGGTTGTCAACTCACCAATGCTTTGTTGCTGAGTAGTTGAAATGGTTGTCAATTGACCATGGATTTTTCCTTTATGGATTCTGAATAATTGGCTAGCCCACATGTATATGGCTTGTGGTAAAGGCAGTGGAAAACCATATTTGGTAATCAGTTAACCAAGATGATTTTCATCAAGATAATTGACTAGTCCTGAGCAAACGGCTACAGGTAAGACATCTCAAATCCGTTTATAGCTGATGATTTGCTCAAAATCATGTGGTTATCAGTGTACCTTTGAACACTTGGCTACTCCAGTAGTGATGGCTATTGGTAAAGAGACATCAAATCCATTATTTTCAATGATCCACCTCTCACAGGAGTTAACACACCTGGAAGTGATGAGAATAGTATGAAACTAATTTGTTTTGATGTACATTAAGTCATTTGTTGCTGCAAAGAATGGAGCTTTTAAGTATATGCTGATCATAGAGATTCTGCTGATGATACTTCTTTGCTGGTGCTCTGTTACAATCCTCTTGGTATGTTACTTTAAAGATCTATCAAGAATCTTGAACTTAACTAGGTCAAATTCAAGATTAGGGGAGGATTGTTGGGAATTCTGTGTAGAAAGAATTCTGCTGCTGTTTCTGCTGAAAGGATCCTGCTGAAGAGTTGGTTTCTGCTGAAGCAGTGTATCTGCTGAAGACATAGTTCAGCTTTATTAGTTTCTGAGGATATAGTATTTCCGTGTTTTATGTAATGTAGTTTGGATATGCATGAGTTTATTTAGGAAGTGATAATGCATATCTTTTAGAAGTTTTAGAATATACGTTTCTTGAGAAACGGTTTAGGGTTCCTTGAGTATAAAAGGAACACACGGTTTATGTATTGAATAACTTTTAGAAAATTCTTAATATAATTAAAAAGATCCATAGAGGATCAAGTATTCTTAGTATCAAACTTGTGTTTTGTTTCCGCTTTATAAATACAAGTTGCAGGGATTATCTATTAGTGTGTTATTGATTACAGTAACATTACTAACGATTCTAGAGTGCTCAATAAGATCTATCAAGGTCTATAGTTCAACAGATTTACGTAATCATTCCAATAGTTTATTTAAGATATTTTATTTTATAAATCCTTAGTGTAATCACTCACACACACTTATACCCTTTCCTGTTCATAATCACCCGATACCAGATTCGTTTTGATACCATTCACACATCGTTGGGACATAACGACCCGGGGAAACACTATATTCCACGGAAGCATTGATCTGAGAAGTTTGACTAATATAAGTTGACCGTTTCAGACCAATCAAAATTTGGCGTCGCTGCCGTGGAGGCTGTGCTGCGTATCGAGACGATTTGTAGTATCTGTGATTCTGGATAATCACCCATTGTATATTTACCATCTTTTATCCATATTTTTCATATTTTTATAAAACAAAGCACAAAAATAACCATCTTTACCCTCCTACCTATTTGATTCTTCATTTCTCACCCTCCAAAACCATTTGATTCTCTCTATGTCTTATTCTCACCCTCTTGTCTGTCAATGGTGTGGTAGTCCTTATAATAGTGGTAATTGCCCCAGTTGTGGCATGGTAGAGTCAGGAAACGGGTCTGTCTATAACCAAAATCCCTATTCCTACCATGATACGACTGATTCATACCATCAGCTTCCACACCATGAGACCTAGCAGTTTTACTGTTGTGAGTATTGTGGAGGCCCTCATTACAGCTCTGATTGTCAAACTAGGAATCAGTTTGTCTATGAACAGGTTCCTTGTAACAATCATGAATTTGGTTTTCACCAGCCCTCACAATACCCAACCCCTTATCTACTTCCTCAGAACGATTTAGCCGAAGCTGAATTGATTACTAAAATGATGATGGCTCAAAGTCAAGTTAACAAGACCATTCAAAATGAAATAAACATTCTTAAGGATCTGATTCTTAGGAGACAAAAACCTCTTGTTAACTCACTTTGTCTTGAGGATGAAAGTGATGAGGATGAGCCAGTTGAAGAAGAAAAATCAAATGACCCTTCAGATATCTTGATAATGGGGGACAAGGAAGTCAAAGTAAATCCTCTTGAGGAAATAAATGACTTTGTTCCAATCCCAAAGGTATCTGGGAAACCTTTTTTATTCAACTTCAGTTGAAACTGCCTCACTAGAAATACAGGGAGAAAATAAAATGACTGAATCACTAGCAGTAGAAATAATGGAACTTGTAGAATCCATAACTGCTAGTTCATCTCATCTCCCTCAGTCTACTGTTATCACACCCGAGATTCACACTCACTCTCTGAACATGGGGGACGAGCTTCTTGACACTGTTCCTGTAAAGGAATCTGACGAATTCATAAAGTCTGGTGTTGAGAACCTTGTCTCAATCCCAAGAGAGTCACAAGGAATTCTTGGTCATATGTGTGATATCCCTACCCCTCCTGAAAATCCAAAAGATCAATTTGATACTTTCTCCGATTACAGCAATGATTGTACATCTTATGGAGAAGTTGAGTATGTAGAGGCATCACTGCCTCATTCTGATGTTGACCTTCTCCTTGAGGAGTTCACAGATGAACTTACTCACATCAATCCACTTCCATTGGGAAGTGATGATGATCTGTTTGACTTCGAAGCCAATCTTGGTGAAATTGAAAATCTTTTAAATTCTAATCCCAACATCGAGCTTTGTGATTCACATACTGATGAACGTTCTTTATCTTGTGAAGACATCAGTCATGTGGATAGATTACCTTCTAAGCTTGTCAACTTAGAAGAAGAGAATGATGAAGAAATAATCCAAGACGAAGCTCTTCGTCTTACATTATTAAATGCTAATCTTCTCATTTCTAGAATCGAGGCTTTTATTGAAAATCCTATTTCATCTCTTATCCCCATTGAGGATAGTGAGCTTTTGATCAATGATTCTATTCCGGAATTGCAAACGTTCCATTTTGATCATACGGGAGAAAAGATAAGTGGTATTACCACTTCTCATTCTTATAATTCTCTTCCCGTTTATGAATCATTTACTTTTGAGGAGTTCCCCAATGAACTCACTCAAATCAATCCCGAATACGAATCATTCACCTTTGAGGAGTTCTCCGGTGAACTCACTCATATCATATCTCCACCGGAGTATGATAACTTTTATTTTGATCTAGACATACCCATAATATGTCTTGATCAAACGAGCTTAAAAGAGGAGATTCATGAAACAATGAATTCTCCTATTGAAGATAAGGAGTTAGTCATGATTTTCATCATGATTTTCTTTCTTTTCTTCATATATCCTGTGGCTTCTCCTGTTCTTCACTCTTTCGGGAGTGAGGACATTATCTTTGACCCCGGCATTCTCATTTATAAATTTTGAGCCGGTTACTTATCTCATCGGTGTGGAACTTTCACGTGCTTCAAATGTTTATCTAAACATCTTGAATGAAAGTCCGATGGAGATTGTCTCTTCCACATAATACTTCCCCATGAACAAATGAATTCGGGGTCGAGTCAAGCTAGCGACTCGGTAATCAAAAACAGTAGCATGTATATAGGTTTTCACCTGTTTTTCAACCCTAAGTGTGGGGGAGATACTAACCCACATGTTGTATATATGTAAATATCCCCTAAAAAAAAAAAAAAAGAAAAAAAAAGTGTGTACATAAACTTAAATAAAGGCTAATGAGTATTTTCCTTCTTACGTTCTAAGTGTTGGTTTAACACCCGGTACTTTGAATATTGAGGACAATATTCAGTTCTAAGTGTGTGTGTGGGGGGGGGGGGGGGGGGAATTCGTTATTCTAACGAATTTAAACACATGTTCCATCAGGCACCCCCATTTTAGCCCAAATTTTAAAATTTTTTCTCACTTAGAACGTAATAAATGGTTATCAGTCCACCATGTCTAACCCACATAAGGATTGGCTAATCTAGGAGCAAACGGCTCTTGGTAAAGATATCTCAAATCCGTTCATGGCTTGCAATTTGCCCAAAATTGTATGGTGTTCAACTCACCATATCCTTAAAAGTTAAGAGTTGGCTAGCCCGCAAGGTTATGGCTTGTGGTAAAGGCAATGGAAAACCATAATTGGTAATCAGCTCACCAAAGATAATAATTGTATCTTATCTAAGAGTTGGCTAGTCCAAAAGCAAACGGCTTTTGGTAAAGACAAATCAAATCCGTTGACAGCTTATGATTTGCTCAAAATCATTTGGTTATCAGTGTACCAAAGTTCTTACTTGAACTGAAACATTTGGCTACTCCAGAAGTAATGGCTTTTAGTAAAGAGATAAAATCCATTAAGTTTTCTCAAAAGATTGCTAGGGACTAGCAATAGTTTAGTGTGGGGATTGATGAGTGTCTAAATACTCATCATTTTATACCAATCTGAGCTGCCAAAACATCCAAAAACACTCAATTATGCATCATAATACTTAAAATATCTTAAAAGTGTGTTTTATATGTTTTAAATGCAAAATGATTAAAAACAGATGAAAAACGTACAAAGTTTGCATAATTGGCAGTTTTAGTCCCTCAAGTTTCAAAAGTTGTCAAAACTAGTCCCTGGTTATTCTAAAAACATGAAAAAGTCATCAAAGGTCCTTTTAAATCACAAAGTTACATATTTAGTCCTTTGGTGCAAAGTTTCATAAAATTACAAGTTTAGTCCCTATACATTGGAAATTGACATAAATGGTCCCTGGGAAGTAAAAACTTTGAGAAAAATAAATTTTGGTCCTTGTGCTATTAATCTTTTGCAGGAATGGTCCTTGGTGTGAAGTTTGGTGAAATGACATATTGGGTCCCTGAAGTTTAAAAGGTTGGCAAAAATAGTCCCCGGGTATTTAAAAAAGTGAAAAATATCAAACATACCCCTTGTACTATTCATCTATGGCAGCATAGGTCCTTATGAGAACTTTGGGAAAGTGGCATAATCAGCCCCTAAACTTTTTCCAAATTACAAAATTGGTCCTTATGTTACTAAAACCAAACGGACTCTTTATATTATCAAAACCAATCCAAACCAAATAAAAACCCAAGCCCACCCTTTACACCCTTGGCCCATTTCCCATATTAGCCCAACCCCAACCCCTGGTATTAAAATACCGGTTTGACCCGGTCAAACCCACTCCCCCTTTCCCTTTCTTCCCTCCAATACCACCCCTCACCATTGTAGCACCAAAACCACCCTCCACCTCACCTGTTTCACCACCACTTGACTCCTCCTTTTCACACTCTGTCCCTCCACCTCACACAACTCTCCAAAACTCCTTAATTGCCCGTAAAACCTCTCCACGCAAACTACTGTAGCAAAGACTACTTTGGCGCCAAGTTATAAATTTAAATGGTGGAGATTAATTGGACCATTTCAAGGACTCAGATGTGGTGGGAAATGTCACAGTGGGTCCTACAAACCCTGAAAGTCTCTATAAAGAAGAAAAGAGGCAGTGGTGAAGGATTATTAGATTAGTTTAGTGTAATTTAGTGTCGAATAGTGTAATTCAACATTCTTAGTGTAATTTTAAGCTTTTGAGTAATCATTTAAGTTGTATCAGTGTACTTTACATCTTTTTCAATAATCAATTTCCAATTCCAGTTTGATTCTCAGTTTATGTATTTCTTAAAATTTCAAAAATCACAAGTTTGTGCAATATTGATATTAGTGTTGTTGTATTGGATTCATAAGCTTATATAAGCTCTGACAAAGCTTGAATAAGTCTTAGAAAACCTTGATTATCTGTTTAGCTCATAAAAGAAAAAAAATAAGAAAAATACAAATTAAATATAGTAAAAATAAAAAATAAGTGCTTAGAATGCTTGGAGCAAGGAGCAGGATACAAATTGGATAATCTTGATACTAGTGCCTTATGGGAGGCTTTAGGAAGTGAGTTTGTTCATGGTTCTTGGTTTCTCAGTTCACAGTTAGACCCATTGGTAAGTTACTCTTATGATTTTTGCTATATTACTATAGATATGCTTATTATAGCTTAATTGTTCTTTAAACATGCTTGTTTTAGCTTATTAAATTTAGTTTGAGTCTCAGTTTAGTCTGTATAAGCTTAAGTTTTGATTTCCCTTGAAAACTGCCTAATTAAGGGGTGTTTGGCTCAGGCCTATTCACTGTGCTCAGGGTTGTTTCTAAGGATTTTATTGGTTTACATAGTTTACTTAGGTACACAATAACTCAGTTCAACCTTAAATCAACAAGTCCTTTCTTAAAAAGTCAAAATCACTCACAAAATTTGGTTATAGCCAACTTTTACACAGTTGGTTTCCAAGAACTATCATATCATCTCAAAAGTAGTTAATTTCACTTAATTAAGTTTTATTTCAGTCTAATATAACTTAATTAATCAGTTAGAAGTGTTAGAAATCCAAATTAGTCAACTTAGTTAAGTATTACAAAAAGTCAAATTGTGCTTTTGCAGAAAATCTCAAATCTTGTGGGATTTTTGTAGAATTATGTATTAAGTTTTAGGTTCTGAAATTTCTTGGGTGTATAGCCCGCCACCTTAGCTTTAGGAATCAAGCAACACTTGATTTTTGTGATCCTTTGTGTGGGCCCCGCACCCCAAGCAACTCACTTGCAGGGGAGGGATAGTCCCCTGCTGCAGCAGCCATCACAGCAGCCACCACCACTTTGGTGGTTGCTGCAGCCCACCCTAGTGGGTCCCACAGTCCAACTTTTGGTCCTTTCAACCCCCCTCCTACCCACCTTCAAGTTTTGACCATTAGTTTGACCTCAGACCTTGTGGACCCCACTTGGAATCAACCCTTAAGTTTATCTCATTTTCTGAGTTGAAACAAATACCCAAGTGCTTAATTTGAGCTTATTGGCTTATTTTGTGGGTCTTTTTGGTTGATTCTTGCTCATACATGTCCAACACACTAGTTTGAACCAGAACTTAACCATAGTGGGTCCCACTTAAGCTCATTTGAGCTTATTTGCTTGTTTGGTCAAACTTGGTCAACTGTCAAAGCTAATAAGCACTCACAGTGCTTATTTTTTATTTCCAAGTAAGTTTTTTTTATAAAAGTTTCATATTTTAAGTAGTTTAGTAGTTCTGTAAAAGAAAAATTAGAAAAAAGCAAATTTAAAAATAGTGATAGCTTCTATTTAAGCCATTTGGCTTATTCTCAGCTTATGTAATAAGTAATTTTCATTTTTATATTTTTCCTAGGCTTCTTATAGTTAAAAATAATTTTGGTAATTTTTTCAGATTTTGCTTGTATCATTTAGTACTTTTCTTAATTTAATTTAGTTTTTAATAATTAAATAAATAGTTAATAATTAGTAATAATTAATTAAAAAGTCTTAAAATTATATTTTCAGTTCTAAAATTAGTTTTATAGTATTTTAGATTTTTCCAAGTTTAAATCTTATTTTTCTAGGTTTATTTCATAATTATTTGTATTTTAGGATAAATTAAATAATTAAATAATAGTAATTAATTAATAATAATTAGATAAATAGGTGTAAAAATAATTTTAATTTTCCAATAATTTTCTTATGTTATTAGGATTGTAAAAATATCATTTTCATATCCGTAGGCTTTTTATTTCTTAAAACTCATTTTTTATTTCGTACGTTTACGTAGAATTAAATTAAACGTACGTGTTTTAGCTTTTTAAACGTTTTTAGATAATTAGGTTTTACGTAATCATTCCAATAGTTTATTTAAGATATTTTATTTTATAAATCCTTAGTGTAATCACTCACACACACTTATACCCTTTCCTGTTCACAATCACCCGATACCAGATTCGTTTTGATACCATTCACACCTCGTTGGGACATAACGACCCGGGGAAACACTATATTCCACGGAAGCATTGATCTGAGAAGTTTGACTAATATAAGTTGACCGTTTCAGACCAATCATTATGTATCCTTAATATTTGTTTGCTATGCTTGTTATTTGTATATTGCATATTTTCTATGTATGCTTGTGCTTCTAATATTTTTACAGCCAAGATTCCCATTGCTCGATTCCTTGGTGCCCTCGAACAAGGGGGAGCACACATCAAGGGGGAGCTTTCATCCCGTCTAACTTCATTTATGAAGCTAGTCGGCATAACCTTTTTGATTCTATAAAAAAGGGGGAGGGGGAGAAGTGAATATAAACGCACTTAATACATGTCTAAAAAAAAATAATTTTTAGACTTGATGAGTTTAGGTTTTGTAATCATCAAAAAGGGGGAGATTGTTGATATAAATAATGCCTAAAAACATTATTAACATTTATCGATATCTCTATGTTTTGATAATCACAAAACGTAAACCCATTGAGCTAAAAATTATGACGTAAACAAGTATTTAGTGATAAATATTCACTTTACATCCAAATCACTTATGGTATGAATAAACAAAGTATTTATTGCATTCTATGATCAAAGGAACATTTTTCTTAAACACTAGACTTTTTAGAAAATGTCACAAAACATTTTATATCTTTTACAAAATCATTTTTGGAAATAAGAGATATGTTTAAATCATTATAAATATATGAATTCAAATTTTTAACCAAAAATGGTAAAAATGTTCCAGAAAAACCTTCCCTAGTAAAAGACAAATTTTATGGCCGTTTTGGGAGGGCGGCCCCCTTAATTGTATGGGCGGCCCCCTTAATAATTAAGGGGACCGGCCCCTAATTAAGAGGACCGGCCACGCTCCCAAACAGTATTTTTTCCCTTATAAAATCTGGCTCAAATCTGGCATTTTCCCTCACCTTTTGCACCTCAAACTTTTTGATCTAAATCCTCTCTTCTATTCTTTCTAATCCTTTGATCATATAATCATAAGCTTTTGTTTTCAAGTGATTCAAGCTTCTACCATTCAAGTGCAAGAGAAGAATACTTATATCCATCAAGACAAGAAGTATTACAACTTTGTGTGATCCCTTTATCTAAGTTGTTTCTACATCACCATTTGTATATTATTCATTCATTTGTGTATAAGTTGTGAATATTAATTTGATAGTTGTAGATATAAGGAGTTAGGCTAGTAAAGTGTGTAAGTAAAGAAGTTGTGAAGAAGATAGTGGTGCGAATAAGTAGTGTTGGTGTGAAAAAGATAGTGGTGTGCTTAGGTGTGAACAATTTGTGAATTAGTTGTGAAGAAGGTGTAAAGAAGTTGAAGTCTTGAAGAAATAGAAGTCGTGAAGTAGTGAAGAGATTGAAGTCATGAATAAGAAGTTGTGAAGAAGGTGTGTAGTGATTAGTGGTGTGAGATTGGTTCTAGCTAGGATTAGAACTCGACATTTAGCTTAGTGTCGTTAATTGGTGTAAGCAAAAGTTGTGTAAGGTTTTCTCCGCCATAAGGGAGCTTGTTGACATAGTGAAGAAAACTCTCGAGTAGGTGACTCGGGGAGTGGAGTAGAGCAAGGAAGGTGTCCTTGTAGCCGAACCACTATAAATCCTTTGTCTCGCGGTTAGATCTTTCCATCTCTTACTTATTATCTTGCTTATATCGTTATTACTTTTGTAGACATAGAAGTATATATATATTGTTGCTCATATAGTGCTAGTGTTGATTTCACTTAAAGATCAAACAAAAGTTTCATTCACAAAACAAAGTTTTTACACTCAAACTAAAAGGTAACATACATATAATTGATCATTTCGATCAAGTATAGTTTTTATACAAAATATAATTAAGGATAACAAAATAAACGTTTACTTAATTATCTCTCGTATATAGCTATAATTGCTTATATTATGCATGTGTTGATTTTACATACTTAGCTTACATTATTATTATTGTTCATACTTAGATATAGTTGTTCGTATTGTTCAAGATTTGAGTTCACATAAGATCGAATCAAAGTTCTAAAAGTAAACAAGGTTATAAAAACTAAACTAAGTTTTTCATAATAAAATTAAAAATACGTAAAACTATTCAACCCCCCTTCTAGTTTTCCACAATTGGTACCAGAGCCACGTCTAACAAGATTTTTAAAATATATTGTATTTTAAAACTTGTAACGATCTATGGAATCTGAAAAATATTTAGAAGGGCAATCTATGCAAAGACCACCACTATTTGAATGTGATGGATTTTTATATTGGAAAAATCGATTCGAAACTTATGTGAAATCAAAAGATCTTGATCTTTGGCATGTTATTACCTTTGGTGATTTTCCCCCTATTCAATATAATTTTGAAACTAAAAAGGATGAAATTGTATCTTTTGAAAATAAAAATGATGATTTGAAAAAGAAACTAGCAAAAAATAATGAGGCTAAAATGGTTATTTATAATGCGTTACCACGCAAAGAATATGAAAGAATTTTTATGTGTAAAACCGCAAAAGAAATTTGGGATTCCTTATTAATCACTCACCCAGGTAATAGTCAAGACAAAGATAATAAAATAGATCTTCTTGTTCAACAATATGAACAATTTACGATTCCGGAAGAGGAATCAATTGATAATGCTTTTACTAGGTTTAACACTATCATCACAAAGTTTAAAAGCACTTGATGAGAATTGTTCTAGTAAGAATTTGGTTAGGAAATTTCTTAGGGCTCTTCAGCCAAAATGGTGAGCTAAAGTTACGGCGATTGAAGAATCAAAGAATTTGTCAACTCTACAACTTGACGAATTGATCGGCAACTTAAAGGTCTACGAAGAAATAATAAAGAAAGACTCCGAGATGGTCAAAGGAAAAAGGGAGCAAACCAAATCAATTGCGTTGAAAGCTAAAAAGGACTCTAGTGACGAAGAATGCTCAACCTCCAAAAGTGACGATGAAGAGTATGCTATGGCCGTACGAGACTTCAAGAAATTCTTCAAAAGACGAGGAAAATACGTTAGGCAACCATATAATGAAAGAAAGTGTTTTAAGTGTGGAGATCCAAATCATCTTATTGGAGAATGTCCGAAATTGTCAAGAAGTCAAAACCACAAGGCCTTTGTAGGAGGAGCATGGAGTGATAGCGATGAAGATGAAAAAGAAGTATCAAAGGATGAAAAATGTCTTATAGCCAAGGCATCCAATGAGGTACTTTCCGAAACCGAATACTTTAGTGATGAAAAACAATCATTAGATGAAAAAGACCTAGATAATGAATATAATAGGTTATGCAAATTAGGTCAAAATGTTATAGCTAAAAATAAGTCACTAAAACATATTAATAATCTATTAGAAAATGAAGTACTCAAATTAAAAATTAAACTACAACATTTGGAAAAAGAAAAAGAAGTTTTTATAGAATGTAAAACATGCTTAGAGGTCAAAAATGAAAACGAAAAACTTAAAGATAAAATTTTCAAACTTGACAAGTTTAAAAATGGTAGTAACTCACTTAAGAAAATAATAAGTGTTCAAGAAACTTTGGGAGATAAAACCGGTCTACGATTCACCTCAACTAATGTTTCAACTAGTGAAAATAAAAATATAAAGTTTGAATGTAAATCTAGTAAACAAAAACCATTAATGTCAAAACCTAAGTATATACTTATAAAAGATAGAAAAATACCTATTGCGAGTAATGAGGAAGTAAAAAGTTTTTATAAACCATTATTAAAAGCCAAAACCGGATTTTCTAAACCAAAATTAAGATCTAAAACTCCACCTCCAAATAGACCAAATAATCCTCATCCTCATTCTAAAACCCCTCAACCTAGAAGAAACCAAAATAGACAAAACTACAATAATACTATTCATCAAATGTGGAATTATCAACCAAGTTACAATCCTTGGGGAATATTACCACCATACATGCATCCTAGCCAAATGTTAAATATGTTTGGACCAAACAACTTTGGACCAATGAGACAATGAGGACCAAGTGGCTAAGTTGTCAATCTTCGAAGAAGTTGGAATCTCATCTACAAATGACTTCTATAAGTCAACATAGTCACTTGAAGTGCTTGTAGAAAATCCATTGAAGACTAAAAGGTACGCATCTCTTTTAAGTTCATCGCTATAATTTGCATGCTTAGATAAATGATTAGTTAGATTAATGCTTAGCTATACATATATATTGTTTGTAACACTTATACATATATACGTACATAATAGCTTATATACTTATAACCTAGAAACATCATTAGTTGACTTTTCTAGGAATAAAATGAAATTGTTCATTGTTGAACAAAATAGAAAATGGAAATCTTCTATATCCACTATTAGCAAACTCAAGGTGATGAAGTGAAATGAGTTAAGTGGATCAATCGTTAATATAGAAGTAGGATTAGATCCCTCGCGTAAGAAAACTATCGATACTTAATCGCTTACTTTTGTGATTCTCAGTTATAAACAAGCATTTGGTGAAAGTTGGCTATTTTGGACGTAAATTGGAGCAAAATGGATCAATATGGAAAAGTCCACCGAACTTACGAAGGATACGTCGTATTACATTCCAGACATACGGCGTATCAATCTTAAGACTTCACCAAAAGATGATCCAAGACACAGAAGAACATGCGCCGCATAAGAGATTGAAGATACGCCGCATCTAAAGGCAGTGTATGAATATTACGGAATATAATAATCTTGGACCCCATGCGAAGTTACCTTGATAAGCCGCATCGGACCAATCCGATGCGCCGTATCGGCCATATAAAATCCTTACCAAGAATTCAAGAGATCAAGTGAAGATTAGAAGCTTAAAGATGAAGTCAAAGATTACAAGTCGACATTTGAAGATGCTTTATTATTTTGGCCGTAAAATCTTCATCCAGACTCTGTTTTAGTTGATTCAAGCGGCCACGGAAAGAGAAAAAGGAGATCTATCTGATTCTGAAGGAGATGCAGTGCATTGCATCTTTAGATGTGCCGTATTGGCTGATGCTCCAAATCAGAATTCTAGATATGCCATATCTTGTCAGTTTCAGACTTGGAGGCTACGTTTACTTATAGATGCGGCGCATCTAAGTCTCTAGATGCGCCGTATCGACCCCGATTTAAGAAACTATAAATAGAAGACCCATAAACGAATTAGGGTATCCTTGGGAACCCTTAGGGCCATTCCCAGACGATCAAAGGCTCTCCAAACAGCAGAAGATCAACCTTGAAGACCTAATTATCCTTGAAGAGCATCTCTAATCATTGTTATATTACTTAATCATTCGGTTAGCATATTGTATTCACTATGTTTCATACTCTATTCGTTTTGATTATGCTTTTGTGCTTTGCTACTGAGATTATGGGCTAACACCCTTAAGTGTCAGCCAAGTTTATGATTATTTGATGTTTTGATTTGTTTCTAATTCGATTGATTGCTCAGTCTTTGTTTTAGTTACTTATGTTAAGTAGTTTTGTTTTATTGTATTAGTAAGCTTTAATTCATTAGGATAGATGGGCTTGTGACTACGTGACTACGGAACATCGTACACTCCCCTTAATATTGCTTTCCCATTAGTTAAAGATTATATGTTGATGTCTTTGGTGACTTATATTAGTGCTTTGATAACCTCTGTGTCTAGTTGAGCCCGTGGACTGCCATATCTGCCCCTCGCCTATTTAATCTAACGTCTTTAGATAAGTAGGATAGACATAAGTGATCATTAAGTGTTTACTCACCGATATACTGCGATCCAACGAGAAAGACCAGATTACAATACACTTCATATAAAACTAGTAATAAAACAAGTGACAAGCTATTTAATTATAAACAATGTAATTATTAAGCAGCTTTATGCGGATTCCAATTGAATGGAATCTAGACTCTAGGGAAACGAGAGGTAGGATTGACCGCGCCTAGTCTTGAGCACCAATCACTGCAGGTCTTAAGAATTTATCAAAACTTAATCATATATGATTGAACTTGGTTAACACACTCTTCTTATCTTTGGTATCTTCATAACTTCAATTGTTTATTTAGTTTAATTAATTTAATATAAAACCAAACTCGTGCCAATCTCTCAGGCTGACCCCCCCCCCCCCTTTGCTTTAGTTTAGATTAATTTAGTAGAGTCGAATACCTTTAGAATTAGTATATTAGAAATCTCACTCTTAGTGATCGGCACCCTACTTACCAACTAGGCTACATTGATCGGGTACACTGCCCGTTAGTGTTGTTATAGGTTAAGTTGGCAAAATATGAATATTAAAACTTGATAAGGAATAATCACCTATACAACGACACATCACGAATCCACCCCTTTCACCTAGTGAGGTTGCTTTGTTGCGTGAACAGATTGAGAGTGAGATTAGGGAACTTAGAGAACTCAATAGATTGGTTGATATTGAGCTTGATTATGCGCTTAATGACTTAGCAATAGCCATGGACTTAGACAAGGAATTAGAACCCAATGACTTGGAAATTGTTGAAGATGTTAAGGAAGAAGAAGAGAGGGATCTAGATGATGATTATTTCAATTTATATCCCACTAAGGAGGAAATCGCTTACTATAACAATCTTGTTGATAATCCTCGGCCCCCTTTTGTTAAGATTGATCCTAAGATTAAGAGAGGTAACCCTAGGAATGTGAAGATACCATGCATGATTGGGTATAAACACATTGATCAAGCCTACATCAATTTCGAATCCCCGATCAACAATATGTCTTCAAGTGTTTATAATGATATAGTAAAAACAAGACTCGAACCTAGGAGAAATCTCAAATACCTTAGTGGAGTTTGTAATTTTGTCGGGAGAATTAAAGGTTTACTTGTCTTTGTTGAGAGCTTTACTTATATCGTTGACTTTATGGTTGTTGAAGACTTGGCCATTTATTGAGGAGTCCAAGTTAAAACATGATCGGATAGAGGGAACGCTCCAATTTTCTAATGAAATTGATAGGATCACATATAGGATGCCTAATAAAATGAAGGAATTTCGTTATGTGCCTCAACTCGATATGGATAACATTAGTGCAATTGAGGACATTAACGAAGAAGATAAGAATAAAGGAATGAATTTGGGGAAATTGAACTAAAGCCCTAATTGAAAGTCTTGTTGTTGTTCTTCTTGTCCATCTTTTTTAAGGTACGATTTGTTACATCTCAATAATATTCATATTAACATTAACACAATGATATATTTACTAGTTGTCATGTATACATGGTGGTGTTCATATATTTTAACTTTATAAATCAAAGATATGAAAATACCCCAGTTATTTGCATATTCATATTCGCCCCATATTAAGACTATATATTAATTAATGATGTTGGTTTTTGCTAGTTTAATATGTTGTTCTTCCGGGTGTTTGAGGTATTTGCGTATTCGCCCCATTTTAAAACTTTCATAGAAACAAGATACTAGTTTTGGTATACTATTTAATTGGCTTATTATGGTATTGTCGATATGTCTTGTTAGTTTTCTAATCAAAGTTTTCTTGTAATTTATTTGGTGATTAAATTATTTTTGTCCAAATGTGATTTCACAATTTGTTCAAAGTCATAGTTTATGGTTATTAATTATATATGATAACGCAAAGGATAGTAAATTATTACTGTAGTAGTTACATTGTCTGTCTGAGGAGCTATTGTTTTGTTGCATTATATTCCATTCTCTTGTCGTACCAAACAAGCACATTTCCTTGTTCGAATCAACAAGATGATTTTTTATTGTTTCGATTTGTTTGATTGGCTTATTATTAGCTTTTATTAATGCTTATATTAATTCTTGATTACCAATTTTTTTTTTTTAATACTGTATTTATATAAGATTTTTTACTGTTAATATCATGTATTTTTTGAATTGTGTTTAGATGGATCAGATTTCTTTATGTGACGGTTTCCCTCCATTATCTTCAAAATATCCGTGGTTGGTTGCCCAAAGCCTAGATGACGAAGAGCACAACCTGTTGTTCTACACCATACATAACGACCACCTGCCTCATTATCGGTGTCGAATCCCTGAGTTGCTCGGGGAACGTATCCGAGGATGTTTCCATGGTTGGATGATTCTTTCCAACCATCCATACAACAATAAATAGTCTCTTTGGAACCAAGAGACTTCTAAGACCATACGTCTCCCCACCTTGATTTTGGAAGATGGAGAATATGAGTCTATTACCGAGTGTTGTTTGTCAGCCCCTCCCGATGATCCGACTTCAATTCTTTTGTTAACAAGAATCAATAAACCAACCTTTGTATTTTTCCGTCTTGTTAGTAAAAGAAACAAGTTTAGATGGACCGAAATGTCTTACGCCTATTAGCTCAAGAGAATAACTTTTGACGGCGAATTAGTACGTAATTTAACTTATTGCAACGGTAAAGTCTACGCCTTAAGTTTCGGAGGTACGCTTGATGCATTTGTCATACATGTTGAGATCGTGGTTAGGGATAAAGATGTGGTGATAAAACTAATGCTATTTGGGTCATGCCCTTGTCCCCCCTCCGGTCCTCGTCCTGGGTACTCGATGGATTATTTGAAAGGGTTTTCTACAAATTTGTTCTACATTAGAATATATTTCGAAGATTGGGAACGCAGAATACCTATTTGTGCGTTTGTGTTTAAATCAGACATGGCTTGTATAGATTGGGAAAAAAGGGAATGCCTCAAATACTGGGATTAACTAATTTCAAGTATGAAACACTCGACATGAGTTGTGAAAGATGGGAAGTTATTGATGACCTCAAAAACGCTACAATTTTTGTGGAATTTGGCCGTAATTGTTTAGTATCTTATAGACGTGTAATTGCCTCAGACACAGGAGGTTTTATACACATTCGTGGAAAAACGGGTGAAACAATATACTCATACCATCTAAAAACCGATACCATCTCCATATTTCATATACCCTCTCCTATGTTGCCGACAAGCCATCTGTCATTGTGGGAATGCAGGTATTGCCTCTCAATTAGTTTGTGTTTGTTTATTATATATTCATATGGGTTTTATAAATATGTCTTGCTTTATTATGAGTCACTAAAAGATGGTTGTTTTTATAAATATCATTGTATTTTCATACAAGTTCTCCTAATATTTAATTATTTATAAACATAACACTCTTTTACATATATTTTTTATTTGTGTATAAAGTATCCCTTTTTAAAGTCAATTTGGTTTTAAGGGGATTTTGTGTCCAGAATGAAGCTAATGGAACATAAATCTATCTTTAAATGACTTGTAAAAAACAGGAATAATTACCTGTGCCACTTTTTCTAGTGTAGTGTAGCCAACTTTTTATTTTTTGCTATTGTATACAAAAAAGTTTGAATTTTTTTACTTTTGTGACTATCGTGTGACCATTTTACCCTTCGCCATTAATAGGATGGTTGAAAAACGTAGGGTAAATGGTCTCAAATTACACACAAAAGTCGAAATTCATAAGTTTTGGTATATGGTAGAAAAACTAACAAGTTAGTTACATTTTAGGTAAGCATAAAAAAAAAAACCTCCTTTTGTGGGAAATTCTGTCTTAAATTGCTATTCATGTAGGCTAAAATGTGATCATGGAGAAGCTGAATGCATAATTGATTCTAAGGTAGAGATGGAAAACAACAATGATATGTTATTAACGTTAGGTATGGATTGTGGGGTTAAATCCAATGAATCAGACCACCTTAACGTTCCGTTTAGTATTTTGGAGACAATTATGGAGTTTTCTGTTGGCATTGAATACATGAACCTTCGTGCTACATGCAAACAATGTCATTTAGCAGCACCTTTGGTAAAATGGTGCAACGATACATCATCACGGAGATTACAAACGTATTCGGTTGTTCACCTTGGCTGATGATGGCAGATAAAAAACGAGGTATTATGACCTTTATTAATCCCATATTGGGTGACAACTACTTTTTGAGGAAACCCGATATATCAGTTGTTTATGGAAAATTATATTGTTCAAAGTTTGGCTGGTTATTGTTTAAAAGCTATAGGTTGAATTGCTTGGTATTCTTTAACCCTTTTACAAATGTTATCAAGGAGCTTCCACCCGCAGAATATAGATTGAAAAGCTTGTGTTTTTCGGCACCACCTACTTCCCTTGATTGTATGGTGGTTGGGTTTTTAAAACTAGAGTATTGGCATGTTGACATCCTCTATGTAAATCGGGAACCAACGTGGCGTACACTTAATCTTGGCCCTAATCCAGAAACTATCTGTTTTCCAACTTGTGTAAAGAAGAAAAACTTCTTGTTATCAATAATTTGGACAAAGAAGATTATTCTTGTGTTGAAACCGAAGCTCCTAAAGGCTCTTGCACATCGTCTACTCAGTATTTCTTAACAAATTGCGATCAACATCTTTTACTGGTTAGCGTGGGCGAATATGGAGAACATGTTGAGGTTTTCAAGCGCAACGAATCTAAACAAGAATGGGAGAAAATAGATTCTGTTGGTAAGCATGTGATTTTTGTTTGTGGCACAACATGTCTCTGCATTGAAGCCAAAGTACCAAAGATGGACAATAAGATCTTCTTTCCACGGCTACATACCAAGAACAGGAAGGTAGTGTTCTATTCACTCGACACATGCAAGTACCACACATTTGATGGCGAAAACGTTCAAGAACATGTAGGGGGTTTCTTTGGAACTACATATTATCTCTACCGTAATGCTTGGATTGAACCAAGTTGGTCCTAGGTGACTCATTTATTAACTTTTGTAACATGATAGGACACGTTGACGTGTTGCATCTTTTATTTTATTCAATGTTTGAGCTGTGTTAGTGTAAACATTCTGCACAATGCCATGTATTTATTGTTTTTGTCAGTCATAATCGTTTGGTAAAAACTATTTATGATTGTACGGAATTATTTACTTAAGTTGTTCCAGACTTCCAGCAGTACCAAATTCAACTAGTTAATAAGGCGTCATTTAAAACATCAAATAGAGTAGTTTTATGTCCAGATAGTACAAATTCATCATTGCAGAACACAGTGGAATCGTGTCGGATTTCCCAATGGTAAGAATCAATTAAACCTCCTGCTTTATGCTTTAAAAACCCTGACAAAAGTTACTTGATTTTGATGGTGTTTCTGTGTACTGTTTACAACAGAAGGCAAGGAACTTTGAGGGCTTTCACCTTCCAAGGAGTTGATGGTTGGCTATCCGCCCGCAGTAGTATTGAAACACAGTTAGCTTTTGCAGTGCTACATCTAATAATGGATAGGTTTCTTTTGTGACCAGAACATGTAAGTAATGCGTCTTGTGACCAAAACATGTACTTTATATTGCTTACATCAAGTTCATATTATGATCAGCTTACATGTAGGAATAAGTCTTCTCTTAAATTGGTAAGGGTAAATGGTAATTAACAACATTTTATATATTTTAAATGTCTGAACTGAGTATGGGCGGTGTAGACGGTTAATATTAAATGGCTTCCAACGTGAACAACCCCGTTATTGGTTTGAAGTTTTGAAATTGTCGGGAGTAGAGCAGGTCCATTTTGTAATTATCATGTCAAATTTCGAAAGTATTCTTCTTTATCTCCATGGCCAAGTATTGCAAGAAATGCATTTTCGAGTTACAATCCTTGCTGCTTTTCATTTTGTATGATTGCCCAGTGTTTAAAAGATTAACTATTTGTCGTCCATCTTATTTAAAGGCACACGATGTTGACTGTCACTGCTATTAAGTTTTTGACTATTGTTAGTACCAGTGTGCACCATGCGTTGTTTGCTGGTGATGAGCTATTTGAGATGACTTGTATCGAGTTTATTAGGAGAGATATGGAAGGGAGTGATCTCAATATGAGGAGGAGGATTGCTTGTGAGCTTCTTAAGGGGATTGCGGAAATTACAAAGAGAAGATTACTGCAAAGGTTTTGGAGCAGATTAGGAACTGTTTGGCTTTGTTTGAACAAAATCCCGCTGCTAATTGGAAATATAAGGATTGTGCTATATACTTGGTTGTTTCTCTTGCTACTAAAAAGGCAGGTGGTGCTTCTGTCTCGACTGATCTTGTTGATGTTGATAGTTTTTTTAGAACAGTTGGTGTGCCAGAGTTACAAGGTCAGGATGTCAATGCTTTCCCTATGTTGAAGGTGGGTGCGTTGAAGTTTTTTTTACCATGTTTAGGGTTCTGATTCATAAACCTGTTGCTATGGCTCTTCTTGGTGATGTGGTTCGGTTTCTTAGTTCAGATGTTAATGTGGTTCATTCTTATGATGCTAGTTGTATCGAGAAGCTTTTGCCAGTGAAGGATAATGGGGTTCAAGCAAGATATACGGCGTTGGACGTTGGTCCGATTCTGCCAGCTTTGATGACAAACCTTTTTGATGCGTTGGAGAAGCCCGAGTCAGAGGAGAATCAGTATATCATGAGGTGTGTTATGCGTGTTCTTCAGAATGCTGTTATTTCACCTGAGGTAGCATCACCTTGCATTACTGGGCTGACAGCGGTTCTAAACAGGTCTGTGCGAATCCTAAAAACCCGTTTAACCATTGCTTATTTAAGGCAGTTGCTGCTCTTGTTCGAAGAGTGTCTAAAAAGAATCCGACTCTTGTGCCAGCCTTTTACTGAATTCTTTCCGTACGCCTTCCAGTTATTAGCCCAGCTTATCTATTTGAACAAGCCTCCAGTTCCACCACATTACATGCAGATATTTGACATTCTGTTGACACCTGATTTGTGGAAAAAGTCTGCTAATGTCCCTGCACTCGTGTGTTTGCTTCAGTCGTTCCTTCAACAGGCACCCAACGAGCTTACAAGGGAATGGAAGTTAAGAAACTTGTTTCGTCACCAAGCACTGAAGAGCAAGGATTTCATTATTCTGAACCTGGTCATTGAGAATCTTGGGTTTGATGTTTTGGCAGAATACATGAATGACATCTGGCATACCCTGTTTACTCTGGTCCAAAACAATAAAACCGCGAGACTTGTTAGGTGTCTTATTATATTCATGTCGCTGTTTCTGGTCAAGCACGGGATACAAACTCTTGTGGACTCGGTTAACTCTCTTCAGGCGAATTTGTTCAATGCAGTTTTGGATACTTACTCTTAAGACCATAACTGGCAACACCGAGGTTAGGTTGAGTGCAGTTGCATCAGCTAAACTACTCTGTGAATCGCCGCGGCTGAGGAGCTCTGGGGTAAGTTGCTAGATGGTATTGTTACTCTCCTGTCGCAACCGGAAGAGCAAAGAGTTGAGGATGAACCTGAAATTCCTGATTTTGGTGAGGTGACTAGTTATCAAGCCTCCTTTTTTCGTCTTCAAAATGCGGGTAGAAGGGAGGAAGACCCATTGAAGGAAATTCAGGATCAAAAACACTTCTGCGTGGCTTTATTGGCAAATCTCTCTAATCAGTTCCGTGGTAGATTCCCGCCGGTCATAACCAGATATCTGTCTCAAGCTAATAAAGCTGCATTTCTTCAGCTTTGCAACTCATACAATCTCCCCATTGTATGAAGGTAGAGTCTTATCCTACGCTTTGTGTCATGACAGTAGTTCTTTCCTTTGTTTTTCATGTTTGTGTGTGCTCAGACGTATTTTGTATGGACTTTATATAATTTTTAAGATCCTGGGTTGCTTATGGACTCTATAATGCTTTTTGTCTAATCTAATGAAGAGTATATGTTGTTAGTTTCGTTTTAGATATATATCTGATACTCATTAGTTTATCCGTCGTGACTGTAATAAGTTTCTTCATGTGGTTATAAACGCTCCAAAAGGTAGGATTTGTGGGGATGCTTTATTATATTTGATCGTTCTTCCTATTAAATGAATAGTTGGAAGTTGTATAGACTCTAATCTGTTTGAGTAGCGAACAAAGTGTATTTCCGGAAAAGGTCACTATATGCTTACCGCCTTTCCTCCATTTTGGGAGCCTGATGTTGGTTTACTTTGACATCATGGAAATTAAGCCATACATGAGCAATGAAATAAATGAGTAAACACTGGAATCTAGTAGCCATCCTAACTATTTTGAAAACTTGCTTTGAACCTGGCAGTGATTGAGGTTATAAGTTAAGTCAATAAAATTTGACATCTTTTTTTGGGAGAAATAATCATCTTTGAACTAATACAAGTTCTTCACACCACCAATACAATCGTTTTTAACTGTCTTAGTTATCATCAACAGAGATTGTAGATAAATATATACCAGTGTAAGATATAACATTGAATGTGTTAATCTTAGCGGGTTAATATATCTTTGGTTTGTTGTCTTAGAAGATCGTTCGAGTATATATGGAAGTACGTTCAGGGTGTGCTCACTGTGTACTAGTTATAGAATAGAGACCTTATGAATGTATGTATACCTGTGGATTAGAAGATTTGCTGGCATAGTTACATCTGCTATTTTATTTCGATAAAACTGTTACCACTCATAATTTTAGAGGCAATTTTGTTTCAGTTTCATTAATAGTAGTTTTAGACATTTCAGCTGTTCTGTTTTCGTGTGTGAAATTATAAAAAGGAACGAGTTAGCGAATCTGCTAATCACAATTATAAACCCTAAAAACACATACACTTAAATCACCTTTATAATAGTAATTAAACATGTTCTGTTTTTTTATCAGAGTTAAATTGCAGCATATGGTTTTCATATTGAATCATGAATCTGGTTTGGCCTATAACTGTACAGAATTAGGCAGAATGAATACAAAGGCTGATAGTGAAATATGTGTTCGGTGTTAGGTCAACTTTTGTCTTTGTTTCAGTGATTATGTTGTAGTTTAACATTGCACTTTGTTAAGTTGTTACTTTTATCCGATGTCTTGTCTTAGTAAACTTGAATGATGATATATATTTTCCAGGTCATGTGCAACCAAAGGAGTAGAGCGTTCAAGTATGGTTCAACAGTGGAGTCAAGTCAAGTATTGATGGTCGGTTCAGTCGTCAGCTCCTTGTGTTTAATTCTGCAGTCAGGTTTTCATACAGTTTTGAAAATGGCTACCATTGTGTCCACTGTCCAGGTCATAGTCACATAACTCACCACAGTAGCCGCGAATTGTGATCCAGTTCGTTCGATCCAAAACATGGTATACGAAATCGATCCTGATTGACCGGGATCGCGAATTGGATCAGTGACAATAGCGTTCCGGAATGTAATTGAAATCTGAATCGGGGCAGAGCAACAGTTAAAACTGATTCACGTTCCATTTATATTCGATTATGTTTTTTTAAGTTGTATTGCTGATAAAACTAGTATTTCATATTTTTTAAGTTATTATGCTTTTTTAAGTTATGTTGTTGAGATAAAGGCTCGACTTGGTTTAAAATCTAGTTTTTCGTATTTTTATTGTCTTTTGTATCTTGAATATGTTTTTTTTAAGTTAACTTGCTGATAAAACTTTTTTAATATGCTTCTTCGAATGAATTATGAGAATATGATAAATATTATATTATGGTTATTTTTAGCAAAATTAGCTGTAAGTTGTATGCTGTAAGCTGTAAGCTGTAAACTCCAAAGTTGTTAACATAAGCTACAAGCTGTATTTTTTTTTCAATAAAAGTGTTTGGTAAATTAGCTGTTAAATGTAATTATAAGTTCTTAACAATAATTTTATGTCTTAACAGCTCCGAATATTTTAAACACTTCATGAATCAGCTTTTCATTTTAGAGCTACTTGTTTAAAATAAAAGCTTGAAGTTGATGTATCCAAACAGAGCTACTTGTTTTGAAAGAGATTATTTTTGTAACAAAAAACTTAGTGCTTCAAAAAAGCTCCAAATATTAGCTTACCAAACAGGCCGTATGAATGTTTGTACTTCAAATTAATGCTAGATCAAATTACACCGTTCGTCCTTGTGGTTTGAACCAAATCCCTAATTGAATCCCTATTACTTGGTACATCGTACCAAACGTTGACCAAATCCCTTTTACTGCTTGTATAAGAGCACAAGGTGCAATTCCTCAAACACCTTCGCCACTCCGATGTGGCACCTCGCCACCTTCGCCGTTGCACCCTCCCCCTCCTCACCACTCGTCACTTGCTCTTTCCTCGTCTGCACGATGAGCTTGAGTTCTGACAAAAGGTACGTTGCTTTTCTTTTTCAAAACATTAAAATGAAAAACCCACAAATTAAATTATGAAATTTATAGATGTGGTTTAGCAAAAAACATTAAGGGTCCGCTTGGTTCAAAGTGGGGAAAGGGTAAGGGAATGCAAAGGAATGAGTGAGGTGGGTAATCAATACCTTACCCCCCCAATTTACTCTATAATGGTTGATTACCCAGTACGAGGTAATCAATCCCTTACCTCTAACTAACCAAGCACAAGTATTTGAGGGAGGTTGGCCCAAATCAATACCTTACCCTTTCCCCACCAATTCTTAACCCCCACCAAGCACCCTCTAAAATGATGAAAAATTAAATCTTTCTTATAAAACTGAAATGGGTTTTTTATGGGATACTTTGATATATAGAAATGAGAGAGATGAAGTGGTTTTTTTTTTTTTTATTATTATTATTATTTTTTTCACATTGTGTTTGTGCAGAAGAAGATATGCAGTTTTTTTTTTTTTTTTTTTTTTTTTTTTTTTTTTTAGTTGGGCTGGATTAACTATAAGAAGATGCGCAGGGTTTTTTTTTTTTTTTTTTTTTAATTGGCCTTTAATGAATAGGGTTGTATGTGGAAGTGTTTTTAATTTTTTTTTATTATTTTTTTTAAACTTTATTATAAAAAAAATTATTTATATTTTTTTATTTGAAAAAAATGAATTTAGTTTATTTGGAAATTTGAATAAAAAAAATAAAGTTGTAAGTAGTGGGCTCAAAATGAGTAAGTTGAAGTTAGTTGTTGAAGTTAGTTGTTGGTAAGAAGGATTAGTTGTGAAGAGGATTTAAGATGATGTGGCATCCGTGGGCCTCAAATGAGAAGCTTGGGGCTCATTCCACCTTGTACTCTAAGGCTAGAGCCCCGAAGCTATACGCATGAAAATTTTTGCGCTACCTTCATTAAAGAAGCGAGTTCTCCAAAAATAACATCGATGAAAATGGTGGAATATTTACTTGAATGTAAGTCAATTTCTGACTGTTCAAGTGGAATATTTACTTGAATGTAAGTCAATTTCTGACCCAAATGATACACATGTCTTCTCTCTATTCAATTTTATATGAAAAAGAACATGTGTGTACAAATATAAAGCGAAATGCAAAATCAACTAAACCTTTCTTTAAGGACTAGTCACATATAACATTTATCTGTTTCCTTAAAAAGTGGATACAATTGGTGACACTACTTTCACGTGTCCTAGAAAAAAAAAAAAAAAAAAAAAAAAAAAAAAAAAAAAAAAAAAAAGTCGGTCGAAATACCGACCGAGTCATTTGAGTATATTTGTGTGGGTTAATGGCATATAATAGCTACAAACTTTCTCAAGTGTTCACATGTCAGTAATGAACTTTCTAAAATATAAGAATACCCATCAAACTTTCATGTTTTTGTGTTGATATCAGCAAAAGCTCTTTTTTACCTGCAAAACATGCCACGTCATAAAAATATAATAACAACAACAACATGTCTTCTTCTTCTTCATATAATAACAACAACAACATTGGTCAATTTCCCACATTATGCGACTGCAAAAATCCTTTACCCTTGGTTCTTCGAAAGTCTACAACTTTAACCCATCCTGCTAGAAGATTTCTTTGTTGCTCTAATCCAATTGTAAGATTTGATTATGTGTTTGGTTTAATTTTGACTTTTGTTCTTGCTATAGTTTTGACTTTTAATTTTGATTTTTTGTTAGTGGTCTCGAAATCAGTGTAATGCTTACTACTTTGTTGATCCAGAGTTGCCCACTGATTACTACAAATGTGAGATGTTTAAGTTCTTGCATACATCATTAGATAAAGTTGTTTTTCTTTTTGTCCCTTTATTTGTGCCCTCTTCAACTTTCTTTTTAGAACTCCCTTCTACAATTTTCTCTTTAGAACTCCCTTCTACAACTTTCTTAGTAAACTTGTTACAACCATCTGCAATTGACTTTCTCCTATCAACTTTACTAGCACACCAACCTTCTGAAACATTCCTACCACACAAAGCTAGTAATGACTTATAGTCATTTCTTTTCTACCATAATTGATAGCCATTAGCTACAGCATAGTTAGCCAACATAATTTTCATCTGCTCATGATCTTCAAATTTCATTCCTAATATGGGAACCATTTCATTCCAGGGAAGGTTTGGATCATGGTCAGGATAGTTTACTCCTTTTTTAACTTTGTATATAGGATCAACTGACTGATCCTCAATTTCATCCTCTACCAAACCTTTTGCATCTCCTTGTGAGTTTTGACCAAATGTATTTCTACTTGTTTTACTAGGATCAGTGGTCTTGCATAACCTATTTAAAAATGGATCATTTGTGCACCTATTTGGTATGCTAACTTCTTCTTCTCCTACAAACTGTGGTTCAACATAAGCTGATATATCATCTAATTCACACTCTTCATCCTCACAATCCTCATCATCAACATCATCATTTACAAGCCAACCCTGAATATCATAACCATGATGTTCTAGATAAACATCAAATTTTCCACCATGTTCTAGACCTACTACTACAAAGTCACCTAATTGTTGATTACTTTTTATCTCCCTAATTCCATCAGTTAAGTCACATCCAGGGACACAATAATATAGACCAACAACCGGATACTTACTAGCATATGCAAGAAAATCAAAAAACTTATAATATGTCATATTATCAAACTCCACATCTTTGATTGTGTCTGAGTTACCCCCAATGTACTCTATAGGAAGCCCAGTAAACAACCCATCATGATGGAATGTAATAGTTAGGCTAGCCATTCTGTAAAAAAATCAAAATTTAGGGTTTACGATTATGATTGTTAAAATAGATGATTATTAAGATTAGGGTTCATAATTAAAACACTTACCTTTAACAAAATAAACAGATTGTGCGCGCAATTTTGATTATTAAGATTAGGGTTCATTTGATTTTTAGATTTTGGGGTGTGGGGTGTGTGTGTTTTGATCTGTTTGTGTGTGTTTTTTTTGTGTGTTTAAATGTTTGTGTGTATATGGAGCGTACTACCAAACGTTAAAAATAATCCATATATTCAAGTTTACCGGTGTATCCGGTTACAAGTCATGCCACGTAAGCAAACGTATTATATTGATTCAATATTTGAAAGTTTGATGGGTATTCTTGCATTTTAGAAAGTTCATTACTGACATGTGAACACTTGGGAAAGTTCGTAGCTATTATATGCCATTAATCCATTTGTCTGTGTGAGTATTTTATTGTTCCAATTCAAAATATATCACTGCACATAGCGGTCTATAGATTATTTTCAACCAATCATGTTTTTCCCCGTCGATTCGTCATGACTCTACATACGTATTTTGTTCCATCAAGTTATTTCTACATACATCCATTGATATACCATCTTAAGCAGCAACTAGCACTCGTATCTTATTAACTCTTCATCACGACTTACCCACTAGGTACAGAAATATGATGGTTTATAGGTTCTGGTTGCGGTTTCAATGCTTAATATCAACTTCCATGTTTCTTTCCTGCAAGAGAGCCAGTATTCTTACCAATGGCTAACAAGTTGTTTATTAATGTTGAGGGTATAGATTTGTTGTTAAAAGTTACGTATAAATATTAATATGTAAATGACTAGTATCGAACCCGAGACCTCAGGATTGCACGCAATACAAACGAGAGTTAAGAGTAATAAATATTAATTGTTAGTTATATTTATTAATAGCACAAGTTTAAGGATTAATGATCGTTAGTTATTAAATGTATGGACTAATTATCGTTAAAAGGAAACGGGATGGACTAGAATGTAATTTGGAAGTCAATAAGGATCTGGAACACCCTTGTGGGTGTATGGCCGGTCGATCAAGTCCAAGGGGGGGTCGACCCATGCCTTGCTTGCTCCCCAAGATTACTCTAGTATATATACAAACCTTAGGGTCATTTGTTTCTCATCTTTTATGCACACACAATACCCTAAGTTTGTGTTTTCCTCTCTTGTTTCTTCCAGTCGATCGAACCCCTAAACCCTTAGGGTTTGGATCGAAATTTTGATAACAAAATTATTCTTGTGTTTAAATCTTGCAATTTAATTAATTCGGTATTAGTTTGTGTGTACAAGAATGAGGTAATTACTCACTATAGTAATTATCAAGGAATCGATCAATAAAACGGTAAGGGATTGATCATTGATTCATAAACCCTAATTAGGGTTCTTCATAATTGTTCAAGATTTAATCAAGTGCTAAAAGGTACGTTCCGGTTTATGTTTTAGTTAATCTTTATACGTGTTATTCTTGATCCTAGCTTCCGCAATACGTGTACTTTGATTGTATAATTCTAACAGTGGCATCACGAGCCATGGATAACATGTAATTGATTAGTAAAACTAAATAAAAATCGGATCTTTAATTGTTTTAGATACATGTTTTTGATCTAGGGTTTTTCTTTTAAATTTTTTTAGAAAATTTTGAAACCCTAACCCTAATTTATGGGGGGGGGTCGATTTCCACTTAAAACCCTAATTAGGGTTTGTGGTTTAATTGATTAATTGGTAATCACTAGAAACTCTATGTCTTTAATCGGTTATGTGAACGTATCTTGTGACCTATGTGCTAATTGTTAGGTTTAATCCGTGACGAAACATGCATGTTAGTCATGGATCTTGTTTTTTTTTTTTTTTTTTTTTTTTTTTTTTTTTTTTTTTTGTCACATGTTTTAGATAGATCCTTAATTGGGGAAGACTCCAATTTATATATATTAAAATCAATTTATATACTATGTGGTGTGTATATTAACTTTGGCCTACGCAATTGATTCGTCAATGTATGTGGCTCCACTTCCATTAAGAAGGGAAGGCCTTAGTTGATTACATGCATTATATACCTAGACTTGATTTTATTAGGATCTTTTCTAATATGGTTTGCATGTGGCTAATTGTTTCACTTTATTTATTATTAGTTGTTTGTTTGTTTTTTTTTGTTTTTTTTTTTATTACTTGTTTTATTGTTAATTGTTTGACATGATGTAAGCAATAAAAGGGTAATTTTCTTAAAGAAAATAATACGGACTAATAATGGTGAAACCCTAAGTGATAAAGATTGAATCTTGCGGAGTCTTATGTGCCAACAACGGTTCGCTTCGCATGGTAATTTGCTCCAAGGTGAGACTAGCGAGATTCATACTTTATTACATGTTTTGAGATTGAATCCATAGAATTTTGCTTGATTGATGTTTTGTACAAACATGCTTTTAAAAGTAACTCTTTTAAGACAAGATTCATAATCGTGGTTTGGAGGCTTAGCAAAGAGCCTTAGAGTCTGCCTTGGTTATCACAATCTTAAATACGTCTTAAATGAATTTCTTTTAAAATCATTTTTGTAGAAAGTCATCTTAGGGTTTTTTAAACCTCAAGTAAAACTTTGTGTATTAATCTCACGAATCGGTTATAAAAAGGTTTTGAAAATTTATGCTATAAAAATGAGTGCATGCATCTTTATACATATTTTGATTGACACATCAAAATTGAATACCCTAAAATTTAAGTTACATGTCATCTATCTATAAGGAACACTTGAAATTCTAATTTGGTAAACGTGAGACCTAGGCTAAATTATTATGACAAGGTAAAATTCTTTTAGTGCGTGAGACCATAATTGTAATTTTACATGTTTCTAAGGTAGACGACTTAATTAAGTTGTGCGTGAGACCTAGAACTTAAGGCATGAGATGGGATGAAACATGCTTACAAGGCAAATTGATAAATCAATTTGTAGTAAATCCCATAATAGTCTAGGAATTGGAAATTTTGTTTGCCAATTATTGTTCGACAGATTACCATCTTTTGTACTTTCACCACTAGCAGATCAACTGATGTGGTGGAACTATGTAAAGTTGGATCCTAGATTTTCAAGAAAATTAGTTGGTTATATGAATTTAGCCTTTGGTTATTATATTTTCTTGAAGATATTTATTATCAAAAATACTAATGTTTGAACTTTTATCTGTAGATATGGCTCAACCCGATAACCCATCTGTGATTTCTGCTTTCAAGAGTCATCTTGAAAGGGAAAAATTGACTGGAAAGAATTCCAATGATTGGTACCGATCGCTAAGAATTGTCTTGAGGGCGACTGGTAAGATGAAATACTTGACCACTGATTGCGATGCTGAACCTGCTGCAACTGCTACAGATGCAGATAAGGAAGCTTGGAGACTTGAGCATGATAAATACAATGAGGTTGCTTGTTTAATGCTCACTAGTATGAATGCTCAATTGCAAAATAAGTACGAGTATTCCTATCCCAAGGATATGCTCGATGAACTTCGGAAAACCTATGAAAAGTCTCCTGCAGTTGAATTGTATGAGTCTCTTGACAAACTACACAGCTGCAAGCATGGTGATGGTAAACCAGTTGAAGATTTTGTGAATGAGATGAGAGAATACTTTGATCAACTTCACAGAATTGGATTTGGTTACCCCGACAATGTGCAAGTGCACTTGATCAACAGGTCCCTTAACAAGGACTTTGCTGGTTTTGTGTAGAACTTCAACATGCATTGCTCGGGGAAGACAGTCTCAGAATTACTCGCATTGCTTGTTGATTATGAGAAAAGTCTACCAGCCAAGGTCAAGGCTCCTACCCCGCAAGTGTTGACAATTCAAGGTGGGAGAATCCAGAAGAAATCGCATGTGAACAAAGGCAAGGTGAAGGGTGATAAAGGCAAGCAAGTCATGACCTATCAACCACAACCCAAGAAGAAGCAGCATCAGCCTAAGCAGAACAAGGTGAATCCGCCAAACAAGAAGGATCAGGCTTGTCACCACTGTCATGAAAAGGGCCATTGGAGGCGCAATTGTCCACTCTACATTCATGACTTGCGACAAAAGAAGCAGAATAATGAAGCTGGTAACCCCAGTTCATCAGGTGCGTTCTTTATGATTGAATTATTCACTCTTACTCCTAAATTGAATTCATGGGTATATGATACGGGATGTGGCATTCATATTTGCAATACCTTGCAGGGGTTTAGAGTTAAGAGAAAGCTGGCCTATGGACAACAATTCTTGCACGTGGGTAATGGAGCACATGCAGCAGTTGAAGCTATAGGCGTATTTAATTTAGTGTTGCCTTCGGGCCTTGAACTATCTTTAAATAATTGTCATTATGCACCATCAATTGTTAGAGGTGTAATTTCATTTTCATGTTTGTTGAACCTTGGTTTTTATCATACTGTTTCTAGCAATGGAATTTCAGTTTCTTTAAATGGTGTTTTTTTATTTTAATGCTATTGCCGTGAATGGTGTGTTTGAAATTGATATGAATGATAATGATAATGCTTTTGTTAATAATAATTCAATGTATAGCATCAATAATAAGAGAATCAAGAAAGGTCTGGATTCATCTTATCTTTGGCATTGTCGACTTGCTCACATTGGCAAGGATCGCATGAAAAAGCTGCAACATGATGGGCTTTTAGATAAGATCAATGATGAATCATTTGATAAGTGCGAATCTTGCATTGCTGGGAAGATGACAAAGAAACCCTTTAAAAATAGGATTGAAAGGGCTAATGATCTACTTGGTCTTATTCACACAGATGTGTGTGGACCACTTAGACGTGTGTCAAGGAGAGGTGCTAGCTACTTCTTAACATTTACGGATGATTACAGCCGTTATGGATATGTTTATTTACTTAAACATAAACATGAGGTGTTTGAAACATTCAAAGTGTTTAAAGCAGAAGTAGAGTTGCAACTTGGAAAGAAGATTAAAGCTCTTCGATCCGATAGAGGTGGTGAATACCTGAGTCAGGAGTTCATAGATTACTTAGCTAAGGAGGGAATTGTCCAGCACCTTACTTCTCCATATACTCCACAACAAAATGGTGTATCTGAGAGAAGGAATCGTACGTTGCAAGATATGATACGATCTATGTTTAATCTAACAACTCTTCCTTATTCGTTTTGGGATTATGCCTTAGAATCTGCGGTTCGCATTCTTAATATGGTTCCAACAATGAAGGTGGATAAGACGCCATATAAGTTATGGACTGGAAAAGCTCCTAACTTGTCTTATCTAAAGGTCTGGGGTTGTGAGGTGTATGTTAAACGTGACTCAGCAGACAAACTCCAACAAAGATCTGTGAAGTGCATCTTCGTAGGATACCCTAAGGAAACTATGGGTAACTACTTTTATTACCCACCTGAAAACAAAGTTTTTGTTGCAAGGTATGGAGACTTCTTGGAAAAGGAGCTCATATCTCAAGAATTCAGTGGGAGAGTATATGATCTAGAAGACGATCAGGAAGATGTAACACCTTCTGAAAACACTAGCCAACTTCCTGTGGAACCTGAAAGTTTAGGTCCTCCACCTGAAGTTGATGTGGTTCCCATTCGTAGGTCAACTAGACCTGTGAAAGCTCCTACACGTCTATGTCTTAATGTAGAGTGTGATGATAACTTGATAGGGGATCTTGATGAACCTACAAGTTATAAGGCTGCCATGAATAGTCTTGAAAAAGAAAAATGGCAGGTTGCTATGAATGAGGAAATGCAATCCATGAAAGACAATGAAGTCTGGGAAGAAGTAGACCTACCTCCGGGTGCCAAGTTAGTTGGGAGTAAATGGCTCTACAAGAAAAAGACAGATATGGATGGCATTGTACACACCTATAAAGCCCTTTTGGTAACTAAAGGTTATATTCAAACTTTTGGTGTTGACTATGAGGAGGCCTTTTCTCCTGTAGCCGACATTAGGGCTATTAGGATTCTTATAGCCATAGCCGCCTACTATGACTATGAGATTTGGCAAATGGATGTCAAAACCGCCTTCTTAAATGGTCGCCTAGATGAAGACATCTATATGGCGCAGCCTGAGGGGTTTGTGAATCCAGAATTCCCAAATCGTGTATGCAAACTTAAAAGATCCATTTATGGATTGAAGCAAGCATCACGACAATGAAATAAGAGATTTGACAGTGAGATTAAAAAGTATGGATTCACTCAAAATCTCGATGAGCCATGTGTATATCACAAAGCTAGTGGGAGTAATGTAATTTTCCTTATTTTATATGTTGATGACATATTGATCATGGGAAACGACATTCCAAGTTTGCAAAAGGTTAAGGCATATCTTGGAAGTTGTTTTTCTATGAAAGATTTAGGGGAAGCTGCATTTATTCTTGGAATCAAGATATATAGAGATAGATCTCAGCGATTAATTGGATTAAGCCAAAGTGCTTACATTGATAAAATATTGAAGAGATTCAATATGCAAAATTCCAAAAAGGGATATTTGCCGATGCAAGAACAACATGGCTTGAGCGAGAAAGTTTGTGCATCAACGCCTGAAGAGGTGCAACGCATGAAGAGAGTCCCTTATGCTTCAGCTGTGGGATCTATTATGTATGCGGTGAAAAGCACAAGGCCTGATGTGGCATTTGCTCTGAATTTAACCAGTCGATATCAGCAGAATCCAGGTGAAAAACACTGGACTGCTGTTAAGAATATTCTTAAGTACCTTAGGGCTACTAAATAGATGTTCTTAGTTTATGGGGGTACTCCATCTGCAGAACTTGATGTTACAGGTTACTGCGATGCTTCTTGGAAAGGTGATAAAGATGATACGAAGTCTCAGACGGGTTATGTCTTTGTCATTAATGGAGGAGCTGTTGATTGGAGGAGCAGAAGGTAGAGTGTATTAGCGATGTCTGCTACAGAAAGTGAGTATATAGCTGCTTCAGAAGCTGCAATGGAAGCTGTTTGGATTAGAAAGTTTGTTTCAGGGCTTGGGGTTATGCCTTCGATTCGACGACCTATAAAAATGTATTGCGACAATTCAGCTGCAATTACATTTGCCAATGAGCCTGGAATCATGAAAGGCACCAGACATTTCCCGATTAAGCATCACTATGTTCGAGAACAAGTCGAAATAGGTGAAATCGAAATGCTCAAAGTTCACACAGATGAAAACTTAGCAGATCAGTTAACAAAGCCTTTGCCTGGCACCAAGCTTTACAAGCATGCTGAAGGAATAGGACTTAAATTAGCTGATAGTTTCATGCACATTTGTGATTAGTATTTGGATAATGGATGTAATTTACAATTATTATTTTAATGAAATAAAGTATTGTTTATGTTTATTATTCATTGTCTTAATAATATATCCTATATTTGCATGTTTAAATCCATGAATAATTTATTATTCTAAACTGTCCATTGTCGATTAATGATATGGGAATATCATTAAACTAAGACAATTTTGAGTATTGGTTTAGGATATACTTGAAAGTATATTGATGCGTAATCATACCAATTTCACATGATATTCAATGAATTGAATATTGGACTGATCCCAACAATATGATTTAATATTTAATGTGAGAATCATATTTAAAGTTATCCTCAGACTTGAGATACCAGATAACTGTCATGGATGTAGTGCATTTTTGCGAAGCAATCTACCGCTCACCGTAATAGGGAGTCATAAGGGCTGTTTTCAGAAGTGTTGCAAAGTTCATGGGTTATTCTTGTAGTCAAGAAAGAATTTGTTCCTTCTGATTTGTTCAGAAGTTTAATACTACTGGGCCCCTCGTAGGGTTGACAAAATGTTTGCGTGGCCACGCCCAAAGTCTATCTGGAATACGTTCAGATGTTTTGGTAATTTTGTTCAATCATAAAGAAACGAGAAACAGAATATTAATAAAGAATCTCACATCTTTATTAATGTAGTATTAGTAACAAAAGGATAATTATAATGATGAATCATTAAAGGTTTTTCTAGGAAACCTAGCTCGGATCGAACTGGGGGCATTGGAGTGTTGCAAGACGCCAACCAATGTCATTTTACTATTAATAGATATACGAGTGGGAGCTGTTAAAAGTTACGTATAAATATTAATATGTAAATGACTAGTATCGAACCCGAGACCTCGGGATTGCACACAATACAAACGAGAGTTAAGATTAATAAATATTAATTGTTAGTTATATTTATTAATAACACAAGTTTAAGGATTAATGATCGTTAGTTATTAAATGTATGGACTAATTATCGTTAAAAGGAAACGGGATGGACTATAATGTAATTTGGAAGTCAAGAAGGATCCGGAACACCCTTGTGGGTGTATGGCTGGTCGATCAAGCCCAAGGGGGGGGGGGGGGTCGACCCATGCCTTGCTTGCTCCCCAAGATTACTCTAGTATATATACAAACCTTAGGGTCATTTGTTTCTCATCTTTTGTGCACACACAATACCCTAAGTTTGTGTTTTCCTCTCTTGTTTCTTCCAGCCGATCGAACCCCTAAACCCTTAGGGTTTGGATTGAAATTTTGATAACAAAATTATTCTTGTGTTTAAATCTTGCAATTTAATTAATTCGGTATTAGTTTGTGTGTACAAGAACGAGGTAATTACTCACTATAGTAATTATCAAGGAATCAATCAATAAAACGGTAAGGGATTGATCATTGATTCATAAACTCTAATTAGGGTTCTTCATAATTGTTCAAGATTTAATCAAGTGCTAAAAGGTACGTTCCGGTTTATGTTTTAGTTAATCTTTATACGTGTTATTCTTGATCCTAGCTTCCGCGATACGTGTACTTTGATTGTATAATTCTAACATTTGTGTGGTGTTGGTTCACCATGATCATCTTTGCAGAAGTGCAACTGGTGAACACATACACAAGTCTACATGATGCGCACATATCTTATGATCACACTTTGTCTAGAATTATTCTTGCTTCTTCTGGGTACAATACTCAAAGACAGTTCAGCAAAATGTTGTTGATACTTGATACATTAGATACATTAAAATATAACTTGATCATCTAGTGGAGACCATACCGGAAATAATATAATCAGCCAAACCAAAATAACTAAAAATGTAAGATATAAAATCAATCGACTTGGAAAGATTATTGTGAATAAGTTTCACCAAAATAAAAAGTGATGTTCGTTATATAAATCGTCGAAAACAATAATTAGACTCCTAAAACGAGCATTAATCTATATGTAACGCATAAAATTTCTTAGTAATTCCTTAACTAATCTAAATATACTTGCACTTCAATCTCCATACCTTACTTAAGCTGCTTCAATCGTCACTTGTTTTAAGCTCCACACTTAGCATGCCATTATCTTTGTCAGTCCATGCCGAAGTATAGTAGATACTACCTACGGTCTCAGTGATCAAGCAAAAGTAGTGTTTCAATATAGGAAATCACAGAGAAAAAATATCTTCCAGAAATCCCAATTTAATTGATGTGTTTTGAGTCAGGATCATAAGCAAAGAGATCGTTTTGATGATCATTATACATTTCAACTATAGGTTCGCCACTCTTTCTAAATCCATATACGTCTTGTATGGCATCTGTTGTGCTGATGGTGTATAGCTTTATAAATAATCTTGAACCTTAATTTCATGACATAAGTGTCACTCATCAAAGTGTAGACAAGAGTTAAGTATGAGAAATTGAGAATCAGTTTTCTTTATAAATAATCTTGAACCTTGCAGAAGTGAATGTGCTTAGTGTAATTTTCTATTCTGTTAACTAAAAAACGATCGAACATTAATATATTCCGATTCAAAAGTTGTCATTGAACATAGCAGTCTATAGATTATTTTCAATCAATCATGTTTTTCCTCGTCGACGTCAAAACTCTACGTAATTTGTTGGTTCAAGTTATTTCGACTTACATCTTAAGCGACAAGTGACACTCATATCTTCTTAACTCTTCATCACAACTTAGCCGACCACCACTGAGATATAATGGTCTTATAGGTTCTGATTGCAGTTTCAATGCCTAATATTAACATCTATGTTTCTTTCCTGCAAGAGAGTCACTATTTTTACCAATGGCTAACAAGTTGTTTATTTTACATTAATGTTGAGGGTAAAGATTTGTGTGGTGTTGGTTCACCATACTCATCTTTGCTGAAGTGCAACTGGTAAACGCATACACAAGTCTACATGTTGTGCGCATATCTTATGAGTTATGATCACGCTTTCTCTGAAAGTTTTGCTTTTCTTGGTAAAATACGTGAAAGCGAGTTTAGCAAAATGTTGTAGATACATGATACATTAGACACAATACATAACTTGATCATCTAGTGGAGACCATACCGAAAATAATATAATCATCAGTTTAGCAACTTATAAACGGAAGCATATTCAATTCCAAGAGTAGAGCAACAAGCTTGCAGCTAAATCAAAATAACTACAAATATAAGATATAAAATCAATCAACTTTGAAAGATTTTTGTGCATAAGTTTCACCAAAATAAAAAGTGATGTTCGTTATATAAAACGTCGAAAACAATAATCAGACTCCTAAAACGAGCATTAATAATCTATATGTAACTCATAAAACAATAATCAGACTCCTAAAACGAGCATTAATAATCTATATGTAACTCATAAAACAATAATCAGACTCCTAAAACGAGCATTAATAAACTATACTTGCACTTCAATCTCCATACCTTAAGCTGCTTCAAATGTCACTTGTTTTAAGCTCCACACTTAGCATGCCATTATCTTTGTCTTCAGTCCACGTCGAAGTAGATATTACCATCTCAGTGATCAAGCAAAAGTAGAGTCTCGATGTAAGAATACACATGATCAGTACGGTAAAAATCTCGTGATCCAGGAATCCCAATATAATTGATGTGTTTTGAGTCAGGTTCATAAGCAAAAAGATCATTTTCAGGATCCTTTATCATTTGAACTATAGGTTCGCCACTCTTTCTAAATCCATGTACATATTGTGTCGCATCTGTTGTGTTGATGTTGTATAGCTTTGTGAACGATTTTGAAACATCTTCCATCATCTTCCATACACTATAAACTTGTTTCCCAGCCTCTTCATTATAGTGAACCACAACAAGAGACTCCCTAATGTTATGTATTTTCAAATCATTTCCGTTACTGGCAGCTAAACTATCGGGAAGCTTTATTTCAGTAAATTCTTCACTTGTCATATCAAATCACACAATCCGATATCCATCAGTCTCGTAATATCCATCATCCTCATAATATCCAACATCCTCATAAGCAAGCCAATGCATAAACCTATCTATTGCAACCCCATAACCTGGAAATATAATACGTTCACCAGGTAAATTCTTGGTTGGTCTTCTCCAAGCATTTGTGGTTAATGTAAAAACTTCAAAAAAAGATCCCCAACCTGGATACAATGTATACTTGACTATCTTAGGGTCACAAGTGTCGGGACAAACCCCAAAACCAAAAGTAAGAATATCTGGTCTTGACTCACAACACACATCAATATCTACTGATTTTCTTATAATAGGATTCCAAATAAGGGCTTCCACGGTTCCTGTGCATACCGGATCATAACAATGCACGAATAACAAGCCTTGAGAGCTAATTATATGTGGTCTGTCAAGCAGTTCAACAGACGGGGGGACAGTAAGTGAAAACTTGTGTTCAGGGAAGGTATCATCATCTACGATCGAAACATATTTTTCGTCAAAATTATGAGTTGATACCAATCTTACAAATAGATGATGTCTATGTTTATGGCGAGTTTGGTACTGATCAGCAATAAACTTAGAGCTACCGATAAAAGAATTCCATTGCTTCGAAACCAATCTGAATCGAATCAATGATTTGACAGGAAGACATTTGATAATTTGTGCTTGGATGTCGAATGGTATATTGTCTGACATTATTATATCGATAGAAGATTCTTATTAGGGTTTTATAACGAGAGATATGCATGAAGCAGAAGATTATATAATGAAACTCGACATTAGGTTTTGGGCTAAAACCTTTGAATTTGGCCCTTTGGGTTTCATATGCTGCGGATCCATTGATGGTCCAACATATATAATTGGTTTTGTTTTAGAGAAATTTCTAATCTAGACTTTTGATCCTCGTAAGATTTTGTGGGATGCCGTCGATTTGAGTGCCAAGTCCAAACACGTAAAGATACTTGTTCCTCGTATTTTGTTACAAGGAGTATGCAGAGTCATTTTCGAGCTAATGCCATTGTGTCACCTAGCTATATCTTTGGCATGCCCACAAGAACATACGAGGACTAAAAAGAGATTTGTTTACCAATTAGTTTGGTTTTCTATTTTGTACTAACTTGCTAAATTAACGGGTTGAATTGAGGATGACCTAATCAAACCATTAAACATGACCAACTCAACCCATCAACCAATTAACTATTTGACAATGCTTTGGGCTTTGGCATGATCAATCCATTTAAGCATGATCAATCCATTTAACATTGTGTTCAAGAGTTAGAGTTAAACAAAAAATGAAAGAAAATGAAAATGAAACATAAAATGTTGTGTTCTCGAGTGTCACTTAAGAAGGAAAAGAAAAAGAAAATTAATGAAACTTAGTATTATTTTGTTGATTTTGAAAGTAAAGTGTTTCCTCCCATTAATGGGAGGAAAATGTTTACTTTACTTTCTTTTACTTTTTTAATAATAAAACTCGAGAACACAGTGTAAATGTCAAGTCACGTGTAAGTGATTGATGATCGCTAAGGTACTTGCCCTTGAATGTTCAAAGTTAAAAAAAAAAAAAAAAAAAAAAAAAAAAAAAATGACTAAGGTACCACTTTTGGCATAATACTTTGATGGACAAATTTACCTCAGGATGTAAAGGAAAGAAGAATAAAAGAATAAGCATCCCTGCATGAAATATGCATATCCAGTATATAATAATCAAAGTGCATTTTCTTTTCAAGTCTAACTTGTTTTTACACAGGCGACTTATCAGATAGAGTATTTTGAACACTTAAAACGAATACTTTATCACTTTCTCTAACAATATAAAAAACTTATGCATTTCAAAAAATTCCAGCACAAAATAAATCTCCTTGAGACAACCTTTGCCGCCATTGTATGGCTACTAAATCTCCTTAAAAAGTTTAAACTGGTTTAAAAATTTGAGTTTCACATATACAACTAAATTGGGACGTCTCAAAAAGGAAACGTCGACTATAATTTTAATTGCGACGGAGGGAGTATAAACGGGTTTCAAATTTTTGAGGAATAAATTTGTGTGGCGTTTGTTTTACAATGATACTAATCTCTTTCATTGTAGCCCATTTTTATGGCCCTTTGAGTTTCATATACAATGGATCCATTCATGGTTGAAAATATGTGATTGGTTTTGTTTTTGAGAAAATTGCGGCAAGAGCCAAGAATACCTTGTAACTTTTTGGTCTAACTTATTTAATCTAGATTTTTTATCCTTGTAAGATTTTGTAAAATCATGCCAAGTAATCAATTTTCACCAAGTTTGACATCTAAAAGATACCTGGTCCTCTATATTTTTACAACTAGTGCGAGGATTGTCATTTTCAAGCCAATACCATTGTGTCACCTAACGAAAGATTCGATTTGTTTCTAACATTTTTTTTTTCGTTCCTAAGGTACTTGCTCATGAACACATCAAAATTCAAACAATGACTAAGGTACCACTTTTGGCATATATATTATCTAATCTAGACTTTTGGTATTCGTAATATTTTGTGGGGATGCGTGGATTTAAGTAGCCCACTCAAATCACACCATGTAATCCACTTTTCACCAATTTTGGGATCTAAAAGACATGTGGTACTCGTATTTTGTTACAAGGATCATGTTTTGTGATGTGTTTTGTTGACATGTTTTGTGACTTGTTTTGTGTGACTTTATAATCTAGAGCTACCTTATTTTATGTCGTTGATACGCAGCTGAAGAACAAAGCATCCAAAATAAGGCATTGACTTGTACTGTTGTTCATAATAGTAAGTTTGAATTATATGTTTAAAAGCATAGTCAGTTAGTGAGATTACAAAAACTTCTTAGGTTTTGCGTATGCAAAAAATCAACTTACTTTAGAAGTGTATAAAGTTGCAAACTTGTAATAAGCCTAACTCATTAAGAGGTATTTTTCTAAGCCTATATGATGGAATTATAAGCTTATTAACTTATATGTGTTAAATAAGGTTAAACGGGTTTTTGACTAAGCGTATATAAGTGGGCTTATGAGTTTATATAAAAGGTTTTCGATAAGCCCAAAAAGTGTAGCTTTGAAGAGGGTTTAGGGTTACATAATATGCTCTATTAAAATTACAATATTACCCTTAATTATACCTAACGCAACATTTATTTTTTCAACCAATGTCCTTTTTAGTCACAAAACCTCAGATGAGGCTGGTTCTCATGGTTAACTTTCAATCTTTTGAAATGGGTGGACCTACTAACGAAAAGGCTGAAGTTCAAATCCCGTTGTCATCAGTTTTAGAAGTTCATTCGAGGTTTGGTTTCAGCTTATATGGTTATTTCGTAGGAAAGAGAGTCGCATTTTCGGTTGTTGAAAACTATGTGAAGAATGCATGGAAGAAGTATGGAATTATACGTGTTATGATGAATGCGAAAGGCTTCTTCTTCTCCAAGATTCCTTCGGTTGAGGGTATGAACGGGGTGTTGGAGAGTAGACCATGGGTTATTCGATCCGTTCATATCAGTTTGAAGAAATAGACGCCTAATGCAAGTCTACTCGATGAAGACTTGAATTATGTTCCTATTTGGGTTAAATTACCCAGTATCCCTATTGTGACATTTACTGAGGATGGGCTGAGTGCATTGAATACTAAACTTGGTACTTTAATTATGCTAGATTCGTATACGAGTTATATGTATTTGCAATCATGGGGACGTTTGGATTATGTTCGTGCGTTGATTGATATTCGAGATGATCAGGAGCTTAAAGATGAGATGATTATTGCTATTCCTAATGTGGATGATGATGGAAAGATTCTTCATATGGTGCGGGTGGAGTACGAATGGGAACCTCTAGGTGCGGAGTGTGTAAGATTTTTGGTCATGATGATATGACTTGTCCACATCGTGTTGTTGAAGTTCCAAAGAAGCAAAGCAAGAATTATGATGGATTTCAACAACCGCCTAAAAGAGTATCTCGTTGTCTGAATATGGGTTTAAAAGTTCAGTTTAAGCCAACGAAAAAAGTTTGTCAACCTGTTTCTAAAAAGAATTGTGCCACCTCAAGTGGTACTAAAAAGCAAGCTGAAACGACAAGACAAGAGGCAAGTACTTCCAACCTATTTGAAGCGCTTAATATGTAAAAATAATCAAAATCAACAGCCCATACAACAAGTCAACAACCATATATCTCGAGAAGCGCTTAATTTTGAGTCTCATTAGTTAGACTCCTCCTAAGTGGTTCACTCTTTGGGGTAGAAGGGTGTGAGTTCTTCTCTTCGATCATTGTAACTTTCTTTTTCGTGATAGAATTTGAGTGGGTGGCCATTGACAATCCTAGGTAAAAGTTGAGAAAAGAAAAGTCTTAAACATGAATCTAGGAATCCTACAATATACATTCAGCTGACCTTATTTTGTTACGTATTAGAGTAGTAGTTTTGGTAATCAGTAAACTAGTTGAAGTTGGAGAAGGAATATAATCTATATAGCCCAGCCTAAGAAACTTAAATAATACAGAGTAATAGACTAGTACTTGGGCCGAAAACATAGACAAAGTGAGCTGCCACCGGACTCTCTAAACTAAAATCAACAAACCATACTTTAGAGTATAGATATAGAAAGACAATTTTGTAAAAGTTGAAAGTTAATGGGTGGAATATGTAAATATAACAAACTGAAAGTACTTTAAAGGCCCGTTTGGTATAGGTGTTTCAACAATTATGGATTAAAAGAAAGTACAAATCCGTCGGTTGGTGCATTTTTTTTTTCGTCACAAAAAGTAATAGAATGAAAGATTCCATTTATTTTCATTCCATGGTACACTCGTGACTTTTCATCATTCCAACCGATAAGATTGTAGCATTTGATTTTACTATTTTTTTAACCACATATTTATTTGTTCTATTATTTACTTTTTTTTTAAAATACTTAATTAGATCTCATTTTACATATAAAGTTATAAACAAATATATAATTTAAACATTTTCTTAATTTTCTCTATCCTCATTTTCTTTTAAACTGTTATCAAATTCGAACCCAATTCCAATCCCACTTACAAACCAAATGCCACCTAAGACTTCGTGTTTGGTAGACCGGAATGGAAAACCCAGGAGCATTTTCATTTGTTTGTTAGTAGTACTGAGAATAGAATTAGCAATGACCAATGTTTATAAATAGCGGGAGGCGTGACGTGACGGCATGATCAAGATCAAGTCTCACGCCTTAGCGGCTGTGGACGTATGGTCCGGACTGGATCCTACATGGGCCAGGCCCGGCAGACAGCGGCCCACTCTATGCCTAAACCCTAATCCATGCCTTATAAATATAGGGCTGAGATTCCATTCACAATACAAGATAACAGGTTACTCTAAACCTAACTATTATATGCTACATCGCATCGACACTAACTTGATCGTTGGAGGTGGATCCCGGGGCTACGGCCTCGGGTCCACTCCTAACGGGTTCTCTTTGTTGACAGATCTACTCAGGGCTTGAGAAGACGACTAACGGCCCAGGAGAGTCGTTGAATCGGTCCGCGCCAGATTATGCATCAACAAGTTGGCGCCATCCGTGGGACCACGAATAAACTATGTTTCGTGTTCTCATATTACCGAAAAGCATAAATCAGTTTCTAAAGTCGGTAACTCTAAAACCCTTGCGTAAGACTTGATTTACCAAATCAGTAAACGTCATGTGATTTTAATATCACTTTAAAAGCATCACAATATTTTAATATCACTTTGCTCTATGATTTTGATATCACTTTAAAAGCATTCGTGGTACTCATTGGATTCTGCTATGAGTAAGAGTTGACTAAATTGGTAATAACATATTACTAATATTTTCTAAAATTTAAAAGATATCCCAATATTTTTTGTGCATCTCTTTTAAGATATGTTATCTTTTAAATATTAAGAAGATTTTATGTAAATCTTTTAAACTTGGTAAACACGATTTTACCTAAGTCGCATTAAGTCCGCACGATCGGACCTACTTTATATTTTAGCCGCGAACAACGCAGTCACGATAAATCTACCCGCGTTAGGCCGTGCGTTCGGACATCTTCGCAGATTGGCGCCATGAGCGCACTGTCACGTACAGGCACCACGATGCTAGTCAATCGCCATGAGCGCACTGGACGAAAGCCGTGGTCCTCTGCGATCATCCACAAAACGTTAGAGTCTATGCGGTCACGATAAATCTATCTGCGTCTGTGCGTGCAACAGAAACTATTAGTCGCGGTCATGGTACGTCCATCCGCGCCATTGTTTTTATTATAATAAAAAAGAAAAAGATCAATAAATCGCCATGAGCGTACTGCGTTCGCAGATTGGCTACGTGCTACTTCTCTTATATAGTTTGTAAAACCTCATGATAGGTGTAATTCGCACTAATACTTCTCTTATATGATATGTGCTATATATTGCTTAGCGCTAATTTTTTACTTCATTAGGTTTTATATGTTGCGATTCGCGGCATATACTTTTAATATTTGCATTAAGTGTTTTTCAGGATTTGAATAACTAAGTTTAAATGCTCCTACACGAGTAACACCATCAAACTTGGGGGGCTACCAGGGTATATCCTACCATTGTTTCCGTACAAATCACACAGGCATATTTGGAAGCAGATCGTACATAAGAGGTATTGCAAGCCTGGTACAAAGATGGATTTAAATATTCGCACCATCTTGCCGCAGGGGAGACGTCCTCTGTCGGTTGTAAAGAAGAATGTAATGTTCGCGCACAGCGCGCACCTTTGTCGCACACAGCGCGCATCCTTGTCGCGCACAGCGCACATCCTTGTCGCGCACAGCGCACACTTCTGCCACAGAAGCACGTCTTCTGTCGCACCATGCTGCATCGCTACTGGTACAAAAGGTACGCCCTTACCCAGGATGCAGTACAGGAGATCCACCTTCACCATTGTGAGACAATCACAATCGCAATCCCAGTGCGCACTTACGCATTTGGGCTGCGCAGTATGGTCCGTCCCATGTGCACACAAGTTGCACACACATGGGCCATGCCGTCATGGATGATTGAGCCTACGCGGCCATGAACAGAACTTAAGTCTAGCATAACATAGCCACGCACTATGTCATACTAAACTTGGGGGGCTTGTGGACGTATGGTCCGGACTGGATCCTACATGGGCCAGGCCCGGCAGACAGCGGCACACTCTATGCCTAAACCCTAATCCATGCCTTATAAATATAGGGCTGAGATTCCATTCACAATACAAGATAACAGGTTACTCTAAACCTAACTATTATATGCTACATCGCATCGACACTAACTTGATCGTCGGAGGTGGATCCCGGGGCTACGGCCTCGGGTCCACTCCTAACGGGTTCTCTTTGTTGACAGATCTACTCAGGGCTTGAGAAGACAACTAACGGCCCAGGAGAGTCGTTGAATCGGTCCGCGCCAGATTATGCATCAACAGCGGCTAAGGTGAAACTTTTGCATATATAAGGCATGACATAAGACAACACAAAATTTGAAAATATTTATGTATTCATATCATATTTCATACATATATCGAGGTTACAAAAAGACTTGACATAATGCGACATAACGCGTGACGTGGCGGCATAACCAGACCTTTTTAGAGCCTTTTAGAACCGAGGGATGCTACATCCACATAAGAAATCCACAAAAAAACTTCACACGCTGACGTGTCATGCATTGATTGGTTTAATCATAGAGAAGAGAGAGAAACTATAGTAAAATCCACCAATCACTGACTGACACGTCAGCGTGTGGATTTTTTTTGTGGATTTATTATGTGGATCTAGCATTTCTCTTTAGAACCATGGCAATGACCAAAAACCGGGGCTATATAATACGTAGTAATAAGAAAACATGTGCCTTGCACATGCCTGTGGTCAATTTGGGGAAAATTGAACAAAGCCCTAAATATTATTCCAATTGAAATTAACGCTTCAATTTTCAATCTTCTCCATCACTGGTTGAAAGTCTTCTTTTTTAAGGTACGATTTGCATATTCATAGAAACAAGATAGAGGGTGTTTGGATTAGCTTATTTTGTGGGCTTATCAGCTTATTGAGAATTAGGAAACCCAATAAGCTCACTGTTTTTTTGGCTTATTAGCTTATCCACTTAACCTTATGGCTTGTTTAAGCCATAAGCTCAAATGGGTAAGCCAAGAAAATAAATAAAATGGCCTTATTGGCATTCCCAAATCTCAATAAGCACAAAATAAACTAATCCAAACACTCTTATAGCAGGCTTATGGCTTATTTGGATTTCAGCTTATATTTCATAAGCTCACTTTTTGTGCCTTTTTTTCAATCTTTTCACCTTATATAACCTTATCGTCTCATAATAAACTTATATATAAGCCGAAAAGTTTCAAAATAAGCCACCAAAAGCGAGCTTATGAAACATAAGCCGAAAACCACATAAGCCATAAGCCCGCTATATAAGCCGAAACAAACACCCCCATAGTAGTTTTGTATATTAATTAATGATGTTGGTTTTTGCTAGTTTAATATGTTGTTCTTCCGGGTGTTTGGCTTATTATGTTATTGTCCAAATGTGATTTCACATTTTTTTCAAAGTCATAGTTTATGGTTATTAATTATATATGATAACGCAAAGGATAGTAAATTATTACTGTAGTTGTTACATTGCCGAGCTATTGTTTTGTTGCATTATATTCCATTCTCTTGTCGTACCAAACGAGCTCATTTCCTTGTTCTTTTGATGAAAATATTTTAACTTTATAAATCAAAGTTATGAAAATTAACATTTGCACCACTTTTGATGATGCTTAATATGTTGTTCTTCATAGGTTATTAGTTGTCATGTATACATGGTGGTGTTCATATATACATTTTGCATATTCATATTCGCCCCATATTCATAGAAACAAGATAGAGGGTGTTTGTTTAAGCTTATATAGCGGGCTTATGGCTTATTTGCTTTTCAGCTTATATTTCATAAGCTCACTTTTTGTGCCTTTTTTTTCAATCTTTTCGCCTTATATAACCTTATCGTCTCATAATAAAGCCGAAAAGTTTCAAAATAAGCCACGAAACCCCCCCCCCCCCCCTCCCAATTTATTTTATTTTATTTATAACTGTATTTATATAAGATTTTTTACTGTTAATATCATGTATTTTTTGAATTGTGTTTAGATGGATCAGATTTCTTGTTGTGACGGTTTCCCTCCGTTATCTTCAAAATATCTGTGGCTGGTTGCCCAAAGCCTAGATGACGAAGAGCACAACCTGTTTTTCTACACCATACATAACGACCACCTGCCTCATTATCGGTGTCAAATCCCTGAGTTGCTCGGGGAACATATCCGAGGATGTTTCCATGGTTGGATGATTCTTTCCAACCATCCATACAACAGTAAATGGTCTCTTTGGAACCAACAGACTTCTAAGATCATACGTCTCCCCACCCTGACTTTGGAAGATGGAGGGTACGAGTCTATTGCCGAGTGTTGTTTGTCAGCCCCTCCCGATGATCCGACTTCAATTCTTTTGTTAACAAGATCCAATAAACCAACCTTTGTATTTTTCCGGCTTGTTAGTAAAAGAAACAAGTTTAGATGGACCGAAATGTCTTACGCCTATCAGCTCAAGAGAATAACTTTTGATGGCGAATTAGTACGTAATCTAACTTATTGCAACGGTAAAGTCTACGCCTTAAGTTTCGGAGGTATGCTTGATATGTTTGTCTTACATGTTGAGATCGTGGTTAGGGCTAAAGAAGTGGTGATAAAACTAATGTTATTTGGGTCATGCCCTTGTCCCCCCTCCCCCTACGGTCCTCGTGGTGGGAACTCGTTTAGTTATTTGAAAGGGTTTTCTACAAATTTGTTCTACATTATAATATATTTCGAAGATTGGGAACGCAGAATACCTATTCGTGCGTTTGTGTTTAAATCAGACATGGCTTGTATAGATTGGGAAAAAAGGGAATACCTCAAATACTGGGATTTAACTAATTTCAAGTATGAAGACGACCAGTACACAATTGACGCAAAACACTCAAAACACTTGACATGAGTTCTGAAACATGGGAAGTTATTGATGACCTCAAAAACGCTACTTTTTTTGTGGATCTTGCCCGTGATTGCTCAGTATCTTATACACGTGTAATTGCCTCAGACGCAAGAGGTTTTATACACATTCGTGGAGAAATGCGTGAAACAATATACTCATACCATGTAAAAACCGATACCATCTCCCTATTTCATATACCCTCTCCTATGTTGCCGACAAGCCATCTGTCATTGTGGGAATGCAGGTATTGCCTCTCAATTAGTTTTTATAAATATCTTTGTTTTTTATTTGTGTATAAAGTATCCTTTTTAAAAGTCAGTTTGGTTTTAAGGGGATTTTGTTTCCAGAATGAAGCTAATGGAACATAAATCTATCTTTAAATGACTTGTAAAAAACAGGAATATATATATATATATATATATATATATATATATATATATATATATATATATATATATATATATATATTTGGTGCAATAAAGAAACAGGAATAATTACCTGTGCCACTTTTTCTAGTGTAGTGTATCCAACTTTTTATTTTTTGCTATTGTATACAAAAAAGTTTGAATTTTTGACTTTTGTGACTATCGTGTGACCATTTTACCCTTCGCCATTAATAGGATGGTTGAAAAACGTAGGGTAAATGGTCTCAAATTACACACAAAAGTCGAAATTCATAAGTTTTGGTATATGGTAGGAAAAAAAAAAAACCTCCTTTTGTGGGAAATTTTGTCTTAAATTGCTATTCATGTAGGCTAAAAGGTGATCATGGAGAAGCTGAATGCATAATTGATTCTAAGGTAGAGATGGAAAACAACAATGATATGTTATTAACGTCAGGTATGGATTGTGGGGTTAAATCCAATGAATCAGACCTCCTTAACGTTCCGTTTTGTATTTTGGAGACAATTATGGAGTTTTCTGTTGGCATTGAATATATGAACCTTCGTGCTACATGCAAACAATGTCATTTAGCAGCACCTTTGGTAAAATGGTGCAACGATACATCATCACGGAGATTACAAATGTATTCGGTTATTTCACCTTGGCTGATGATGGCAGATAAAAAACGAGGTATTATGACCTTTACTAATCCCATATTGGGTGACAACTACTTTTTGAGGAAACCCGATATATCAGTTGTTTATGGAAAATTATATTGTTCAAAGTTTGGCTGGTTATTGTTTAAAAGCTATAGGTTGAATTGCTTGGTATTCTTTAACCCTTTTACAAATGTTATCAAGGAGCTTCCACCCGCAGAATATAGATTGAAAAGCTTGTGTTTCTCGGCACCACCTACTTCCCTTGATTGTATGGTGGTTGGGTTTTTAAAACTAGAGTATTGGCATGTTGACATCCTCTATGTAAATCGGGAACCAACGTGGCGTACACTTAATCTTGGCCCTAATCCAGAAACTATCTGTTTTCCAACTTTTTACGGTCAAGATTTTTATGCCTTGTGTAAAGAAGGAAAACTTCTTGTTATCAATAATTTGGACAAAGAAGATTATTCTAGTAAGCTTGTTGAAACCGAAGCTCCTAAAGGCTATTGCACATCGTCTACTCAGTATTTCTTAACGAATTGCGATCAACATCTTTTACTGGTTTGCGTGGGCGAATATGGAGAACATGTTGAGGTTTTCAAGCGCAACGAATCTAAACAAGAATGGGAGAAAATAGATTCTGTAGGTAAGCATGTGATTTTTGTTTGTGGCACAACATGTCTCTGCATTGAAGCCAAAGTACCAAAGATGGAGAATAAGATCTTCTTTCCACGGCTACATACCAAGAACAGGAAGGTAGTGTTCTATTCACTCGACACATGCAAGTACCACACATTTGATGGCGAAAACGTTCAAGAACATGTAGGGGGTTTCTTTGGAACTACATATTATCTTTACCGTAATGCTTGGATTGAACCAAGTTGGTCCTAGGTGGCTCATTTATTAACTTTTGTAACATGATAGGAACTACATATTATCTCTCCCGTAATGCTTTGGAACTACATATTATTTCTCCCGTAATGCTTTGGAACTACATATTATTTCTCCCGTAATGTGATCGTTTTTATTGTTTTTGTCATAATCGTTTGGTAAAAACTATTTATGATTGTACGGAATTATTTACTTAAGTTGTTCCAGACTTCCAGCAGTACCAAATTCAACTAGTTAATAAGGCGAGTCATTTAAAACATCAAATAGAGTAGTTTTATGTCCAGATAGTACAAATTCATCATTGCAGAACACAGTGGAATCGTGTCGGATTTCCCAATGGTAAGAATCAATTAAACCTCCTGCTTTATGCTTTAAAAACCTTGACGAAAGTTACTTGATTTTGATGGTGTTTCTGTGTACTGTTTACGACAGAAGGCAAGGAACTTTGAGGCTTTCACCTTCCAAGGAGTTGATGGTTGGCTATCCGCCCGCAGTAGTATTGAAACACAGTTAGCTTTTGCAGTGCTACATCTAATAATGGATAGGTTTCTTTTGTGACCAGAACATGTAAGTAATGCGTCTTGTAGATGGTTAATATTAAATGTCTGAACTGAGTATGGGCAGTGTAGATGGTTAATATTAAATGGCTTCCAACGTGAACAACCCCGTTATTGGTTTGAAGTTTTGAAATTGTCGGGAGTAGAGCAGGTCCATTTTGTAATTATCATGTCAAATTTCGAAAGTATTCTTCTTTATCTCCATGGCCAAGTATTGCAAGAAATGCATTTTCGACTTACAATCCTTGCTGCTTTTCATTTTGTATGATTGCCCAGTGTTTAAAAGATTAACTATTTGTCGTCCATCTTATTTAAAGGCACATGATGTTGACTGTCACTGCTATTAAGTTTTTGACTATTGTTAGTACCAGTGTGCACCATGCGTTGTTTGCTGGTGATGAGATATTGCAGCAGATTACTCAGAGTATTGTGATTCTGAATGTGATGTTAAGGGAAGAGGATGAGGAGCTATTTGAGATGAATTGTATCGAGTTTATTAGGAGAGATATGGAAGGGAGTGATCTCGATATGAGGAGGAGGATTGCTTGTGAGCTTCTTAAGGGGATTGCGGGAAATTACAAAGAGAAGATTACTGCAAAGGTTTTGGAGCAGATTAGGAACTGTTTGGCTTTGTTTGAACAAAATCCCGCTGCTAATTGGAAATATGTTGATAGTTTTTTTAGAACAGTTGGTGTGCCAGAGTTACAAGGTCAGGATGTCAATGCTTTCCCTATGTTGGAGGTGGGTGTGTTGAAGTTTTTTACCATGTTTAGGGTTCTGATTCATAAACCTGTTGCTATGGCTCTTCTTGGTGATGTGGTTCGGTTTCTTAGTTCTGTTAATGTGGTTCATTCTTATGATACTAGTTGTATGGAGAAGCTTTTGCTAGTGAAGGATAATGGGGTTCAAGCAAGATATGCGGCGTTCGACGTTGGTCCGATTCTGCCAGCTTTGATGACAAACCTTTTTGGTGCGTTGGAGAAGCCCGAGTCGGAGGAGAATCAGTATATCATGAGCATAGTTTAAAAAAACGGTCTGAGGCGGCGCCTCGAGGCGAAACGGCCATAAAACGCATATGAGGCGGCGCCTAGGGGGGTGTTTTGGAACGTACGCCTCATGTACCTGAGGCGGTGGTGATGCGTATGAGGCGGCGCCTCAGGGCCGAGGCGTGGCCGAGGCGGATCTTTCTTTTTTTTAGCCAAATCAGTCAATAGCTTTGATTTTGTACCTTGAATCGATTTACTTTTAGGGTTTTTAACCCCATATAGCGCCGGATTCGTGATTTCCGGCGACAAATTTCGGCGGCGGCGGTGCAACTTCTGCCAGAAACCCAAGGAGGAAGAGAGGAAAGAGGGAAGAAAGAAATAGGGGCTGGAGATTTGTTTTACTCTTTTAGGGTTTTAATAAGTGTATACTTTTTAACATTTAACCCCTCTATCTTTCATTATTTTACATTTAGTCTCAAAAAGTTTAAAATAAGTTTGTGTATTTAAACATTTGACCCCCTCAATCTTTAATAGTTTACATTTAAGTCTTAAACTTATATATAAAAGTTTATAAAGTATGTATATAAAATATATAAATACCTAATTACCTATTAAAACTTATATATATATAATTTCTATATATTTTTTTAATTCCGCCTCGACCTTACGCCTCGGTCCGCCTCGAGGCTTACGCCTCTTGAGGCGGAGGGAAAACGCCTCGAAACTCGTTTCCGTACTTTTAAACTATGATCATGAGGTGTGTTATGCGTGTTCTTCAGATTGCTGATATTTCACCTGAGGTAGCATCACCTTGCATTAATGGGCTGACAGCGGTATTTAACCATTGCTTATTTGAGGCAGTTGCTGCTCTTGTTCGAAGAGTGTGTGAAAGGAATCCAACTCTTGTGCCAGCCTTTGAACAATGCCTTTTACTGAATTCTTTCCGTATGCCTCCAGTTCCACCACATTACATGCAGATATTTGACATTCTGTTGACACTTGATTTGTGGAAAAAGTCTGCTAATGTCCCTGCACTCGTGTGTTTGCTTCAGTCGTTCCTTCAACAGGCACCCAACGAGCTTACAAGGGAATGGAAGTTAAGAAACGTGCTTGGGATCTTTGATGTTGAGTGTTTTTGTTTTGTTGATATGTTGCTAGGTGTCTGTTTATTTTTCAGTGTTACATCCAACTTTTATGGTCTGATAGATTTTCTAGTGGATATTTATTTTCTGAAAAAAAAAATTTTGACAGTTTTACCGGTTCGCCAATGCCCTTGAGACATCTAGTAGAGACCATACTGAAAATAATCATTAGTTCATTACTTTACCAGTTAATAAACGGAAGCACGGACACGTTTTATAAAACTAAATCATACTCGATATTTACAGGTATACTAACTGGTCGTCCGTCATTGTTAATAAAAGTATATGTTATAGATCATTATAATGTTGGCACATCAATACAAAAACTAAATTAGTATGCAGAATAGCTAAAAATTCAAAAGGGTATGAAAGATGAGGAACTTCTAACAGCATTCCTTCTCACTGTCAGTAGTCTCCTATTAATCGTTTTTGTCCTCCTCGTGAGATATCGTATTCCATGAATAGAGTTCCAAAATTGCAGCAACACCAAAATAACTAAAGATATTATATATGAGTTAATTGCATTTTTGGTTAGAACTGGCAAATCGTGTCTTAACAGGTTCGGAGCGTGCGAATAACATAAGTTTCAAACATGAAAACGACTCATTTAACACTTGGTTTTGGTGGTTTGAGTATGACAGTTATACGTTTTATGTATTAAAAAAGTTAAATATTAAACCCTAGAATACTAAAAACAATTATTTTAAAAAATAAAAAAAATTGCATAGTATATTTTTTCCCTTAACATGTTTTAACAGGTCCTAACATGTACCCAATTTGCCAGCTCTATTTTTGGTCCCTATGGTATGGCCAAATTGCATATTTGGTCTCTATAAGTTTGAAAGTGCAGTGGTAGTCCCCATTTTGAAGGTTTCGTTGCATGTTTGGTCCCTCACCACCATCAAATGACTAAAATACCCTTGTTTTTTACTTTTTTTTTTTTTTTTATTTTCTTTTTAGTTTTCTTACATAAATGGTCCCTGTGTCTAGGCAGATTTTACAGATTTAGTCAATTTTTTTAACTATTAATATTAGTATTTTTTTTTATGTTTTCGCCGCTTTTATACGCCCGTATTTCTTACGTTTTCGTCCGTTTTCTTCTATTTTTATACATTTTCATCCGTTTCATCCATTTTTATACGTTTTCTCCTGTTTTTATACGTTTTGTCCGTTTTTATCTGTTCTTAACCGTTTTTATACGGTTTTATCCGTTTTTGTCCGTTAAGATACATTTTCGTCCGTTTTTGTAAATACTCGTCCGTTTTTAAATGTTTTTCTTACATTTTAATCCGTTTTCATATGTTTTCATCCATTTTTTTTTATGTTTTTGTCTGTCTTTATACGGTTTCATCCGTTTTTATAAGTTTTTATCCGTTTTCGTCCGTTTTTATACGTTTTCAATAGTTTTGATACGTTTTCATCTCTTTTTACGTTTTCGTCGTTTTTATACGTTTTCATCCGTTTTATCCGTTTTCGTACGTTTCTAAACGTTTTTCTTACATATAAAAACTGATAATACATATAAAACGAACAAAAATAGATAATGAGGTATAAAAACGAACGAAAACGTATAAAAACGGACGAAAACATATAAAAACAAACGAAAACGTATAAAAACGGATGAAAAGGTATAAAAGCAGACGAAAATGGATAAAAGGTATAAAAACGGATGAAAATATATAAAAATGGATGAAAACGTATAAAAACGGACGAAAACGTATAAAACAGATGAAAACGTATGCAAATAGATCAAACGGAATAAAAACGAACGAAAACGTATAAAAACAGCCGAAAACGGATAAAAATGTATAAAAATAGACGAAAATGGATTAAAACGTATAAAAATGGACGAAGACGAATAAAAAATTGTAAATGGACGAAAATGGATAAAAACGTATATAAACGGACAAAAACGGAAAAAAAACGTAAAAAGTGGATGAAATCTGATAAAAAGATAATAAAAACGGACGAAAACGTATACAAATGGACGAAGATGGATAAAAACGTATAAAATGGACGAAAACAGATGAAAACGGATGAAAACAGATAAAAACGTATAAAAATGTACGAAAACGTATAAAATGGTTTAATAACAGACGAAAACGAATAAAAATGGACGAAAACGGATAAAAACGTATAAAACGGACAAAAAAGGATAAAACTGTAAGAAAAATAGAGTAAACATCCACTTGATGATCAAACTAACATAAATAATGGTCAAGGGACCAAACCCGTAACAGGTGAAAACCATATGAAGAAGATTAGCTAAAATAAAAAATAAAATAAATAAATAATACGGACTAAATATGTAAAACCCAGCCAAACACAAGGACCATTTATGTAAGAAAACTGAAAAGAAAATAGAAAAAGAAAGACAATATTTCATCGTTCGTCCCTAAACTTGTCGCAATTCGCGCGTTTCGTCCCTAAACTTTTTTTTTTTTTTTTTTTTTTTTTTTTTTTTTTTTTTTTTTTTTTTTGGCATTTTCGTCCCTGAACTCTTCAAAAATCGAGCGGTTGGTCCTTTTCACCCCATTTTGGCTAACCATGGTCAATTTGCTGGTTAAGTGCCTTGGTGAAGTTACTAAAATGCCCTTTCTATTTCTCTTAATTTACAAACACATTTAACAAACAAACCCAACTATTGATGTGGGATTTTCTTCAAAAATCGTATTTAGTTCGTCCACTACTTAATAAAAGGCACAACATATCTGATAGATCGTGAGAAGATGATGAGTTCAAGAAGTTCCAAGACTCGAGCATAAGTCGTTTCCTTGATCCCTTGAAATGAACCACCTGAATAAAAACACAGATAAAATAAAATATTCAATATCATGCTTTTTTTCATGATGCATTTTTCGACAATGTAATGAGTATTACATGCAAATTATGGTTCAAATATTCAGTAGAGGGGCCAAAAAAGATTTTGTCAATAAATTGGTGTTAAAAGGTACTCCTGTAAGTTTCAGTCTCAACTACAAAGATACACTGGAATATGGCAAATCTATAGCAAACCAAGAATTAATTTTACAAGGGTATCAAGCTTTTCAGCCACTATATTTCCTTTTCCACAACAAACCACATCATTCTAGTGAGACTAAAATGCAAGAGTATGTAAGTGCAGAAAGAACCCTTATTGTGGCTTTGTTTGTTCAAAATCGTTCATTCTTGTAAATGGGTGTTATATTTTTATTTTTGCAAGAGCAACAACTTGGTTTAGAGGTGGAATTTTGACACTCTAATCTCTAAATGGTTTATTTGAAATACGTTTTATCTTTAAAGGGGGAAAGAAGTTAACCCAGTAAAATTAAACTAAAAAGGAGATGGGTCAATGTCATCTGAGTGCGTTCAAATGCATAGAACCTCCAAACTTCCTTTATATAACAGCTAGACTATCATTGTGATAAATAAGATTATGAATCATATTTATATAATTAAAAAAAGATGGATAAAAGCAGCAGTTGCGGCTCAACCCAATCAAAACCAACCCGTTTTGACCCTTTAGCCAACCAGCCCAACATAGTTTGGTTAAAATAATAAAATCCAGTATGATGGTTATAAAACTGTTGATCACCCACCTATTCATTTTATAAAGATAAAACAAACATCAGGGCCACTGCAAGATTGTTTACCTTGAAATCCAACGGCATGCCATGAAATTGACCAGCACCTTCAGGTGGGGTCTGATTCGTTGTGTTTTGGTGTGTGCAAACAACAATTTATCAAAATATCAACAAACGTGAGGTTTAATTTGTCGTGAGACAAATAAACGTTAAGTAATACGAGTAAACCGTTTAGGAAAACGATTACCTCGCAAAACTTGTGAAAGTGATATTCAAATTGTGAGACCGGGAAGTGACTTCCCGGGTTGTACCCCAACAAGGTGTGAATGGAAAGCTTCGAATGAGATTGGGATTAAAATCTTGTATGATTGGAAATGTTATTTGGTGTTACGATACGTTAAATTAACAAAATTGAAAATAAACTAACGAAGGTGAAAATAAATTAACCTAAGGCAATTAACAAACTAAGAAATACCTAAAACACTACGGGAAATCATAATTAGTTATCGGGAATCCTAAAACGTTAACTAAATTAAAAACGCAAAAGTTATTTAAAAATTACGCGAGTGTGCAAAATAAAACGCGAGTTTTGAGTTAGAAAGGTCCTACGGGTTTACGAATGATTTTCCTACGCACTAAATCACAAAAGAAAATTTTGAAAAAAAAAAGAAAAATAATTTTTCAATAAAAATCCACTTTATTACGGATTAAATACTATTTAAAACTAATTAATTCGTAATAAATAAATTATAAAGCCTAAAAATTTGAAACCTTTTTTGGAAATTAGCTTATACTAATATTAACCTTAGAAAAATGCAAAATCAGAAAAAACTTTTACCAATAAGCTGTTATAAGCCCAAACAGTTTAAATAAGCTAATAATGGTGTGAGAAATAAACTAAGACAAAAGATTTAATGAATAGAAACAATTGACAAAAGACCCAAGGGCGCAGTTGGTATTTGTGAGTTGTGTTGCATCTCTGTGTGAGTTGAGGTCTGGGGTTCGACCCTCAGCCTTAACTTTTTTTACACAAAATCTTATTTTATTTTATTTTTCTTTTCTTTTTACTCTAAACACAGGTACATACATTCAAACTCAAATCTTCCTTTTCTTGAAAACCAGATTTTCACCAAGTAAATCAAGGTTTACTCAAATTTACAAAAGCTTTTGTTTCACTTGTGTGTGTCTACTGCCAAGTCGACCCCACAAATCCAACAAAGTTAAACAAGCTTAAGACTATAATGAGCTCAACAACAGCAACAATTTTTATAACAACAACAAAATCATTAACCAAATTAATAACAAGAACAGTCAACAAGCACAACAACAAGGATCTTATCAATTAATACTACCATCAACTAAGCCACAGTAGCAGCAGTGGGCAAATAAGCCAAAAAAGGGACTTAAAAACAAGTGTTAAATAAGCTTCAAAGGGAATCCTACCTCCTAATCATTAACTACTAACTAAGGGTCTGTCTAAAACACCCAAGAAAACCACCACTTGCCCAGAATTTACCATGTCATGGTCACTTTGAAGTTTGGGTCAGAATGGGTGCAAGGGGGAAAACCTTCCCTGCAGGTCTATTTGGAGCAAGGTGGGGCCCACAATAAAAATCATAAAAATGAAATAAATATGGGAATCTATAGATGAGCTGAGATACTATAACCTGTGAAAATTTCATAGCCTGAGTCTAATCCTAAAAATCAAAACAATTCGTTGAGTTTTTGTGTTTTCTGCCTAAGTACAATTTTGGCTTCACAAAATCTTTTGAAAAGTTGACTTAAATGAGTTTAGATCTATCCCAGTTGATCAATTTATGTTTGTAACCACTAAGTAAACCTAAATTAATCAATCTAACCTAGTTCTAAGCTGAATTTCAAGATTGGGTACACAAAATCTTACACAGGTGACTGCTAATGGCTTTCAAAAGAAATTCTGACTTTTTATGAACAAGAGACCTATATGATGGTCAATTTGGACTGTGTTGTAATTGAGAACAGTGAACCAAGTACCTTTTACTCAAAATAACAACACCAACACAAGTTTACTACTTGTTCCAAACACCCCTGATTTGACTAATTTTAAAGAATTCCAAGGAAGGGGACTGAATTGGAACTCAAACTTAATCAATAATCTTATTATAAGTTGTATAAGGCCTAATTTGACAGTAAACAACAACAAACAACCAATATCAATTAACAATTTTCATGACCAAATTTTACTCAAAAACTTACTTGACCTCAAAGCTAGGAGAAATCAGAGAACTAGAACCACAAGGACCACTTATATGTCTCCCATGAGACTCTACCCCAAATCTCCATAACCATCTGCTACTGCTTCTTCTTCAATCTTCAATTTTCTTTTCTTTTTTTGAATTTTGGCAATCTTTCTATTTTCCTTTTCTTTTCTGTTTTCTTATTTCCTTTTTGATTCAAAGCAACTCAATAGCATTTCAAAGACAATTTCTTACCACATATAACAACATTCAAAATAAATATAAGAAATCAAGAATTTGAAGTGAAATTCGAATTTGCAACAAATAGAACTTGATTAACTTAAAAACTAGAAGTACAATACTGAATTTAAAGAGAAAAACAGAAAGATAAACTAAGATTGGATGCCCTTTGAGGATACAATTAAGTCCTTATTTATACTATGAATTGAGAGTTAGGTACACAATTGCAGCTCTTGTCTTCATGCTCTGGACTTAGGTCATCAACTTCATCTCATCTCCTTTGTCATTAAATCCCAGCCCTTGAATGGTCTTCAAGTAAATCCTAGCCTTTGAACTGAATCTTGGCGCCAAAACCATATAGTGGATTGCCAGTGTGGTTGTGGGTTAGGTAGGGTTTGTGAGGTGGGGAGAAATAGTAGTGGGATTGGAGTTGGTGTTTGAGGGTGATGGGAGGATGGTGATGGGAGGTTTGGAGGGTTGCAGGTTTACGTGTGAGGAAGGAGGGAAAGGGATGGTGTTGACTGGTCAAAGAAGATACGTTTTTACTAATAAAACGTTCAAAGTAGGTTTGGGCTTAGGGTTAGGTGTTTGGGCTTTAGGGGATACATGGGCCTTGGGAGGGTTGTGGATTTGGTGGGCTGGTAATTATGTTTATGGATTGGGTTGATTTTGTGTTTGGTATTAAGGGTATCCGTTTGGTTTGTAACTTATAAAACCCATGGACCAAACTTGCACATTGCTGAAACTTGAGGGTTAACTCTGCCAAATATTCCAAAGTATTACAAGGACTAAACATGCCACATATTCAATTTCCAAAGGTCCTAAATGTTTAATTTTCCAAAATGAATTTCCCGAGGACCAATTTTGCCAAATTTCAAACTTCAGGGACCAAACTTGTAAATTTTCCAAAGTTTTTTTACCCAAAGATCATTTATGATTTATTTTGACTTTTAAAGAGTTTGGGTTGACTTTTCTTTGAAATAAATGCTCAGGGACTAGTTTTGTCAAATTTTGAAAGTCGGGGGACTGAAACTGCCAATTATGCAAATTTTGTTCGTTTTTCGTTTGTTTTCACTCGTTTTGCATCAGAAACATATAAAACACGATCTTTGGGATTTTCTTTGTATTTTGGTGCATTTTTTTAGTGTTTTTAATCGTTTTGCAGTTCAGATTTGACTAAAAATGATGAGTATTTACATACTCATCAATCCCCCACACTAAACTATTGCTAGTCCCTAGCAATCTTTTTGAGAAAAATTCATGGATTTGAAGTCTCTTTACCAAAAGCCATCACTTCTGGAGTAGCCGAATGTTTTGGGTTCAAGTAAGAATTATGGTCCATCCGATGACCATGCGATTTTTAGCAAACCACCAGCTTTCAACGGTTTTGATTTGTCTTTACCAGAAGCTGTTTGCTTCTGGACTAGCCAACTCTTGATGAAACAGTCAACATCTTGGTGAGTTGATTACCAATTAAGGTTTTTCCACTGCCTTTACCACAAGCCATAATCTTGCGGGCTAGCCAACTCATTTACTATTGAGGATATGGGGAGTTGAGGTACCATACAATTTTGGGCAAATTGCAAGCCATCAACGGGTTTGAGCTATCTTTACCAAGAGCCGTTTGCTCCTGGATTAGCCAATCCTTTTGTCGTTTAGACACGGCGGATTAATAACCACAAAAATTTTTGAAATAAAGTGAAAAAAAATTTAAAATTTTTGGCCAAAAACGGGGGTACTAGACGGTATAATTTGATAAAATTCGCTAGAATTTTCCCCTCCCCCACACTTAGAATTGAATATTGTCCTCAATATTCAAAGTCCCGGCTATTATGCCGAATCCTTGAATGAAAGTAGATAATATTAGAAACTAACTGTGGGAACGTCATTTTTCATTTTTCACTTTATTTATACAAACACACATTTTTTTTTGAAGATATATACATCGCAAATAGCTGCAGGGGGTGGCCACTCCCCCACACTAGGGTGTTAGAAAGTAGAAAGAAATAGAGACACGGGTGAAAACCCATGTTGTTGCTACTGTTTTTGTTTATCGAGTCGCTAGCTTGACTCGATCCCCGAATTCATTGGTTCATGGGGAAAGTTTGGAGGTCCGGGACAATTGGTGGTATGTCCCCTCCAAAATAGTGTTTCAACCGATGCCCATTTACTTTAAAATTCGGACCGTCGTCTTGAGATAACTCGACGGTGCCATAAGGAAAAACTTTGGCAACGGTGAAAGGTCCAGTCCAGCGGGTTTTAAGCTTACCCGAAAAGATCTTTAATCGAGAGTTAAAAAGAAGGACTCGGTCACCAACGTTGAAAACGCGGTTCTTGATTTTGGAGTCATGGATCTTCTTTGTTTTCTCTTTATAGATTAAAGATTTTTCGTAAGCTTGATCACGAAGTTCATTGAGTTCATTGAGATGAACTTTCCTATGATCACCCGCAGACTTAAGATCGAAATTGGCATTCTTCGAAGCCCAATAGGCTTTGTGCTCGAGATCAATCGGTAGATGGTACACTTTTCCATACACGAGCTTATAAGGAGTACACCCGATGGGTGTTTTATAAGCTGTGCGAAAAGCCCATAGAGCGTCATCTAACTTGTCCAACTAAGAGGCACGGTTTTCACCTACGGTTCTTTCAAGAATCCTTTTCAAACCACGGTTTGAAACCTCCACTTGCCCACTTGTTTGTGGGTGATAAGCGGTAGCAAGTCGGTGAGTGACACCATACTTGAGCATGACTTTTGCAAATTGCTCGTTGCAAAAGTGAGTACCGCGTTCACTAATGATAGCACGGGGAGTTCCAAACCTGGAGAAGAGAGATTTCAAAAACTTTACAACTACTCGGACATCGTTGGTTGGGAGAGCTTTTGCTTCGACCCATTTTGACAAGTAGTCAACGGCCACGAGTATGTACTTATTCCCTCGTGAAGACGGGAACGGCCCCATAAAGTCTATGCCCCAAACATCAAAGATCTCACAAACTTGGATGACATTTTGTGGCATTTCATCCCGTTGTGTTATCTTTCCTTGACGTTGACACGAGTCGCAAGATTTGACTAGGTCATAGGCGTCTTTGTAAATGGTGGGCCAATAAAAACCGGACTCAAATACTTTTCGAGCGGTGTAGTTCGGGCCATGATGTCCCCCAGTGGGTCCATTATGACAAGCCTTATGGATTTCCATGGCTTCTTGGCCATGAACACACCTTCGAATAACCTGATCCGCACAGATTTTAAACAGATAGGGATCGTCCCAAAAGTAGTGATTAACATCTTTGAAAAACTTGCTCTTTTGGTGAGACGACATCCCTTTAACAACGAAGTTCCCCGCATGGTAGTTTGCAAAGTCGGCAAACCATGGGGTACTAGAATCACCACGAGAGGAAATCACATTAAATGTCTCTAGAGGAAATGTTTCATTTATCTCCTTTTTCTCAAGAACACCTTGATGAGGATTTTCCAATCGGGAAAGATGGTCAGCAGCGAGGTTCTCGACTCCTTTTTTATCACGAATGATGATATCAAATTCTTGTAGGAGGAGAACCCAACGGAGTAATCTCGGCTTTGCATCTTGCTTGGCAAAGAGATATTTGAGAGCCGAGTGATCCGTGTACACTATGCATTTAGTCAAGATTAAGTATGGCCGAAACTTCTCAAACGCATACACCACGGCTAGTAATTCTTTTTCCGTTGTGGTGTAGTGAGCTTGAGCTTCGGTCAAGGTTTTGCTTACATAATGAATCGGCTGAAAGTGTTTGGTTTTTCGTTGCCCCAAGACCGCACCTATTGCAAAGTCACTTGCATCACACATAAGTTCGAAAGGTAGGTCCCAATCGGGGGCAACTAGAATGGGTGCCTCGGTAAGCTTTTTCTTGAGAGTTTGAAAAGCTTCGATGCACTCGTCGGAAAAGATAAATGGAGTCTCTTTTTCAAGAAGTCGGGTCATAGGCCTAGCTATCTTCGAGAAATCTTGAATGAATCTACGATAGAAGCCGGCATGACTCAGGAAACTCCGAACACCTTTAACAGTAGTGGGAGGAGGAAGCTTAACAATGACATCGATTTTAGCTTTATCAACCTCAATCCCACTCTTGGAAATCTTATGGCCAAGGACAATTCCTTCCTTGACCATGAAATGACTTTTCTCCCAATTTAGACTAAGATTGGTGTCTTCACACCTTTGAAGCATTTTGTCTAAATTGGCGAGACATGACTCGAATGAATTCCCAACGACCGAAAAATCATCCATGAAGACCTCCACTGTTTTCTCAATCATGTCGTGAAAAATGGCCATCATGCATCTTTGAAACGTGCCCGGAGCATTGCACAAGCCAAAACGCATGCGTCGATAAGCAAATGTTCCGTATGGACACGTGAAACTTGTTTTTTCTTGATCTTGAGGATCGATGGGAATTTGGAAATAACCCGAAAAACCGTCAAGGAAATAATAGTATTCGTTTCCCGCCAATCTTTCGAGCATTTGATCCATGAAAGGTAATGGAAAGTGGTCTTTACGGTGGCGTCATTCAATTTTCGATAATCAATGCAAACGCGCCAACCCGTTACCAATCGAGTAGGAATTAACTCATTATCATCATTTTTTACAACCGTTATGCCACCTTTCTTAGGCACACAATGAACGGGACTCACCCAAGGACTATCCGAAATAGGATAAATCAAACCGGCATCAAGAAGTTTTATGACCTCTTGCTTGATAACCTCATGAATTTTAGGATTTACCCTTCTTTGTTGTTGAACCGCCGGTTTAAAGTCATCCTCCATCAAAATCTTGTGCATACAAAATTCCGGGTTAATACCCTTGATGTCGGAAAGTCTCCAAGCGATGGCTCGCTTGTGTGACTTTAGAACCTTGAGAAGAGCGGTTTTTTTTTCCTCATTCAAGTCTTTAGCAATTATGACGGGAAACTTATCGTCGCCCTCCAAAAATGCGTACTCGAGATGAGGCGGAAATTCCTTGAGTTCGACCTCAGGAAATTCATCAGTTTTTTCAACGTCTTTGACTTCCATGTTATGAAGTTCTTTTGGAGGAAGAGATGATGGAACATCATTAAGCAACTTCTCAAGTAGAACTGTAGAAGTATGTCTTCCTCGGGATTGATAGAATCATGATCAACATGAGAATCACATGACAAACAAGCTTCAATTTCTTCCAAAATGAAGTCACCTCCCAGAAATGGAGTAAGAGAGGGGGGAGAGACATCAATGGAAGAATTGATTGATCCTTGCACATTTAACACTTCTTCAAAATGGTCATCGCATGCAAAATCGATGACATCAAGTCGGTTAATTTCTTCTCGTTCAAGTTCAAGAAGATCTTTAGAAGTGTTTTCAATGTTAATGACCAATTTTTCGTCGCCAACTCTTAGAGTCATTTCACCTTCGAAGACGTCGATTAATGCACGAGCCGTTTTTAAGAATGGTCTTCCTAAAATAAGGGGAACACGAGGATCAGCATCAAAATCAACGACTACAAATTTGGCAGGAAAATGGAACTTGCCGACCTTCACAAAGACATCTTTAGCAATACCTTTCGGGATCGTAACCGAACGGGTTGCTAATTCTAGAGTCATTCGTGTTGGTGTAAGCTCGGGAAGTGAAAGTTTTTGCCAAATAGAGAAAGGCATAAGATTTATGCTAGCGCCAAGATCGGCCAAGGCGAAGCACTCTTCAAGCTTTTGGAAATCATAAGGAATGAGAAATTTCCCGGGGTCTCCTAATTTTTCGGGAAGTTTCTTTAGAAGCACCGCCAAACAATTTTCATTCAAACGAGTTTTAGTGAGTTCGAACAATTTCTCTTTGTTACTTAGAAGACTCTTGAAAGTGGAAGCAAACTTGGGCATATAGAGAAGAGCATCCGTGAAACTAATGTTGAAGTGTAATTTTTGAAATATTTCAAGAAACTTCTTCATTTGATCATTAGTTTGCTCACGGAGTCTTTGATCATTTAAACGCGAAGGATAAGGTATTGAAGCTTTTGGTTGAACGGGATTTTCCGAGGGTTCAAAAACAATTCCTAGTTTGGATTTGGTTTTTGAGACAACATGAGGTTGGACGTGTGCGGTACTTCATGTGCTAGTAATTTGCACTTTGTCCTTTGTAGCCTCATGTTCACGTTCCACTACCTCAGGAGGAGAAGAAGATGAGGTAGTAGGAATCGCGGGTCCATCATAAGAAACTCCACTACGGGTTGTGATCGCCTTTACATCGCCCTTCGGGTTGGCGATCGTGTTGCTTGGTAGCGTTCCCGATCCCGAAGGTCGATCATTTAAAGACTTCTTTAGTTTAGAAATTTGACCGATCAACAACTTGTTAGTTTCTTCTTGAGCTTTCATAAATTGTTTCAATAACTCATCGGTTGATGATTGAGGTTGAACAACGGCTTGATTTTGAGGAAAATTTTGAGCTCGGTTGTTTTGATTGAAACCTTGATTTTGAAAATTTCCATGGTTTTGGTTACCATGAAAATTGTTTCCTTGATTGAAATTACCATAGCCTTGGTTTCTATTCAAGTTTCCTTGATTTTGAGAACCTTGATTGTAATTTCCCCCTTGATTTGGATATTGATTCATAGGGGCCTGAAATTGGTTTTGAACATTCGGGTTTCTTTGTTGTTGATTTTGATTGAATCGATTTGGATTATTGGGTTGAGAAAAACCGGGTGGACCACTTTGATTTTTAGCACGGTAATTTGGTTCCATTTGAGGACGGTATTGGTTACCTCCTTGATTAGAACTACCGGCTATTGCATTGACTTCAAAAGGATTGCCATCGGTGGCAGTACAATTGTAGTATGCGTGTGGACCACCACAAGTAACACAAACGTCAACCTTTTAGACTTCAGCAGGTTGAGAAGAAACTTTCTTAGTTTTGGTGAGAACCAAAGCATGAATAGCTTCCGTGAGCTTGTCAAGTCTAGCATCGGTGCTAGATTGAGCCACGGGTGATGAGGAAGAAGGACCAACATTAACTTGGGAAACAACCGATTTGCTTCGTGGAATGCGGACCTTAGATTTATTTTCAATGATCATCAAAGCATCTTTGGTGGTGCGATTCAAGAAATTACCTCCCGCGGAGGCATTGAGAGAGTCTTGATCGACTTGGCTCACACCATTATAGAAAGTGTCGAGTTGCATTAACTTAGAGAAACCGTGATGAGGGAAGCATGTCCTTGTAACGATCCCATGCCTCACCGAATGATTCATCGAATTTATGCATGAATTTCATGATCTCATTCTTGAGGGCGGTGGTTTTAGATGGAGGAAAGAACTCATTCACAAACTTCTTGACCAAATCTTCCCATGTTTCAATTGATCGAGGGGGTTATTTGTCTAGCCAATTCTTGGCAGCCCCATCGAGAGAAAACGGGAAGATAGAAGTTTGATAGCTTCCTCAGGGACATTTTTGCATTTGATGGTAGACGTGATTTTGTTAAACCATCGAATGTGATCTTGAGGATCGTCCCTCTCGAAACCATAGAATTGACGCGAGGTGACTAAGTTTATCAACCCCGTCTTAAGCTCGAAATTGTCAGCCACGATGGCTGGAATGATGATAGCATCTCCGTAACCCTCGATGGGTGCTTGGAGAAGCTCATTCATAGTGGGCTCGGCCGCCATGATTGGAATAGTACGAATCTTGGGTTCGCCTATTCGATTGGCACGTCGTCGATTACGCCTTCTTCTTGGAATGTTATTAAGCGATTGCAAAGGACTTGTTGACGTAGACGAACGCGTGCGCATGCACCACAAAAAATATCAATGAAAACAAAACCACTTTAACGACAAGCGAACTTAAACCAATAATCAAGAACGCAAGGTCGACTTCTAAAGAAAAACGCACAAAGGAGTGGGAGAGAAGAATGGATCTCTCACTGGGCGAAGTTCGTTGGATCGCCACATACCGTTTCGACTCCTCTTAAAGTGTGTTTCTCGTTTAAAAGTTTTCCAAAACGCAAGTGATACAAAGGCAAGTTTTGATCTTTGGTTTGGGAACTTATTATGGTCACACCCTCAGTTGGTAGGTGTTCTGCCTTGGTTTACGGTGGTAAGATTTTAATGTTGTTATTATTAAACAAAGAAACGAGAAAATCTTTTTGTGTCTTTCTTATCTTTTATAGATATAATATATATATAGAAACAAAAGAAAAATATTTTTGGTTTTTATAAGTTTTATAAAAGCGTAACTTCTTGCGAAGGTTCTACAAGACTAATCGTCTAAACCTTATCGAGACTTTCGACACACAGCCTCCCGGCAGCGGCGCCATTTGATTCGTTGTGTTTTGGTGTGTGCAAACAACAATTTATCAAAATATCAACAAACGTGAGGTTTAATTTGTCGTGAGACAAATAAACGTTAAGTAATACGAGTAAACCGTTTAGGAAAACGATTACCTCGCAAAACTTGTGAAAGTGATATTCAAATTGTGAGACCGGGAAGTGATTTCCCGGGTTGTACCCCAACGAGGTGTGAATGGAAAGCTTCGAATGAGATTGAGATTAAAATCTTGTATGATTGGAAAGGTTATTTGGTGTTACGATACGTTAAATTAACGAAATTGAAAATTAACTAACGAAGGTGAAAATAAATTAACCTAAGGCAACTAACAAACTAAGAAATACCTAAAACACTACGGGAAATCATAATTAGTTATCGGGAATCCTAAAACGTTAACTAAATTAAAAACGCAAAAGTTATTTAAAAATTACGCGAGTGCGCAAAATAAAACGCGAGTTTTGAGTTAGAAAGGTCCTACGGGTTTACGAATGATTTTCCTACGCACTAAATCACAAAAGAAAATTTTGAAAAAAAAAGAAAATTAATTTTTCAATAAAATCCACTTTATTACGGATTAAATACAATTTAAAACTAATTAATTCGTGATAAATAAATTATAAAGCCTAAAAATTTGAAACCTTTTTTGGAAATTAGCTTATACTAATATTAACCTTAGAAAAATGCAAAATCAGAAAAAACTTTTACCAATAAGCTGTTATAAGCCTAAACAGTTTAAATAAGCTAATAATGGTGTGAGAAATAAACTAAGACAAAAGATTTAATGAATAGAAACAATTGACAAAAGACCCAAGGGCGCAGTTGGTATTTGTGAGTTGTGTTGCGTCTCTGTGTGAGTTGAGGTCTGGGGTTCGACCCTCAGCCTTAACTTTTTTACACAAAATCTTATTTTATTTTATTTTTCTTTTCTTTTTACTCTAAACACAGGTACATACATTCAAACTCAAATCTTCCTTTTTCTTGAAAACCAGATTTTCACCAAGTAAATCAAGGTTTACTCAAATTTACAAAAGCTTTTGTTTCACTTGTGTGTGTCTACTGCCAAGTCGACCCCCACAAATCCAACAAAGTTAAACAAGCTTAAGACTAGAATGAGCTCAACAACAACAACAATTTTTATAACAACAACAAAATCATTAACCAAATTAATAACAAGCATAACAACAAGGATCTTATCAATTAATACTACCATCAACTAAGCCACAGTAGCAGCAGTGGGCAAATAAACCAAAAAGGGGACTTAAAAACAAGTGTTAAATAAGCTTCAAAGGGAATCCTACCTCCTAATCATTAACTACTAACTAAGGGTCTGTCTAAAACACCCAAGAAAACCACCACTTGCCCAGAATTTACCATGTCATGGTCACTTTGAAGTTTGGGTCAGAATGGGTGCAAGGGGGAAAACCTTCTCTGCAGGTCTGTTTGGAGCAAGGCGGGGCCCACAATAAAAATCATAAAAATGAAACAAATATGGGAATCTATAGATGAGCTGAGATACTATAACCTGTGAAAATTTCAAAGCCTAAGTCACCTGTGAAAATTTCAAAGCCTGAGTCTAATCCTAAAAATCAAAACAATTCGTTGAGTTTTTGTGTTTTCTGCCTAAGTACAATTTTGACTTCACAAAATCTTTTGAAAAGTTGACTTAAATGAGTTTAGATCTATCCCAGTTGATCAATTTATGTTTGTAACCACTAAGTAAACCTAAATTAATCAATCTAACCTAGTTCTAAGCTGAATTTCAAGATTGGGTACACAAAATCTTACACAGGTGACTGCTAATGGCTTTCAAAAGAAATTCTGACTTTTTATGAACAAGAGACCTATATGATGGTCAATTTGGACCGTGTTGTAATTGAGAACAGTGAGCAAGTACATTTTACTCAAAATAACAACACCAACACAGGTTTACTACTTGTTCCAAACACCCCTGATTTGACTAATTTTAAAGGATTCCAAGGAAGGGGACTGAATTGGAACTCAAACTTAATCAATAATCTTATTATAAGTTATATAAGGCCTAATTTGACAGTAAACAACAACAAACAACTAATCTTAATTAACAATTTTCATGAACAAATTTTACTCAAAAACTTACTTGACCTCAAAGCTAGGAGTAATCAGAGAACTAGAACCACAAGGACCACTTATATGTCTCCCATGAGACTCTACCCCAAATCTCCATAACCATCTGCTACTGCTTCTTCTTCAATCTTCAATTTCCCATTTTTTTTTTGAATTTTAGCAATCTTTCTATTTTCCTTTTCTTTTCTGTTTTCTTATTTCCTTCTTGATTCAAAGCAACTCAATAGCATTTCAAAGATAATTTCTTACCACATATAACAACATTCAAAATAAATATAAGAAATCAAGAATTTGAAGTGAAATTCGAATTTGCAACAAATAGAACTTTGATTAACTTAAAAACTAGAAGTACAATACTAAATTTAAAGAGAAAAACAGAAAGATAAACTAAGATTGGATGCCCTTTGAGGCTACAATTAAGTCCCTATTTATACTATGAATTGAGAGTTAGGTACACAATTGCAGCTCTTGTCTTCATGCTCTGGACTTTGGTCATCAACTTCATCTCATCTCATTTGTCATTAAATCCCAGCCCTTGAATGGTCTTCAAGTAAATCATAGCCTTTGAACTGAATCTTGGCGCCAAAACCATATAGTGGATTGCCAGCGTGGTTATGTGTAACACCCCCAAAATTTGATACAGCGGAAGACTCAACAAGCTTTCGGGGTGCTACGGGGATTGGTATCCAACACAAGACAATATAGAATGAGATAAAGTAAACATAGTAAAAACACAACCAAAACGGGGTTTTAAGGTTTACATTTATCCCAACATCATTCAGAGTCAGACCCAAAATAAAATAACAATAGGTCCAAATTTAATTATCAGAGTTTAGAAAAATAGATCCATGAACCGTGAGCCTTGGCCGAGCCTCCCAATCCAAGCATGCACCTCAACACTTAATTACCTGAGAAAACGTGCTAAAAGTCAGCTTTCGCTGGTGAGATCATAGGTTTAAATTCAACTAACAATATAGTGGACATATACGCAAAACGCTTGCTAGCTAGACTAAGGATTCGCTAAAAGCCTGCGGATACCCTCCGCTCCAACAAAACACACGGATACCCTTCCGTACTAACATAACACACGGATACCCTTCCGTACTAACATAACACACGGATACCCTTCCGTACTAACATAGATATTCGGGTAGCCCCCGCAATACCAATAATAACTCGGATAACCTCCGGAATATTAATAACCTATAGGTGCACACTATAGTATCTAAGTAAGTCAACCTTGAATAGTACACACAACATATATGCGACTAAAGCTGACAATTCCAAATAACCAAATAAGCCAACCTTGAATAGTACACACGACATATATGTGACTAAAGCTGACAATCCGTCAATAACCAAATAAGCCAACCTTGAATAGTACACACGACATGTGTGACTAAAGCTGACAATAGATCCTAGTCCATACGCATAGCAAGTTTTAGAAAGAATATAGAAGCGATAATAGTCCACATAAATAATTTGCACGTTTCTCATCCCAAGTATTGAAAACATAGTTCAAGATTAAAAGTGGGGCTATGACTCACCTCAAGTCTAGAAAATAGCAAGACGAGGTAGGTAGAAATAAGACGTATGATAACTCACGAAACAGCAACTACGGACTTGGCACGACCTAACAATATTAACTCTTTCAGAAATCATTTCCTCAAATATATAATATTCCCAAACCCGGACGAGAATCCGTTTTATTTCCGAAAATCCATTTCGTATTAGTTTGGTGTATTTGCGTTTGGTATCCATACGGGTAGTGGGTCGACTCAAAACAAACCGAAGAAAGATCACATATAGAAAGATAAATAAACTATAGATCTAATATTAGCCCAATATATTATTTAAATAAATCGCTAAAGTTTACCAAATCCGTCGATTTGATAATCCTCATATTTATTTACGTAACATACCGTTCCAAGATTACACCCAACCTAAAGCACATAGCACATAATTACTATATAGTATATATCATAGTTTAATAAATTCCTCATATATATCGTCAAATTGGCCAGATTTCCCGATATATACACTCGCAATCTATTACACTTTACATATACTACAACCTATGGGCGTCGTAGGATACGATGCCCACTAATATGTTTATTTCGTATAACCAAATAACCCGGCTCAACCTTACGGTTAAGTGGTTATTTAATTATAGGAAACGTCTATATTAGTCGTCATATATCCGTGACAACACGAACGTCACAAATAGTAACTTACCTGGACCCGAGTGACAACAATTTCGTCTAACTCAATAAGTTTATCCGTTATATATCCGAAATGACATTTTATTAAACGTTTCATAATTGTCGGGAGTTTCCCGTTTTATAACACAATTTTTATAATAATAATACGTTCAATAATATTACGCCACTTTCGTAGCCTAATATATATCTAATCGTATTATTTATAATACGACTCGTGATTATTATTATTATTAATATACGCGCTTATATAGTTATATATACGTTATTCACGTATATATATATTCATATAAACGTTCATATTATCAATAATGATTATTACGAGTTTTGTTATTTTCGTTTTAGTTTTAATAGTTATTGAGTTATACGAAATGGTCATATGTCCGAGTCATGACTCTCGGCTCATTGTCCAAGTCCAATAATAAGCAAAAGTCATAAAATAACAAATCTCCGTCCAATCACAATCTCAAACCACGGGCTACAACAATAGGGTCCGACTACGGCACCCGACTAACCTATCTCTATCAATCTAACGACCGTCTCACAATCGGTCCCCAATAACTCTTACCAATCGACAACAACTCCACAATACCAATAATCAATATCCAATGTCGAGACCAAACACGGTCTCGACCCAACCAAAAGTATTCGGCCGAAATGAAATACCACAACAATGTAACCAATAAGTTCACAATTATTTCAAGAATTACCATTAACAAAGTTAATGTGTGGGTCGGTTTACCAAGCCGACCCGAGCCCTCGACTCACATGAGTCTCGGCTCCAAACTGCGAGTCACTTGGACTCGAGCCAACACATAAGCATCATATAGCTCACAAGAGCCTAACCAAGTAATCATTTAAACCCATTCGACCCAATGGTCAAATCGGCAACAAAATAATACGCGGCTAAAAGGCCGCGACCCACAAGGGTCGAACCACAACAATACTCGAGCTCAAGGCTCGAACCACAACTCAACGAGAACCCTAATACGGGTCTCGGCGTGGTCATACGAGCATCAATGGAAACCCCGAGACCACACGGGTCTCGGTTAGCTCGGTTCGAAGGTCAACACCTTCGACAACAACCAAACAATAATCACCAAGGGACCAAAGCCACACATGGCTCGGACCACAAATAAGCCGAGAGCCTAGCTCTCGGTTCCGAGTCAACCATACCCAAAACCATGAAAACCCGGATACCAAACCTTAATTTTTATCACTAAAACATCATTTCCATTAAAGATCAATTCGATTCTCAACATAATAATCCGTGTAGCCACGGATAAATGCCAAATCGTGGCACCTAAAACCCAAGAATAACTCCTTCTCACCTTCTTGGACCTCCAAATGAATGGATCTAGTAAGGCTATTAAAAATTCGAACGGATTAGTGCAAGTTTGATGGTGTTAACGGAGGTTCTAGGGTAAGTGTCATATACCAAATGAAAGAGGGTGAAGAGAGGAAGAAGATGGTGGTAATTGTTTTGCTGGGTGGTCGGAGATGCGGCGGTGGTGGCCGGAAATAAGGTTCGGCGGCTAGGGTTAAGGTGTGGGGGAGATGATGGGTTAGAGAGAGAGAATGAGTGAATGGTTGTGTTTGTGTTTGTTTGTGTGTGTACCGAAAATCACAACCACAGGGACCATATATTGTAGTTTACTTCTTTTTATTATTTTTTTTTTTAAAGTTATTAATAATAATAATAATAATAATAATAATAATAATAATAATAATAATAATAATAATAATAATAATAATAATAATAATAATAATAATAATATTACGGTGGAGCGGGTAACGCGGGTAATTGTAAAAACATGTGGCCCGAACCCGAACTCATTTTTAAACTTCAATATCACTCGAGAACATCTCGTAAATAATTAAAAATATAATCGGACTCGTTAAGACGAATCATAAACTGTCGTTAGGTAATCCTAGTGCCAAAGTCAACGTAGTACCATGTGAGAATTCAAATATACATCACCGATCATTTCATCAAAAATGAATTATGAACATAATTCACGAATTCCATAATGTCATTAATTAAAAACATCTATAAAATAGGTCTTACAAGTTCGTTGTGAAATGAAAATTTCAAATAAAAATTATAAACGAACTTAAATCGTAATGCGGGTTTTTAAAATAGCTCCCTAAACTGCCGGTTGTCACATCCTCCCCGTCTCAGAAGGAAACCCGTCCCGGGTTTCACTCGGAAAAATTCATCTATGAAGTGAAAAGCTTCGGATACCTCTTCCTGAACTCGTCCTCACGTTCCCACGTAAATTCTGGTCCATGTCGGGAATTCCAGCGAACCTTGACGAGCGGAATGCGACTTCTCTTGAGTCGTTTAACTTCATGATCTAAAATCTCAATCGGTTCTTCCACGGAATTCAGTTTCTCATCAACACGAATATCCCTCATTGGAATGACGGGCATTTCATCAGAAAGACATTTCTTTAGATTACTCACGTGGAACACGTCGTGAACTTTACTCAGTTCGGACGGTAATTCCAACCTATAAGCCACGGGCCCAATCCTTTCTAAGATCAAGAATGGTCCAATGTAGCGTGGGTTGAGTTTACCACGTTTCCCGAAACGTATAACACCTTTCCAAGGCGAGACTTTCAGCATTACTTTGTCTCCAACCTGGAACTCTAAAGGTTTACGTCTCTGATCGGCATAGCTCTTCTGCCTATCTCTGGCCGCTTGCAACCGATCACGAATCTGAGTTACTTTCTCTGTAGTTTCCAAAATAAGCTCAGGGCCTGTAAGTTGACTATCTCCAACTTCTGCCCAACCAATAGGTGAACGACACTTTCTGCCATACAAAGCTTCGAATGGTACAGCCTTAAGACTTGTGTGGTAGCTGTTATTATAGGAGAATTCCGCAAGGGGTAAATACTTCTCCCAGCCTTTACCAAAGTCTATGATGCATGCACGAAGCATATCCTCTAACGTCTGAATGGTCTTCTCACTTTGACCATCGGTTTGGGGATGATATGCAGTACTCATATCAAGCCTCGTCCCCAAAGCCGTTTGAAGTGATCGCCACAAAGCTGACGTAAAACGACTATCGCGGTCTGAAATAATAGATATTGGGACTCCATGACGCGAAATAATTTCTTTCACATATAACCTCGCAAGCTTATCCACACTATCATCTTCACTAATAGCTAAGAAATGAGCAGACTTTGTCAGACGATCCACAATTACCCAGATAGCGTCACAACCGCTAGCTGTCCTCGGTAATTTGGTAATGAAGTCCATAGTAATCCGCTCCCATTTCCAGACTGGAAGTTCTGGTTGCGTTAGTAATCCTGACGGTCTCTGGTGTTCAGCCTTAACCTTAGCACATGTCAGACACTTACTAACGTACGATGCTATATCTGCCTTCATATTTGGCCACCAATAGAACTTCTTAAGATCCTGGTACATTTTATCGGATCCAGGATGAATGGAGTACCTTGACTTATGCGACTCATGCATAATCAATTCGCGAATTTCTCCGTATAAAGGTATCCAAATCCGATCTCCAAAACATAATAATCCATCAGAACGCTTAACAAATCCTTTCTCATTATCAGCCATCCCAAATATATTCTCGGCAGATCTATTTTCTGATTTCAACACTTCCATTTAAGCTTCGAGTATTTGAGACGGTAATGGCGATACGATAGTCATTCCCAATGACCTAACTCGTAATGGTGGTACTCTTTCCTTTCGACTAAGAGCATCAGCAACAACGTTTGCTTTACCAGGGTGGTAGCGAATTTCACAATCATAATCGCTTAGCAACTCAATCCAACATCGCTGTCTCATGTTGAGCTCTTTTTGATTTAAGATGTGTTGTAGACTTTTGTGGTTACTAAATACAACACACTTGGTTCCGTACAAGTAATGTCTCCATATTCTTAAAGCAAAAACCACAGCACCGAGCTCCAAATCATGGGTAGTGTAGTTTTTCTCATGCTTTTTGAGCTGTCGGGAAGCATAAGCTATCACCTTCTCTCGTTGCATTAACACGGCTCCTAAACCTTTATGTGAGGCGTCACAATAGACGACGAAGTCCTCGTTACCATCTGGTAACCCTAAGATAGGAGCACTACACAACATTTTCTTAAGCAATTGAAACGCTTCCTCTTCTTTATCTCCCCATTCATACGTACACTCTTTTGAGTCAATTTGGTCAATGGTTTAGCTATCTTCGAAAATCCCTCGATGAATCTTCGGTAATAACCCGCTAAACTGTAACCTCCCACTATTTTCCTTACGAGTATTATGTACTAATCAAAGTCTATTATATCATTTCAATATTTTATAACACTTGCGACGACAACGAACGCTTGATTCAACGAATATACTATATACGAATGATCACGACATAAATTGTTATTCACCTATATACTTGGAACGATGCTCACACACACTTGCCACGATAGTCCAAATCGCGAAATATTAAAGGTTTTTCATTCAAAATAACACGTGACATTATTTTCATACTCGACCAATTTCCGGACTCACGAAAATAACTCACCTAAACCCTCACTAAATATACTAAACGTAATTAACTCTAGTTAATAACAACGGGCCCTTAACCCCTTGCCTCAGCCCATCACCGAAACCCACTCAACAAGCCAATGGGCTTAACCCAACTCCCTCGGCCTGCTTATCAAACCTGGCCCAAACTTAATTTTAGTTTCTTTCTTTTTCTTTCTTTCTGTTTTGGAACCGACGAGCAAGAGCAACCCAAGACGACCCCGATATTCCTATATCTCACAAACTATACGTCAATATTATTACACCCCTTGAATGAACTCGCACCCAAGAATTACGTACAATGGTTATTTTAATTATCTCGTGCGAATACTACTCTAAAAATCCTTAAAGCTGAGCATACGAACCCACTCGATACACTAGAAACCAACACGCTCAAAATTTCATTTCTGCCAATCCTTTTCGATCTAATGTAACTTCAGACGTTCGCACAAAGTTTTGGATCACGACTAAACTAACTTAAAATCACTAACCTTTGCATAACACATGAACAAATTGGAAACCGAACCCTCCTATATCAATTTTTACCCACGTACGAAATGAATTACCCCATGAAACACTCCCCTTGATTTGAGCTGATGAGAGTGTCTAAACTTGGAAGAAAATAGTTCCCTGACAACATGTACTCCCTGCTGTCACAGTAAAAATGGTTGGGAAATATCACTAGTTCTATTATTATATAAACATGTACCTCTCCTCATTTCCATGCACACCGTTTAAAATTCGAAAACCATTTTCCCCACACTTCAGAACTCACTCCTGCTCGACCAGAAACAAGCCAACCTAGTGTTAGAAGCTTTCGAAGTAGTGTCGGGTTGTTTCCATTCGACCACGACTTGGTTTCAAGGTCAACCAAGTGACTGCCGTGTTCTTCCATTCACTTTACTCGACCTCTTCACCACCCTTGAGGTGTGGTAAGAATACTCAATCTTTAAATCTTCTAACCCTTCATGCATGCATACATAGTCACGCCCCATTTTTATTCCATACATACGATATATAAGTAGAGACATAGCGTGACAAGCCACCTCTATGGAAGGCATAGGAGTCACGTTATGTGTTAGTACATATTTATTATGCGTCACATGCATCCCAAATCTAAACATTTCTACTCGACATGAATCAACTATAAAACCTTGTTATGCATGCTTAGTACGTATACTTGTAGCGAGGCTCGCCACCTACATGGAAGGCTTAAGAAACCTCGTTACACTTTATTTACGTCTCTTTTCACATTACATGCATCATTTGACTCGTCCCCGACCGTACCTCTACTCATACATACAACCAGATTCAAAAAGAAAAAGGGTAGAACCTTGTTATTTCATGTGAACTAGTCGACTCAGGTAGCTAAGAAACACCTCGATATCTTGCTATCCAAACTAACGAACATGTTATATCTTTGTTTCATCCAATAGACCACCCAACAAGCTACCAAATTCGTGTTTTAAGTTTATAAAAATAACGACATCACGACACGTTAAAAGGATCCTTTTGATTGACAGAAAAACTCATTAAACCATATGAATCGATTTGTGGGCTTATAAGCCCATTAAGCGAATTTCCAGCCCTTTTAGGGTTAAATCTGTGAAAATAAGCTTTTTCACATTAAAATAAGCCTCGGAAAAATTTTTATAAAAATTCTAACTGTTTTTACGAAAAAGGACTAAAAATGTAACGCGTCGTCACTTATAAGGACTAAAAGTGCAAAGCTGCGAAAACAAGGACCCAAAACTGTAAAAACAGAAATTATAGGACCAAAAATGATAAAGTGATAAATTTCCAACTTATATTGTATATTTGGACAAGTAGAGGACTGTTAAGGAAAATATTACACAACGAGGACTAACGGCGCAGCATTCATACCGTTAGGGTAAAAGTTGAAATCTAACAAGGACTTGGACCAAGGACTATATTCGAGACTCTCACATTCCTTTCCATTTTTCCGACTTTCATATCATTGCATTGCATCTCGGAGTCCTTATTTTAGTTTCATAATCGTATATATACATATATACATTTATACTTATACATATATATATACATCATTTCTAAATTTCGAGCATATCATTTAAATTACGTGGTTTGTTATCGTCACACCAATAAACCTTCTATTTCTAAAACTCTTCGCGACAATCACATTTGGACTATCAAACACTAAAACTTGTCGTACTATCTAGGTTGTGTGTTGGAGCCGTTCCTTTAAACGTAACTGAGATCTTTATCACTACCACCGTACTACTAAGGTGAGTTCATAGTCCCACTTTTACTATGTTTTCAAATCCCGTGGGGAGATACATGCTACTAAACTGAACACAAGTATTTTTCTGTATGCTATCCTGATTTATATTGCCTAAGTTACCACTTGTCAAAAAGTCCCTCATATCATGAACCATTAATCACTTGCGAGTGAACGCGAATTCGGTGAATAGATCTATTGGCTGTTGACACCCCATTTAAGTTGCTGGGTAAGTAACCAAATGCACTTTATTCGAATTAACTAAGGAGCCTGACAAACTCCTATTACACGAGGGCATTATCACCTACACCATTTCATGGTGTGGGATTTATTATATTACACCCGATGTTAAGGTTTGCGTGTCATAAGGCTTAGGGCAATATATATATATTACACTGCGATGCTACTGTTTTTACTACTATTGGCTTGTGTTCAACTATTACAACTTAAACACTATGGATTCACTCAACATTCATGTTGACCTTTTTAGCATGTTTATCTCAGGTAACTGACGCAGGCAAATCGGGCACGGAGATTGGAAATGACCCCTCTTTATGGACTATGTTTAATAATGTTATCATTTGTTTTTATCAGAAACCGTTTTATTTGTAACTCTGAATTTATCATGAAACTCCTTTGTGTCATGTTGTGATAAGTTTATCTAATGATAACTGAACTTTTATAAAAACGTCTCTTTTGAGTCGTTTTCTATGGTTATGACTACGATCCGAGAAGTAATACCCCAATTAGTCTTCCGCTGCTTACTTACAAATTTGGGGGTGTTACAGATTGGTATCAGAGCCATAATTATAGAGAACCGAGTGTATTTTCAGAACACTGGACTATAATTTTGCTCTAAAAACGGACCATTTAAACTTTGATACCTAATGCCCTCCGTGCCAACACTTTGCCAACATTCCCCATTAAATTTTGCGTAACAGATGACGCATAACTATTAGACGTCATGGTGAATTAAAATGATCATTATATCAATAACTTATACTTATGTTATTATATTCGGGATTATTACAGTATCATGTCTTCAGATTCCTACCCCACTGTTCCACAATTCGACTCACAAATCGAGGAGGTCACATCCCCCGCTACCGTACCAGTATCACCAATGATTCCGACTTCTAATTCGCCAATGGCCGTGTCTGAAGAGACTAAACCATTCGAGGAGGATGAAGTCGCCGCCACTCCGGTGATTTCACCAGCCATTCCGACCCCCCTTCGTGCTTCAGACCCGGAGACAGATAAGGACTCATCTGACTCAGAATCTTCCAACTTTTTCTCGTAATTATCACCACCACCTCAACCTGCACCAGTTGAACGACGAGGCTCCGCTACGATCTACTATACTCGAAAGCGGGTACGAGCACCCACAGCTCCCATTCACCCACCACCAGCACCACCGTCGTCACCTACGTCCCCTACATCACCTCTACAGATGATGTCTCAATCATCACCCCTATCACCTAGACGTCCTTTACCACCGCCCACTGTCTTCTACTACCAGACCACCACGGTCCCATTATCACCTCCTACTCGACCATTACGTGCCCGCAGTAATCCGTTACCACTCAGTGATGGAGTGCATTTTTCAACCCCCTCATTATCAGATTCTCACATTGAGAATACGACCGAGGATGCTTGGGCCAGACCCCGCGGAAGGCACGAAGATCACATTGATGAGATCGCGAAATTTAATAACGAGATTTCCCTTGAGCGTATCAAGAGCATTGAAGGGGAAGTGGGAAATCTAGTGATGGGACGGATAGCTATGGACGAGGTCTTTAACCTGATGGGTACTTAACTGCAGGGAACTCTCGAGGTTATTTCCGAGTTAGAGGAGAAACTTGAGAACGAGAGACAGGAGGTACGAGATCTGAGGGACATTGCCGCAATAATGCAGGACATAAATGAGCGACAGGCTGATGAACTTATTACAACCAACACCCGCATGTTGACACTTGAGCGTATGGTGGAAGAATCCCAGGCCATGGAAAGAGTCAGGGACCAGAAAATTGAAGAGCTGACCGAGATAGTTCGAGATCTTCAACGCAAACTGGGAGACACGCCAGGCGACTCATAGATTATCTGTGTACTGTTTATGGCTTGAACATCTTAAATTGCCGCATGTGGCACTAATAAAAGACCTTGTAATAAATTGTTTTGTAGACAATTGAACAAGTTATTAAGGCACTGTTGTTGATTTTGGATTGCTATAAATTGACGTTAATTTTGTGTTGCCTTAGTTATGTTCATAAAATCCATGTGTAATATGATAGTATCTGGACATACCAAGAAATTTATGAACCCAGCCTGTTGTGACTTTCGTACTATGGCACTACCATTACGATATTACCTTGTTATTAAAAACATTTCAACATGACACAGTCATTATGTGAATTCTAAACGCATGTTTCTCTTGTGGTATTAATAGAAGTATGGCTCGTGGGAAAACAACAGCCGCAACACCAACAACACCCATGACTCCGACCGAAATCCAGAAATTGATTGCTGATAGTGTCGCAGCTGCAATGGCTCGTGCGAGCAGCACGAATAGGCCAACCGGAGAAAACGAGGTGGCCGTAGTTCGCAAATGCACCTACAAGGATTTCATGGCCTGCAAGCCCACCTACTTCAAGGGAACTGAAGGAGTGACCGAGCTCGCCCGATGGTTCGAGCGTTCTGAGACGGTTTTTATGAGAAGCGGTTGTGCTGACAACTGCAAGGTCACATTTGCTACAGGAACCCTTTTGGACGATGCTTTGTCTTGGTGGAACTCTACTGCCCAGAACATGGGTATAGAGGAAGCCTACCAAATTTCGTGGGCCGAGTTCAAACAAAAGATGTTGAAGAAGTACTGTCCTCGTACTGAGATAAGGAAGTTGGAAGATGAGTTTGATCGTTTGGTGGTGAAAGGGTATGATTTTAGGACTTACGATCGCAGGTTCCAAGAACTTGCCTTACTATGCCCCGCTAAGGTGCCCGACCTCGAGAAATTGCTAGAGAGGTACATCGAGGGGTTGCCTAGAAACATTGAGGGTAATGTCACCGCATCTAAGCCTCAAACCCTAGAGGAGACTATGTCAATTTCTCAGAGGTTGATTGAGCGAGAGATAAAACGCGGACAGGGCCAAGGAGGTAATGACAACAAACGGAAGTTTGATGACCGCAGGAGCAACAACCACAACAACTCTCACAATAACAACAATGTCCACAACAACAACCGCAACTACAACCCCAATAACAATCAGAACTACCAACAGAACCGTAACCACCACCACAATCGGCAGAACCGTCAGCAGGAAGTCGCCAGGGCTTACATTGCTGCACTCGCTGGAACTGGGGGTTATGCTGGACCCGCTCCTATGTGTAATCGCTGCAAGCTGCACCACAATGGGCCCTGTTTCGCTAAGTGTGGGAAATGCCAAAGGACCGGCCACAAAACTCAAGACTGCAAGGCCACTGGCGCCAACTTGCAACCCTTGACTGTAGTGTGTCATGGATGTGGCGAAAAGGGGCATTACAAGAACCGATGCCCGAACCAAACTGCCAACCAGAACAATAACGCTCGGGGGAGAGCATTTGTGATGGAAAGAGGAAATGCGCAGGAAGACCCAGACGTAGTCACCGGTACGTTTTTACTTAACAATCATCCTACTAAAGTTTTATTTGATTCTGGAGCCGATAGAAGTTTTGTATCTACTTCGTTTGCTTCTTTACTTAACGTCCACCCGACCGAACTACACACCACCTATGAAATTGAACTAGCCAATGGAGAACTAGTAAGCACCAATACCGTAATCCAAAGTTGCACCTTACTTTTACTCGACGAACCTTTTGATATTGACCTCATGCCGATCAAGCTTGGCAGCTTCGACGTGGTCATCGGTATGGATTGGCTATCCAAGAACCGTGCTAGAATCATCTACGACGAGAAAGTCGTCCACATCCCTTTTCAAGGTGAAACCCTAATCATCCATGGTGAACGAAGTAAGACCCGCCTCGGCATCATATCATACGTCAAAACGGTGAAGTACATCGATAGAGGATGTCACGCCTTTTTGGCACAAGTGACAGAAAAGAAGTTGGAGGAGAAGCGACCTGAAGATGTGCCTGTAGTAAAGAACTTCCCCGAAGTATTTCCCGACGAGTTGCCCGGCCTTCCACCCGTCCGCCAGGTGGAATTCCAGATCGACTTGGTGCCAGGAGCAGCGCCAGTGGCGCGAGCACCTTATAGATTGGCGCCATCCGAGATGAAAGAACTATCTGATCAATTGCAAGAATTATTAGATAAAGGGTTCATTCGACCTAGTTCCTCACCTTGGGGAGCTCTGGTGTTATTTGTCAAAAAGAAGGACGGATCCTTCAGAATGTGTATTGATTATCGTGAGTTGAACAAACTTACCATAAAGAATCGATACCCATTACCCAGAATCGATGACCTTTTCGATCAACTTCAAGGATCGAGTGTTTACTCGAAGATTGATCTGAGATCGGGCTATCACCAACTAAGAGTCAGGGAAGAAGACATCCCTAAAACGGCTTTCAGGACACGATACGGCCACTACGAATTCCAAGTAATGCCATTCGGTCTAACTAACGCACCAGCTGTGTTTATGGACCTAATGAACCGAGTGTGCAAGCCTTATTTGGACAAATTCGTAATTGTGTTCATCGACGACATCCTTATTTATTCCCGAAATAAGGGAGAGCATGCAGAGCATTTAACAAGTATCTTGGAACTACTCAAAAAGGAGAAATTGTACGCCAAATTTTCCAAGTGTGACTTTTGGATAGAGAAAGTACAATTTCTTGGACACGTGATTGATAGCAAGGGTATTCACGTGGACCCCGCAAAGATCGAAGCAATCAAAAATTGGGCATCTCCTACAAACCCCACGGAGATACGTCAATTTTTAGGTCTTGCAGGGTACTATCGTAGATTCATCGAAGGTTTCTCAAAAATGGCAAAACCTTTGACGGAATTGACGCAAAAGAAGAAAAAGTTTGATTGGGGAGAAGAACAAGAATCATCATTCCAACTTTTAAAACAGAAGCTTTGTGAAGCTCCGATCTTAGCACTACCAGTGGGTAGCGAAGACTTCGTGGTATATTGTGATGCATCATGCCAAGGTTTAGGCGCGGTATTAATGCAAAGGAGCAAAGTTATCGCATATGCTTCTCGACAACTCAAAACCCACGAAAAGAACTATACCACCCATGATCTCGAGTTAGGAGCAGTGGTATTTGCTCTTAAACTCTGGAGACACTACCTGTATGGCACCAAGTGCACGGTGTTTACGGATCACAAAAGCCTACAACACATTCTAGACCAGAAGGAGTTGAACATGAGACAACGCCGATGGTTGGAATTACTCAGTGACTATGATTGCGAGATTCGCTATCACCCTGGGAAGGCAAATGTTGTGGCAGATGCCTTGAGTAGAAAGGAGCGAATTACACCTCTCAGAGTCAGATCTCTAGGGATGACCATTATACCACCGCTTCCATCAAAGATCCTTGAGGCCCAGACCGAAGCTCTCAAGGAAGAGAACAGACCAAAAGAGAAGATCTACGGTATGCCAGAAAGTGAGAATGGATTTGTGAAGAAATCAGACGGAAGGTTGTGTTTCAAGGACCGAAGTTGGATTCCACTCTATGGGGGAATACGAGATCTCATCATGCATGAATCTCACAAGTCTAAATATTCCATTCACCCAGGGTCTGATAAGATGTATCAGGATCTCAAGAAACTTTATTGGTGGCCAAACATGAAAGCCGACATCGCCGAGTATGTCGGAAAATGTTTGACATGTGCAAGGGTAAAGGCTGAGTGTCAAAAGCCATCCGGTTTGTTGATACAACCCGAGATTCCGATGTGGAAGTGGGAAAGGATTACAATGGATTTCATCACAAAATTACCTAAGACACCAAGAGGGTTTGATACCATTTGGGTCATCATTGATCGCCTTACCAAATCCGCGCATTTTCTGCCAATAAAAGAAACCGACGAGATGAACACCCTTGCACAATTATATTTGAAAGAAATAGTCTCACGACATGGAGTGCCAATTTCCATTATCTCCGATCGAGATAGCCGTTTCACGTCAAACTTTTGGCAGTCGTTACAGAAAGCATTGGGTACTCGCCTGGATATGAGTACTGCATATCACCCGCAGACCGACGGTCAGAGTGAGAGAACTATTCAAACCTTAGAGGACATGCTCCGAGCATGTGTGATCGATTTCGGAAAGGGTTGGGATAAACACTTACCCTTAGCAGAGTTTTCGTACAACAACAGCTATTACGCTAGCATCAAGGCAGCTCCATTTGAAGCCCTTTATGGCCGGAAATGCCGATCACCAGTTTGTTGGGCAGAAGTCGGAGATGCACAAATCACAGGACCCGACATCATTCAGGAAACCACTGATAAAATCGTGCAAATCAAACAGCGCCTACAAGCAGCCAGAGATAGGCAAAAGAGTTATGCCGACGTGAGGCGGAAACCCATGGAATTCCAAGTGGGAGATAGAGTTATGTTGAAGGTGTCTCCTTGGAAAGGAATGGTTCGATTTGGGAAACGTGGAAAGTTGAATCCCAGATACGTTGGGCCATTCAAAATCCTAGAAAGGATTGGCCCCGTGGCATACAAACTTGAACTTCCGGAAGAACTCAGTAGAGTACACGATACCTTTCACGTATCAAACCTGAAGAAATGTTTATCAGACGAATCTCTTGTCATTCCGTTAAAAGAAATTCGGATCGACGACAAGCTTAACTTCGTTGAGGAACCAGTAGAGATCATGGACCGAGACGTCAAACAATTGAAACAAAGCCGTATCCCCATTGTCAAGGTTAGGTGGAACTCTAAGCGAGGACCAGAGTACACTTGGGAGCGTGAAGACCAGATTCGCGCTAAATACCCACATCTATTCCCATAATCGTCCCTAACGACTATCTTAGACTAGAATTCCGGGACGGAATTCAAAATAAGGGGTTGATACTGTAACCTCCCACTATTTTCCTTACGAGTATTATGTACTAATCAAAGTCTATTATATCATTTCAATATTTTATAACACTTGTGACGACAACGAACGCTTGATTCAACGAATATACTATATACGAATGATCACGACATAAATTGTTATTCACCTATATACTTGGAACGATGCTCACACACACTTGCCACGATAGTCCAAATCGCGAAATATTAAAGGTTTTTCATTCAAAATAACACGTGACATTATTTTCATACTCGACCAATTTCCGGACTCACGAAAATAACTCACCTAAACCCTCACTAAATATACTAAACGTAATTAACTCTAGTTAATAACAACGGGCCCTTAACCCCTTGCCTCAGCCCATCACCGAAACCCACTCAACAAGCCAATGGGCTTAACCCAACTCCCTCGGCCTGCTTATCAAACCTGGCCCAAACTTAATTTTAGTTTCTTTCTTTTTCTTTCTTTCTGTTTTGGAACCGACGAGCAAGAGCAACCCAAGACGACCCCGATATTCCTATATCTCACAAACTATACATCAATATTATTACACCCCTTGAATGAACTCGCACCCAAGAATCACGTACAATGGTCATTTTAATTATCTCGTGCGAATACTACTCTAAAAATCCTTAAAGCTGAGCATACGAACCCACTCGATACACTAGAAACCAACACGCTCAAAATTTCATTTCTGCCAATCCTTTTCGATCTAATGTAACTTCAGACGTTCGCACAAAGTTAAAAGGATCCTTTTGATTGACAGAAAAACTCATTAAACCATATGAATCGATTTGTGGGCTTATAAGCCCATTAAGCGAATTTCCAGCCCTTTTAGGGTTAAATCAGTGAAAATAAGCTTTTTCACATTAAAATAAGCCTCGGAAAAATTTTTATAAAAATTCTAATTGTTTTTACGGAAAAGGACTAAAAATGTAACGCGTCGTCACTTATAAGGACTAAAAGTGCAAAGCTGCGAAAACAAGGACCCAAAACTGTAAAAACAGAAATTATAGGACCAAAAATGATAAAGTGATAAATTTCCAACTTATATTGTATATTTGGACAAGTAGAGGACTGTTAAGGAAAATATTACACAACGAGGACTAACGGCGCAGCATTCATACCGTTAGGGTAAAAGTTGAAATCTAACAAGGACTTGGACCAAGGACTATATTCGAGACTCTCACATTCCTTTCCATTTTTCCGACTTTCATATCATTGCATTGCATCTCGGAGTCCTTATTTTAGTTTCATAATCGTATATATACATATATACATTTATACTTATACATATATATACATCATTTCTAAATTTCGAGCATATCATTTAAATTACGTGGTTTGTTATCGTCACACCAATAAACCTTCTATTTCTAAAACTCTTCGCGACAATCACATTTGGACTATCAAACACTAAAACTTGTCGTACTATCTAGGTTGTGTGTTGGAGCCGTTCCTTTAAACGTAACTGAGATCTTTATCACTACCACCGTACTACTAAGGTGAGTTCATAGTCCCACTTTTACTATGTTTTCAAATCCCGTGGGGAGATACATGCTACTAAACTGAACACAAGTATTTTTCTGTATGCTATCCTGATTTATATTGCCTAAGTTACCACTTGTCAAAAAGTCCCTCATATCATGAACCATTAATCACTTGCGAGTGAACGCGAATTCGGTGAATAGATCTATTGGCTGTTGACACCCCATTTAAGTTGCTGGGTAAGTAACCAAATGCACTTTATTCGAATTAACTAAGGAGCCTGACAAACTCCTATTACACGAGGGCATTATCACCTACACCATTTCATGGTGTGGGATTTATTATATTACACCCGATGTTAAGGTTTGCGTGTCATAAGGCTTAGGGCAATATATATATATTACACTGCGATGCTACTGTTTTTACTACTATTGGCTTGTGTTCAACTATTACAACTTAAACACTATGGATTCACTCAACATTCATGTTGACCTTTTTAGCATGTTTATCTCAGGTAACTGACGCAGGCAAATCGGGCACGGAGATTGGAAATGACCCCTCTTTATGGACTATGTTTAATAATGTTATCATTTGTTTTTATCAGAAACCGTTTTATTTGTAACTCTGAATTTATCATGAAACTCTTTGTGTCATGTTGTGATAAGTTTATCTAATGATAACTGAACTTTTATATAAACGTCTCTTTTGAGTCGTTTTCTATGGTTATGACTACGATCCGAGAAGTAATACCCCAATTAGTCTTCCGCTGCTTACTTACAAATTTGGGGGTGTTACATAAACCCAAAAATTGACGAACTTCGGTTGGAGTTGTAGGTGCAGCCCAATCTTTTATCGCCTCAATTTTTGCAGGATCCACATGGACTCCTTGTCTGTCAATCACATGACCCAAAAATTGTACCGTCGGAATCCAAAATTCGCATTTCGAAAACTTGGCATAGAGTTTCTCCTTCCTGAGCAGTTCCAAAATGAGTCTTAAATGCTCCTCATGCTCTTTCTCACTCTTTGAATAAATCAGAATATCATCGATGAATACATTCGCGAACTTATCCAAGTAAGGCTTACACACACGATTCATGAGATCCATGAATATTGCGGGTGCGTTAGTCAGCCCAAACGGCATCACCTGAAACTCGTAATGCCCGTAACGGGTTCTGAAAGCCGTTTTCGGAATATCTTCCTCGCGAACTCGAAGTTGATGATATCCCAATCTCAAATCGATCTTCGAATACACACTCGATCCTTGAAGTTGACCGAACAGGTCATCGATCCTAGGTAACGGGTATCGATTCTTCACCGTTAACTTATTCAACTCTCTATAATCAATACACATACGAAACGATCCATCCTTCTTCTTCACAAATAAGACTGGGGCTCCCCAAGGTGAAGAACTTGGTCTTATGAATTCTTTCTCGGCTAACTCCGCCAATTGTTTCGACAACTCTTCCAGTTCGGTAGGCGCAAGACGATAAGGTGCTCGTGCTACAGGTGCAGCACCAGGTATCAACTCAATCTGAAACCCCACTTGTCTAGTCGGCGGGATTCCCGGCAAATCATTGGGAAACACATCAGGAAAATCACGAACTATAGGCACATCTCCAATGCACCTCTCCTTTTTCTTCGTCTCTCCCTTCTCAGAAATTTGAGCTAAGAAAAGGTAACATCCCTTCTCCATTAGCTTTGGTAACTTTGTGCAAGATATGACTGCTAATCGGGATGGGCTCCTAGAATCCTTTCGGTCTCCTAATATATTTAGGACTTCCTTTCCGTATGGTACACGCACGATCTTCTCGTCGCAAAGTATGTGAGCACGATACTTCGACAACCAATCCATACCAATGATAACGTCAAAACTTCCTAACGTGACGGGTAGAAGATCTATGTTGAAAGGGTGGTTCAAGAAATTTAACGTACAACCGCGAATGATGGTATTAATCCTTTCTATGTTTCCATTTGCTAACTCAATATCATATCCAATTCCTAAGGCCATCGGGGGTTTTTCTAGTAAGGGCGCAAACGTAGTGGACACAAAACTTCTATCGGCACCAGTATCAAATAGTATGGAAGCATAACGATTATTGAGAAGGAATGTACCGGTAACGACGTTCGGATCTTCTCCTCTCTCGTTCCCGAGTGCATACACTCTTCCCTGAGCAGCTCCAGCTTCCACACGTTGGTCCCCATTATCTTGTCGTCCACGATTTCCTCCAGCTCCACGGTTTCCATAATTGTACCCATTACCACCCGAGCCTTGATTTCCACAGTTCCGCGATTCTCTACACTCATTCCTATAGTGTCCCTTCTTTCCACACCCATAACAAGTAACATCTGCCTTATTTCTCATCTCAGGAGCAGCTTGAACCATAGCAAGAGGTCGGGCTCTACAATCCCTAGCTGTGTGTCCTTTCTTTGAGCAATTCTGGCATTTCACACTACACCATCCAGTGTGATGCTGGTGGCAACGATCACACTTGGGTGCATCACCGTTCTGATTCTTCTTATCTCCATTCCCAATAGCATAAGCCTTAGCTTGTCTCTTGCTTCGGTGATCATTACTCTTAGAGTGACGGTCTCTCTTTCTCTTTCCATTCTTCTCCTTATCAGCTTCTTCTAATTCCAACGAATCCATAAGTTGTTGAGCAATTGTGATTGCCTCATGGATGTTTGCAGGCCTAGCAGAAATCACATCATTCCTCGTAGCTACAGGCAACCCGTCAGTATACCTCTCGATCTTTTGAGTCTCAGTTTTCACCATATCTGGGCACAACAAGGCTAACTCCTGGTAACGACGATTGTAAGTTGCCATGTCAGTACCTTTCACCTTGTGGTTCCAAAACTCAATCTCTAGCTTCTTGACCTCATTCCTTGGGCAATAAGTCTGAATCAGCAAAGACTTAAATTGCTCCCAAGTCATAGCATACGCTACATCACTCCCAACTGCATTTCGGTAGTTGTTCCACCAAGTCAAAGCTTCATCCTTGAAAGTAAAAGAAGCAAACTTTACCTTCGCATTCTTCGCACAACCACTGACATTGAACACTGACTCAGTCTTCTCAATCCATCTGACTAAGTAAACTACTCCTTCAGTTCCACCAAACTCAATGGATCCACAAATCTTGAATTCCTTGTATTGACATCCATTAGCACGAACAGGTGGAAAAGTTCTAGCAGAATTGTTGGAATGATTTGACTCAGCTAGTAGTTCAGCAACTCTTTGCTCCACGAGTTGGTTGATCATTGCTTGATCCACAGTAGGTGCATTAAGTGGAACATGATCATTGTCTCCCTGAACATCAACATTTTGATTCCTGTTGTTGCGATTTGTGGTGTCCAGGTTGTCAGGAGTCGGGGTCTCAACATTTCGAGTAGGTCGACGACCTCGGCGACCAGGAGCAGTCACAGCAGGACCAGTTCTGGTAGACCTAACAGGGTTTCGACGTGGTGCCATTGATCTGTAACATCATACAAGTTCATGAGTCTCCAATAGAACTTATCGATATGCTCAACAAAACATTTCAACGAAACCAATCATGGAAAGAATAGCAACAATACACCACGTAACATCAATAAAGCGAATAAGGACTCAATTTCCATAACACCCAAAATCACATAATACCATATACTAATAATCATCAACCATACAATAGCGATCTAACATCGTTCCGACTAATAGATAACACAAAACATACTAATCGTTCCAAAAGAGACGAATACTGAGCCAAATACATCAAAATATGATAAATAGCTTTTCTAACCGAACACTCCTCGGTTAAGAAAGCAAGAATATAACATAACCCAACCAACTAGCCACGTGGCTGGCGGAGGCTCCTCATCTCCTGCCTCAAGCTATTAAGATCCCTCCATAACGATCCTAGCTCCACGCTATGGGTGTCTCGGTCTCTCTTGAGGTCAGCCACCTCCTTCTCTAACTCGGCATTCCTTTGCCAAAGCTTGCGGTCGGCCTCACGAGCAGTAACAAATCCTCGCTGCAAACTATCGATATGCTCGTGGACATCCATCAAAACTCTCCTCAGCTCAGTAGTCCTGCCCACAACGACAGTCAAGTCAACTCTCAAATCTGCTAAAAACTCTCCAATAACTCTCTCAAGTCGATCAGATACACGTGCAACTCTGTCACTAAGCTCAGTAATCCGAGCCCACAACCTGCCAACCTCACCTAACTCTGCATGCTCAGCAGAAACCTCAGAAGATGCATCCGACTCAACGGGACTACCAGGTGGTAGCTCAAACAAGAACGGATGATCAGGTGAATCAGGCTCAATCGGGTGTACAGGTGAATCAGGCTCCTCAGCTTGAGCTGGTGGTGCTAACTCATCATCATCATCAGGCATCTCATCCTCCTGAGGGTCATCCTCCTCCTCAGGGTCATCATCATCACCCTGCTCAGCCTCCTGAGGGTCATCCTCCCGCTCAGGGTCATCAGCCTCATCCTCACCCTCGTACTCCTCCTCATCGGAAGAGTACCTCATCGCTCGTCGTCTCCTACTAGGTGAACCATGTGAAGATGTAGTAGGTGATCTAGGACGACGACGCAATGATGTGGGTGGCGCCTCAGACAGAAGAGAATGAGCATCAATCTGTAAAGGTGATGGAGTAGGGCATACCGACATGCGTGCCGTAGCTCGATGGGCAAAGCGTGGTGCCACACGAGCCAAAGCCTGATGAAGAGTAAGCTGCCTCGATGTACCAGGGAGCCCCAGAGAAGATGAGGGTCCCTGCGTAGATGCAGCAGGTAGTGCTGAAGTAGAAGCTGCCTGTGATACAATAGCTGAAGACATGGCCATCTGGTAAGGATCATCAGATGCCATAGTGAACTGTGCAGGTAAAACCGGTGCAGTAAGAATGTCCTCGACGACATCGGGCATAAGGGAGGCCATAGTCTGTGACAACGGCGTAGGGTAGGTGTAAGTGTTTCAAAACAACTTAAATCACAACTCATAAAACCGTACCAAATATACCCATCAAATAATTCCATATATAATCTCAATAAAAGAATTTCAAACACCACATTACTAAAATGTTTATAAAACATATAGACCATATAAATCCTCGAGAACGCCATCTTATTACTAAAATCCATAAACCTCAAATCATCTCAATAAGTCTCAAATCTAACAATCATCTCAAATATCTCATAATACCTCAAATAATAGAAGATGCTTCGGCTTGGCAGGCTGGCGGGCGGTGGTCAAGGATCATTTTCTATAAAAATACGGTTATAGTTTAGGCGTTTATTTACCTAGTTCTCTATAACCTTGGCTCTGATACCAATCTGTAACACCCCCAAAATTTGATACAGCGGAAGACTCAACAAGCTTTCAGGGTGCTACGGGGATTGGTATCCAACACAAGACAATATAGAACGAGATAAAGTAAACATAGTAAAAACACAACCAAAACGGGGTTTTAAGGTTTACATTTATCCCAACATCATTCAGAGTCAGGCCCAAAATAAAATAACAATAGGTCCAAATTTAATTATCAGAGTTTAGAAAAATAGATCCATGAACCGTGAGCCTTGGCCGAGCCTCCCAATCCAAGCATGCACCTCAACACTTAATTACCTGAGAAAACGTGCTAAAAGTCAGCTTTCGCTGGTGAGATCATAGGTTTAAATTCAACTAACAATATAGTGGACATATACGCAAAACGCTTGCTAGCTAGACTAAGGATTCGCTAAAAGCCTGCGGATACCCTCCGCTCCAACAAAACACACGGATACCCTTCCGTACTAACATAACACACGGATATCCTTCCGTACTAACATAACACACAGATACCCTTCCGTACTAACATAGATATTCGGGTAGCCCCCGCAATACCAATAATAACTCGGATAACCTCCGGAATATTAATAACCTATAGGTGCACACTATAGTATCTAAGTAAGTCAACCTTGAATAGTACACACAACATATATGCGACTAAAGCTGACAATTCCAAATAACCAAATAAGCCAACCTTGAATAGTACACACGACATATATGTGACTAAAGCTGACAATCCGTCAATAACCAAATAAGCCAACCTTGAATAGTACACACGACATGTGTGACTAAAGCTGACAATAGATTCAAACTCAAATCTTATTTTATGAGTTGTGTTGCGTCTCTGTGTGAGTTGAGGTCTGGGGTTCGACCCTCAGCCTTAACTTTTTTACACAAAATCTTATTTTATTTTATTTTTCTTTTCTTTTTACTCTAAACACAGGTACATACATTCAAACTCAAATCTTCCTTTTTCTTGAAAACCAGATTTTCACCAAGTAAATCAAGGTTTACTCAAATTTACAAAAGCTTTTGTTTCACTTGTGTGTGTCTACTGCCAAGTCGACCCCCACAAATCCAACAAAGTTAAACAAGCTTAAGACTAGAATGAGCTCAACAACAACAACAATTTTTATAACAACAACAAAATCATTAACCAAATTAATAACAAGCACAACAACAAGGATCTTATCAATTAATACTACCATCAACTAAGCCACAGTAGCAGCAGTGGGCAAATAAACCAAAAAGGGGACTTAAAAACAAGTGTTAAATAAGCTTCAAAGGGAATCCTACCTCCTAATCATTAACTACTAACTAAGGGTCTGTCTAAAACACCCAAGAAAACCACCACTTGCCCAGAATTTACCATGTCATGGTCACTTTGAAGTTTGGGTCAGAATGGGTGCAAGGGGGAAAACCTTCCCTGCAGGTCTGTTTGGAGCAAGGCGGGGCCCACAATAAAAATCATAAAAATGAAACAAATATGGGAATCTATAGATGAGCTGAGATACTATAACCTGTGAAAATTTCAAAGCCTAAGTCACCTGTGAAAATTTCAAAGCCTGAGTCTAATCCTAAAAATCAAAACAATTCGTTGAGTTTTTGTGTTTTCTGCCTAAGTACAATTTTGACTTCACAAAATCTTTTGAAAAGTTGACTTAAATGAGTTTAGATCTATCCCAGTTGATCAATTTATGTTTGTAACCACTAAGTAAACCTAAATTAATCAATCTAACCTAGTTCTAAGCTGAATTTCAAGATTGAGTACACAAAATCTTACACAGGTGACTGCTAATGGCTTTCAAAAGAAATTCTGACTTTTTATGAACAAGAGACCTATATGATGGTCAATTTGGACCGTGTTGTAATTGAGAACAGTGAGCAAGTACATTTTACTCAAAATAACAACACCAACACAGGTTTACTACTTGTTCCAAACACCCCTGATTTGACTAATTTTAAAGGATTCCAAGGAAGGGGACTGAATTGGAACTCAAACTTAATCAATAATCTTATTATAAGTTATATAAGGCCTAATTTGACAGTAAACAACAACAAACAACTAATCTTAATTAACAATTTTCATGAACAAATTTTACTCAAAAACTTACTTGACCTCAAAGCTAGGAGTAATCAGAGAACTAGAACCACAAGGACCACTTATATGTCTCCCATGAGACCCTACCCCAAATCTCCATAACCATCTGCTACTGCTTCTTCTTCAATCTTCACTTTCCCATTTTTCTTTTGAATTTTAGCAATCTTTCTATTTTCCTTTTCTTTTCTGTTTTCTTATTTCCTTCTTGATTCAAAGCAACTCAATAGCATTTCAAAGATAATTTCTTACCACATATAACAACATTCAAAATAAATATAAGAAATCAAGAATTTGAAGTGAAATTCGAATTTGCAACAAATAGAACTTTAATTAACTTAAAAACTAGAAGTACAATACTAAATTTAAAGAGAAAAACAGAAAGATAAACTAAGATTGGATGCCCTTTGAGGCTACAATTAAGTCCCTATTTATACTATGAATTGAGAGTTAGGTACACAATTGCAGCTCTTGTCTTCATGCTCTGGACTTTGGTCATCAACTTCATCTCATCTCATTTGTCATTAAATCCCAGCCCTTGAATGGTCTTCAAGTAAATCATAGCCTTTGAACTGAATCTTGGCTCCAAAACCATATAGTGGATTGCCAGCGTGGTTATGTGTAACACCCCCAAAATTTGATACAGCGGAAGACTCAACAAGCTTTCGGGGTGCTACGGGGATTGGTATCCAACACAAGACAATATAGAACGAGATAAAGTAAACATAGTAAAAACACAACCAAAACGGGGTTTTAAGGTTTACATTTATCCCAACATCATTCAGAGTCAGGCCCAAAATAAAATAACAATAGGTCCAAATTTAATTATCAGAGTTTAGAAAAATAGATCCATGAACCGTGAGCCTTGGCCGAGCCTCCCAATCCAAGCATGCACCTCAACACTTAATTACCTGAGAAAACGTGCTAAAAGTCAGCTTTCGCTGGTGAGATCATAGGTTTAAATTCAACTAACAATATAGTGGACATATACGCAAAACGCTTGCAAGCTAGACTAAGGATTCGCTAAAAGCCTGCGGATACCCTCCGCTCCAACAAAACACACGGATACCCTTCCGTACTAACATAACACACGGATACCCTTCCGTACTAACATAACACACGGATACCCTTCCGTACTAACATAGATATTCGGGTAGCCCCCGCAATACCAATAATAACTCGAATAACCTCCGGAATATTAATAACCTATAGGTGCACACTATAGTATCTAAGTAAGTCAACCTTGAATAGTACACACAATATATATGCGACTAAAGCTGACAATTCCAAATAACCAAATAAGCCAACCTTGAATAGTACACACGACATATATGTGACTAAAGCTGACAATCCGTCAATAACCAAATAAGCCAACCTTGAATAGTACACACGACATGTGTGACTAAAGCTGACAATAGATCCTAGTCCATACGCATAGCAAGTTTTAGAAAGAATATAGAAGCGATAATAGTCCACATAAATAATTTGCACGTTTCTCACCCCAAGTATTGAAAACATAGTTCAAGATTAAAAGTGGGGCTATGACTCACCTCAAGTCCAGAAAATAGCAAGACGAGGTAGGTAGAAATAAGACGTATGATAACTCACGAAACAGCAACTACGGACTTGGCACGACCTAACAATATTAACTCTTTCAGAAATCATTTCCTCAAATATATAATATTCCCAAACCCGGACGAGAATCCGTTTTATTTCCGAAAATCCATTTCGTATTAGTTTGGTGTATTTGCGTTTGGTATCCATACGGGTAGTGGGTCGACTCAAAACAAACCGAAGAAAGATCACATATAGAAAGATAAATAAACTATAGATATAATATTAGCCCAATATATTATTTAAATAAATCGCTAAAGTTTACCAAATCCGTCGATTTGATAATCCTCATATTTATTTACGTAACATACCGTTCCAAGATTACACCCAACCTAAAGCACATAGCACATAATTACTATATAGTATATATCATAGTTTAATAAATTCCTCATATATATCGTCAAATTGGCCAGATTTCCCGATATATACACTCGCAATCTATTACACTTTACATATACTACAACCTATGGGCGTCGTAGGATACGATGCCCACTAATATGTTTATTTCGTATAACCAAATAACCCGGCTCAACCTTACGGTTAAGTGGTTATTTAATTATAGGAAACGTCTATATTAGTCGTCATATATCCGTGACAACACGAACGTCATAAATAGTAACTTACCTGGACCCGAGTGACAACAATTTCGTCTAACTCAATAAGTTTATCCGTTATATATCCGAAATGACATTTTATTAAACGTTTCATAATTGTCGGGAGTTTCCCGTTTTATAACACAATTTTTATAATAATAATACGTTCAATAATATTACGCCACTTTCGTAGCCTAATATATATCTAATCGTATTATTTATAATACGACTCGTGATTATTATTATTATTAATATACGCGCTTATATAGTTATATATACGTTATTCACGTATATATATATTCATATAAACGTTCATATTATCAATAATGATTATTACGAGTTTTATTATTTTCGTTTTAGTTTTAATAGTTATTGAGTTATACGAAATGGTCATATGTCCGAGTCATGACTCTCGGCTCATTGTCCAAGTCCAATAATAAGCAAAAGTCATAAAATAACAAATCTCCGTCCAATCACAATCTCAAACCACGGGCTACAACAATAGGGTCCGACTACGGCACCCGACTAACCTATCTCCGTCAATCTAACGACCGTCTCACAATCGGTCCCCAATAACTCTTACCAATCGACAACAACTCCACAATACCAATAATCAATATCCAATGTCGAGACCAAACACGGTCTCGACCCAACCAAAAGTATTCGGCCGAAATGAAATACCACAACAATGTAACCAATAAGTTCACAATTATTTCAAGAATTACCATTAACAAAGTTAATGTGTGGGTCGGTTTACCAAGCCGACCCGAGCCCTCGACTCACTTGAGTCTCGGCTCCAAACTGCGAGTCACTTGGACTCGAGCCAACACATAAGCATCATATAGCTCACAAGAGCCTAACCAAGTAATCATTTAAACCCATTCGACCCAATGGTCAAATCGGCAACAAAATAATACGCGGCTAAAAGGCCGCGACCCACAAGGGTCGAACCACAACAATACTCGAGCTCAAGGCTCGAACCACAACTCAACGAGAACCCCAATACGGGTCTCGGCGTGGTCATACGAGCATCAATGGAAACCCCGAGACCACACGGGTCTCGGTTAGCTCGGTTCGAAGGTCAACACCCTCGACAACAACCAAACAATAATCACCAAGGGACCAAAGCCACACATGGCTCGGACCACAAATAAGCCGAGAGCCTAGCTCTCGGTTCCGAGTCAACCATACCCAAAACCATGAAAACCCGGATACCAAACCTTAATTTTTTTCACTAAAACATCATTTCCATTAAAGATCAATTCGATTCTCAACATAATAATCCGTGTAGCCACGGATAAATGCCAAATCGTGGCACCCAAAACCCAAGAATAACTCCTTCTCACCTTCTTGGACCTCCAAATGAATGGATCTAGTAAGGCTATTAAAAATTCGAACGGATTAGTGCAAGTTTGATGGTGTTAACGGAGGTTCTAGGGTAAGTATCATATACCAAATGAAAGAGGGTGAAGAGAGGAAGAAGATGGTGGTAATTGTTTTGCTGGGTGGTCGGAGATGCGGCGGTGGTGGCCGGAAATAAGGTTCGGCGGCTAGGGTTAAGGTGTGGGGGAGATGATGGGTTAGAGAGAGAGAATGAGTGAATGGTTGTGTTTGTGTTTGTTTGTGTGTGTACCGAAAATCACAACCACAGGGACCATATATTGTAGTTTACTTCTTTTTATTTATTTATTTTTTTAAAGTTAATAATAATAATAATAATAATAATAATAATAATAATAATAATAATAATAATAATAATAATAATAATAATAATAATAATAATAATAATAATAATAATAATAATAATATTATTATTATTATTACGGTGGAGCGGGTAACGCGGGTAATTGTAAAAACACGTGGCCCGAACCCGAACTCATTTTTAAACTTCAATATCACTCGAGAACATCTCGTAAATAATTAAAAATATAATCGGACTCGTTAAGACGAATCATAAACTGTCGTTAGGTAATCCTAGTGCCAAAGTCAACGTAGTACCATGTGAGAATTCAAATATACATCACCGATCATTTCATCAAAAATGAATTATGAACATAATTCACGAATTCCATAATGTCATTAATTAAAAACATCTATAAAATAGGTCTTACAAGTTCGTTGTGAAATGAAAATTTCAAATAAAAATTATAAACGAACTTAAATCGTAATGCGGGTTTTTAAAATAGCTCCCTAAACTGCCGGTTGTCACATTGTGGGTTAGGTAGGGTTTGTGAGGTGGGGAGAAATAGTAGTGGGATTGGAGTTGGTGTTTGAGGGTGATGGGAGGATGGTGATGGGAGGTTTGGAGGGTTGCAGGTTTACGTGTGAGGAAGGAGGGAAAGGGATGGTGTTGACTGGTCAAAGAAGATACGTTTTTACTAATAAAACGTTCAAAGTAGGTTTGGGCTTAGGGTTAGGTGTTTGGGCTTTAGGGGATACATGGGCCTTGGGAGGGTTGTGGATTTGGTGGGCTGGTAATTATGTTTATGGATTGGGTTGATTTTGTGTTTGGTATTAAGGGTATCCGTTTGGTTTGTAACTTATAAAACCCAAGGACCAAACTTGCACATTGCTGAAACTTGAGGGTTAACTTTGCCAAATATTCCAAAGTATTACAAGGACTAAACATGCCACATATTCAATTTCCAAAGGTCCTAAATGTTTAATTTTCCAAAATGAATTTCCCGAGGACCAATTTTGCCAAATTTCAAACTTCAGGGACCAAACTTGTAAATTTTCCAAAGTTTTTTTACCCAAAGATCATTTATGATTTATTTTGACTTTTAAAGAGTTTGGGTTGACTTTTCTTTGAAATAAATGCTCAGGGACTAGTTTTGTCAAATTTTGAAAGTCGGGGGACTGAAACTGCCAATTATGCAAATTTTGTTCGTTTTTCGTTTGTTTTCACTCGTTTTGCATCAGAAACATATAAAACACGATCTTTGGGATTTTCTTTGTATTTTGGTGCATTTTTTAGTGTTTTTAATCGTTTTGCAGTTCAGATTTGACTAAAAATGATGAGTATTTACATACTCATCAATCTCCCACACTAAACTATTGCTAGTCCCTAGCAATCTTTTTGAGAAAAATTCATGGATTTGAAGTCTCTTTACCAAAAGCCATCACTTCTGGAGTAGCCGAATGTTTTGGGTTCAAGTAAGAATTATGGTCCATCCGATGACCATGCGATTTTTAGCAAACCACCAGCTTTCAACGGTTTTGATTTGTCTTTACCAGAAGCTGTTTGCTTCTGGACTAGCCAACTCTTGATGAAACAGTCAACATCTTGGTGAGTTGATTACCAATTAAGGTTTTTCCACTGCCTTTACCACAAGCCATAATCTTGCGGGCTAGCCAACTCATTTACTATTGAGGATATGGGGAGTTGAGGTACCATACAATTTTGGGCAAATTGCAAGCCATCAACGGGTTTGAGCTATCTTTACCAAGAGCCGTTTGCTCCTGGATTAGCCAATCCTTTTGTCGTTTAGACACGGCGGACTAATAACCACAAAAAATTTTGAAATAAAGTGAAAAAAATTTTAAAATTTTTGGCCAAAAACGGGGGTACTAGACGGTATAATTTGATAAAATTCGCTAGAATTTTCCCCTCCCCCACACTTAGAATTGAATATTGTCCTCAATATTCAAAGTCCCGGCTATTATGCCGAATCCTTGAATGAAAGTAGATAATATTAGAAACTAACTGTGGGAACGTCATTTTTCATTTTTCACTTTATTTATACAAACACACATTTTTTTTTGAAGATATATACATCGCAAATAGCTGCAGGGGGTGGCCACTCCCCCACACTAGGGTGTTAGAAAGTAGAAAGAAATAGAGACACGGGTGAAAACCCATGTTGTTGCTACTGTTTTTGTTTATCGAGTCGCTAGCTTGACTCGATCCCCGAATTCATTGGTCCATGGGGAAAGTTTGGAGGTCTGGGACAATTGGTGGTATGTCCCCTCCAAAATAGTGTTTCAACCGATGCCCATTTACTTTAAAATTCGGACCGTCGTCTTGAGATAACTCGACGGTGCCATAAGAAAAAACTTTGGCAACGGTGAAAGGTCCAGTCCAGCGGGTTTTAAGCTTACCCGAAAAGATCTTTAATCGAGAGTTAAAAAGAAGGACTCGGTCACCAACGTTGAAAACGCGGTTCTTGATTTTGGAGTCATGGATCTTCTTTGTTTTCTCTTTATAGATTAAAGATTTTTCGTAAGCTTGATCACGAAGTTCATTGAGTTCATTGAGATGAACTTTCTTATGATCACCCGCAGACTTAAGATCGAAATTGGCATTCTTCGAAGCACAATAGGCTTTGTGCTTGAGATCAATCGGTAGATGGCACGCTTTTCCATACACGAGCTTATAAGGAGTACACCCGATGGGTGTTTTATAAGCTGTGCGAAAAGCCCATAGAGCGTCATCTAACTTGTCCAACTAAGAGGCACGGTTTTCGCCTACGGTTCTTTCAAGAATCCTTTTCAAACCACGGTTTGAAACCTCCACTTGCCCACTTGTTTGTGGGTAATAAGCGGTAGCAAGTCGGTGAGTGACACCATACTTGAGCATGACTTTTGCAAATTGCTCGTTGCAAAAGTGAGTACCGCGTTCACTAATGATAGCACGGGGAGTTCCAAACCTGGAGAAGAGAGATTTCAAAAACTTTACAACTACTCGGACATCGTTGGTTGGGAGAGCTTTTGCTTCGACCCATTTTGACAAGTAGTCAATGGCCACGAGTATGTACTTATTCCCTCGTGAAGACGGGAACGGCCCCATAAAGTCTATGCCCCAAACATCAAAGATCTCACAAACTTGGATGACATTTTGTGGCATTTCATCCCGTTGTGTTATCTTTCCTTGACGTTGACACGAGTCGCAAGATTTGACTAGGTCATGGGCGTCTTTGTAAATGGTGGGCCAATAAAAACCGGACTCAAATACTTTTCGAGCGGTGTAGTTCGGGCCATGATGTCCCCCAGTGGGTCCATTATGACAAGCCTTATGGATTTCCATGGCTTCTTGGCCATGAACACACCTTCGAATAACCTGATCCGCACAGATTTTAAACAGATAGGGATCGTCCCAAAAGTAGTGATTAACATCTTTGAAAAACTTGCTCTTTTGGTGAGACGACATCCCTTTAACAACGAAGTTCCCCGCATGGTAGTTTGCAAAGTCGGCAAACCATGGGGTACTAGAATCACCACGAGAGGAAATCACATTAAGTGTCTCTAGAGGAAATGTTTCATTTATCTCCTTTTTCTCAAGAACACCTTGATGAGGATTTTCCAATCGGGAAAGATGGTCAGCAGCGAGGTTCTCGACTCCTTTTTTATCACGAATGATGATATCAAATTCTTGTAGGAGGAGAACCCAGCGGAGTAATCTCGGCTTTGCATCTTGCTTGGCAAAGAGATATTTGAGAGCCGAGTGATCCGTGTACACTATGCATTTAGTCAAGATTAAGTATGGCCGAAACTTCTCAAACGCATACACCACGGCTAGTAATTCTTTTTCCGTTGTGGTGTAGTGAGCTTGAGCTTCGGTCAAGGTTTTGCTTGCATAATGAATCGGCTGAAAGTGTTTGGTTTTTCGTTGCCCCAAGACCGCACCTATTGCAAAGTCACTTGCTTCACACATAAGTTCGAAAGGTAGGTCCCAATCGGGGGCAACTAGAATGGGTGCCTCGGTAAGCTTTTTCTTGAGAGTTTGAAAAGCTTCGATGCACTCGTCGGAAAAGATAAATGGAGTCTCTTTTTCAAGAAGTCGGGTCATAGGCCTAGCTATCTTCGAGAAATCTTGAATGAATCTACGATAGAAGCCAGCATGACTCAGGAAACTCTGAACACCTTTAACAGTAGTGGGAGGAGGAAGCTTAACAATGACATCGATTTTAGCTTTATCAACCTCAATCCCACTCTTGGAAATCTTATGGCCAAGGACAATTCCTTCCTTGACCATGAAATGACTTTTCTCCCAATTTAGACTAAGATTGGTGTCTTCACACCTTTGAAGCATTTTGTCTAAATTGGCGAGACATGACTCGAATGAATTCCCAACGACCGAAAAATCATCCATGAAGACCTCCACTGTTTTCTCAATCATGTCGTGAAAAATGTCCATCATGCATCTTTGAAACGTGCCCGGAGCATTGCACAAGCCAAAACGCATGCGTCGATAAGCAAATGTTCCGTATGGACACGTGAAACTTGTTTTTTCTTGATCTTGAGGATCGATGGGAATTTGGAAATAACCCGAAAAACCGTCAAGGAAACAATAGTATTCGTTTCCCGCCAATCTTTCGAGCATTTGATCCATGAAAGGTAATGGAAAGTGGTCTTTACGGTGGCGTCATTCAATTTTCGATAATCAATGCAAACGCGCCAACCCGTTACCAATCGAGTAGGAATTAACTCATTATCATCATTTTTTACAACCGTTATGCCACCTTTCTTAGGCACACAATGAACGGGACTCACCCAAGGACTATCCGAAATAGGATAAATCAAACCGGCATCAAGAAGTTTTATGACCTCTTGCTTGATAACCTCATGAATTTTAGGATTTACCCTTCTTTGTTGTTGAACCGCCGGTTTAAAGTCATCCTCCATCAAAATCTTGTGCATACAAAATTCCGGGTTAATACCCTTGATGTCGGAAAGTCTCCAAGCGATGGCTCGCTTGTGTGACTTTAGAACCTTGAGAAGAGCGGTTTTTTTTTCCTCATTCAAGTCTTTAGCAATTATGACGGGAAACTTATCGTCGCCCTCCAAAAATGCGTACTCGAGATGAGGCGGAAATTCCTTGAGTTCGACCTCAGGTCATCAGTTTTTTCAACGTCTTTGACTTCCATGTTATGAAGTTCTTTTGGAGGAAGAGATGATGGAACATCATTAAGCAACTTCTCAAGTAGAACTGTAGAAGTATGTCTTCCTCGGGATTGATAGAATCATGATCAACATGAGAATCACATGACAAACAAGCTTCAATTTCTTCCAAAATGAAGTCACCTCCCAGAAATGGAGTAAGAGAGGGGGGAGAGACGTCAATGGAAGAATTGATTGATCCTTGCACATTTAACACTTCTTCAAAATGGTCATCGCATGCAAAATCGATGACATCAAGTCGGTTAATTTCTTCTCGTTCAAGTTCAAGAAGATCTTTAGAAGTGTTTTCAATGTTAATGACCAATTTTTCGTCGCCAACTCTTAGAGTCATTTCACCTTCGAAGACGTCGATTAATGCACGAGCCGTTTTTAAGAATGGTCTTCCCAAAATAAGGGGAACACGAGGATCAGCATCAAAATCAACGACTACAAATTTGGCAGGAAAATGGAACTTGCCGACCTTCACAAAGACATCTTTAGCAATACCTTTCGGGATCGTAACCGAACGGGTTGCTAATTCTAGAGTCATTCGTGTTGGTGTAAGCTCGGGAAGTGAAAGTTTTTGCCAAATAGAGAAAGGCATAAGATTTATGCTAGCGCCAAGATCGGCCAAGGCGAAGCACTCTTCAAGCTTTTGGAAATCATAAGGAATGAGAAATTTCCCGGGGTCTCCTAATTTTTCGGGAAGTTTCTTTAGAAGCACCGCCAAACAATTTTCATTCAAACGAATTTTAGTGAGTTCGAACAATTTCTCTTTGTTACTTAGAAGACTCTTGAAAGTGGAAGCAAACTTGGGCATATAGAGAAGAGCATCCGCGAAACTAATGTTGAAGTGTAATTTTTGAAATATTTCAAGAAACTTCTTCATTTGATCATTAGTTTGCTCACGGAGTCTTTGATCATTTAAACGCGAAGGATAAGGTATTGAAGCTTTTGGTTGAACGGGATTTTTCGAGGGTTCAAAAACAATTCCTAGTTTGGATTTGGTTTTTGAGACAACATGAGGTTGGACGTGTGCGGTACTTCATGTGCTAGTAATTTGCACTTTGTCCTTTGTAGCCTCATGTTCACGTTCCACTACCTCAGGAGGAGAAGAAGATGAGGTAGTAGGAATCGCGGGTCCATCATAAGAAACTCCACTACGGGTTGTGATCGCCTTTACATCGCCCTTCGGGTTGGCGATCGTGTTGCTTGGTAGTGTTCCCGATCCCGAAGGTCGATCATTTAAAGACTTCTTTAGTTTAGAAATTTGACCGATCAACAACTTGTTAGTTTCTTCTTGAGCTTTCATAAATTGTTTCAATAACTCATCGGTTGATGATTGAGGTTGAACAACGGCTTGATTTTGAGGAAAATTTTGAGCTCGGTTGTTTTGATTGAAACCTTGATTTTGAAAATTTCCATGGTTTTGGTTACCATGAAAATTGTTTCCTTGATTGAAATTACCATAGCTTTGGTTTCTATTCAAGTTTCCTTGATTTTGAGAACCTTGATTGTAATTTCCCCCTTGATTTGGATATTGATTCATAGGGGCCTGAAATTGGTTTTGAACATTCGGGTTTCTTTGTTGTTGATTTTGATTGAATCGATTTGGATTATTGGGTTGAGAAAAACCGGGTGGACCACTTTAATTGTTAGCGCGGTAATTTGGTTCCATTTGAGGACGGTATTGGTTACCTCCTTGATTAGAACTACCGGCTATTGCATTGACTTCAAAAGGATTGCCAACGGTGGCAGTACAATTGTAGTATGCGTGTGGACCACCACAAGTAACACAAACGTCAACCTTTTTGACTTCAGCAGGTTGAGAAGAAACTTTCTTAGTTTTGGTGAGAACCAAAGCATGAATAGCTTCCGTGAGCTTGTCAAGTCTAGCATCGGTGCTAGATTGAGCCACGGGTGATGAGGAAGAAGGACCAACATTAACTTGGGAAACAACCGATTTGCTTCGTGGAATGCGGACCTTAGATTTATTTTCAATGATCATCAAAGCATCTTTGGTGGTGCGATTCAAGAAATTACCTCCCGCGGAGGCATTGAGAGAGTCTTGATCGACTTGGCTCACACCATTATAGAAAGTGTCGAGTTGCATTAACTTAGAGAAACCGTGATGAGGGAAGCATGTCCTTGTAACGATCCCATGCCTCACCGAATGATTCATCGAATTTATGCATGAATTTCATGATCTCATTCTTGAGGGCGGTGGTTTTAGATGGAGGAAAGAACTCATTCACAAACTTCTTGACCAAATCTTCCCATGTTTCAATTGATCGAGGGGGTTATTTGTCTAGCCAATTCTTGGCAGCCCCATCGAGAGAAAACGGGAAGATAGAAGTTTGATAGCTTCCTCAGGGACATTTTTGCATTTGATGGTAGACGTGATTTTGTTAAACCATCGAATGTGATCTTGAGGATCGTCCCTCTCGAAACCATAGAATTGACGCGAGGTGACTAAGTTTATCAACCCCGTCTTAAGCTCGAAATTGACAGCCACGATGGCTGGAATGATGATAGCATCTCCGTAACCCTCGATGGGTGCTTGGAGAAGCTCATTCATAGTGGGCTCGGCCGCCATGATTGGAATAGTACGAATCTTGGGTTCGCCTATTCGATTGGCACGTCGTCGATTACGCCTTCTTCTTGGAATGTTATTAAGCGATTGCAAAGGACTTGTTGACGTAGACGAACGCGTGCGCATGCACCACAAAAAATATCAATTAAAACAAAACCACTTTAACGAAAAGCGAACTTAAACCAATAATCAAGAACGCAAGGTCGACTTCTAAAGAAAAACGCACAAAGGAGTGGGAGAGAAGAATGGATCTCTCACTGGGCGAAGTTCGTTGGATCGCCACATACCGTTTCGACTCCTCTTAAAGTGTGTTTCTCATTTAAAAGTTTTCCAAAACGCAAGTGATACAAAGGCAAGTTTTGATCTTTGGTTTGGGAACTTATTATGGTCACACCCTCAGTTGGTAGGTGTTCTGCCTTGGTTTACGGTGGTAAGATTTTAATGTTGTTATTATTAAACAAAGAAACGAGAAAATCTTTTTGTGTCTTTCTTATCTTTTATAGATATAATATATATATAGAAACAAAAGAAAAATATTTTTGGTTTTTATAAGTTTTATAAAAGCGTAACTTCTTGCGAAGGTTCTACAAGACTAATCGTCTAAACCTTATCGAGACTTTCGACACACAGCCTCCCGGCAGCGGCGCCATTTGATTCGTTGTGTTTTGGTGTGTGCAAACAACAATTTATCAAAATATCAACAAACGTGAGGTTTAATTTGTCGTGAGACAAATAAACGTTAAGTAATACGAGTAAACCGTTTAGGAAAACGATTACCTCGCAAAACTTGTGAAAGTGATATTCAAATTGTGAGACCGGGAAGTGATTTCCCGGGTTGTACCCCAACGAGGTGTGAATGGAAAGCTTCGAATGAGATTGAGATTAAAATCTTGTATGATTGGAAAGGTTATTTGGTGTTACGATACGTTAAATTAACGAAATTGAAAATTAACTAACGAAGGTGAAAATAAATTAACCTAAGGCAACTAACAAACTAAGAAATACCTAAAACACTACGGGAAATCATAATTAGTTATCGGGAATCCTAAAACGTTAACTAAATTAAAAACGCAAAAGTTATTTAAAAATTACGCGAGTGCGCAAAATAAAACGCGAGTTTTGAGTTAGAAAGGTCCTACGGGTTTACGAATGATTTTCCTACGCACTAAATCACAAAAGAAAATTTTGAAAAAAAAAGAAAATTAATTTTTCAATAAAAATCCACTTTATTACGGATTAAATACAATTTAAAACTAATTAATTCGTGATAAATAAATTATAAAGCCTAAAAATTTGAAACCTTTTTTGGAAATTAGCTTATACTAATATTAACCTTAGAAAAATGCAAAATCAGAAAAAACTTTTACCAATAAGCTGTTATAAGCCCAAACAGTTTAAATAAGCTAATAATGGTGTGAGAAATAAACTAAGACAAAAGATTTAATGAATAGAAACAATTGACAAAAGACCCAAGGGCGCAGTTGGTATTTGTGAGTTGTGTTGCGTCTCTGTGTGAGTTGAGGTCTGGGGTTCGACCCTCAGCCTTAACTTTTTTACACAAAATCTTATTTTATTTTATTTTTCTTTTCTTTTTACTCTAAACACAGGTACATACATTCAAACTCGAATCTTCCTTTTTCTTGAAAACCAGATTTTCACCAAGTAAATCAAGGTTTACTCAAATTTACAAAAGCTTTTGTTTCACTTGTGTGTGTCTACTGCCAAGTCGACCCCCACAAATCCAACAAAGTTAAACAAGCTTAAGACTAGAATGAGCTCAACAACAACAACAATTTTTATAACAACAACAAAATCATTAACCAAATTAATAACAAGCACAACAACAAGGATCTTATCAATTAATACTACCATCAACTAAGCCACAGTAGCAGCAGTGGGCAAATAAACCAAAAAGGGGACTTAAAAACAAGTGTTAAATAAGCTTCAAAGGGAATCCTACCTCCTAATCATTAACTACTAACTAAGGGTCTGTCTAAAACACCCAAGAAAACCACCACTTGCCCAGAATTTACCATGTCATGGTCACTTTGAAGTTTGGGTCAGAATGGGTGCAAGGGGGAAAACCTTCCCTGCAGGTCTGTTTGGAGCAAGGCGGGGCCCACAATAAAAATCATAAAAATGAAACAAATATGGGAATCTATAGATGAGCTGAGATACTATAACCTGTGAAAATTTCAAAGCCTAAGTCACCTGTGAAAATTTCAAAGCCTGAGTCTAATCCTAAAAATCAAAACAATTCGTTGAGTTTTTGTGTTTTCTGCCTAAGTACAATTTTGACTTCACAAAATCTTTTGAAAAGTTGACTTAAATGAGTTTAGATCTATCCCAGTTGATCAATTTATGTTTGTAACCACTAAGTAAACCTAAATTAATCAATCTAACCTAGTTCTAAGCTGAATTTCAAGATTGAGTACACAAAATCTTACACAGGTGACTGCTAATGGCTTTCAAAAGAAATTCTGACTTTTTATGAACAAGAGACCTATATGATGGTCAATTTGGACCGTGTTGTAATTGAGAACAGTGAGCAAGTACATTTTACTCAAAATAACAACACCAACACAGGTTTACTACTTGTTCCAAACACCCCTGATTTGACTAATTTTAAAGGATTCCAAGGAAGGGGACTGAATTGGAACTCAAACTTAATCAATAATCTTATTATAAGTTATATAAGGCCTAATTTGACAGTAAACAACAACAAACAACTAATCTTAATTAACAATTTTCATGAACAAATTTTACTCAAAAACTTACTTGACCTCAAAGCTAGGAGTAATCAGAGAACTAGAACCACAAGGACCACTTATATGTCTCCCATGAGACTCTACCCCAAATCTCCATAACCATCTGCTACTGCTTCTTCTTCAATCTTCAATTTCCCATTTTTTTTTTTGAATTTTAGCAATCTTTCTATTTTCCTTTTCTTTTCTGTTTTCTTATTTCCTTCTTGATTCAAAGCAACTCAATAGCATTTCAAAGATAATTTCTTACCACATATAACAACATTCAAAATAAATATAAGAAATCAAGAATTTGAAGTGAAATTCGAATTTGCAACAAATAGAACTTTGATTAACTTAAAAACTAGAAGTACAATACTAAATTTAAAGAGAAAAACAGAAAGATAAACTAAGATTGGATGCCCTTTGAGGCTACAATTAAGTCCCTATTTATACTATGAATTGAGAGTTAGGTACACAATTGCAGCTCTTGTCTTCATGCTCTGGACTTTGGTCATCAACTTCATCTCATCTCATTTGTCATTAAATCCCAGCCCTTGAATGGTCTTCAAGTAAATCATAGCCTTTGAACTGAATCTTGGCGCCAAAACCATATAGTGGATTGCCAGTGTGGTTATGTGTAACACCCCCAAAATTTGATACAGCGGAAGACTCAACAAGCTTTCGGGGTGCTACGGGGATTGGTATCCAACACAAGACAATATAGAACGAGATAAAGTAAACATAGTAAAAACACAACCAAAACGGGGTTTTAAGGTTTACATTTATCCCAACATCATTCAGAGTCAGGCCCAAAATAAAATAACAATAGGTCCAAATTTAATTATCAGAGTTTAGAAAAATAGATCCATGAACCGTGAGCCTTGGCCGAGCCTCCCAATCCAAGCATGCACCTCAACACTTAATTACCTGAGAAAACGTGCTAAAAGTCAGCTTTCGCTGGTGAGATCATAGGTTTAAATTCAACTAACAATATAGTGGACATATACGCAAAACGCTTGCTAGCTAGACTAAGGATTCGCTAAAAGCCTGCGGATACCCTCCGCTCCAACAAAACACACGGATACCCTTCCGTACTAACATAACACACGGATACCCTTCCGTACTAACATAACACACGGATACCCTTCCATACTAACATAGATATTCGGGTAGCCCCCGCAATACCAATAATAACTCGGATAACCTCCGGAATATTAATAACCTATAGGTGCACACTATAGTATCTAAGTAAGTCAACCTTGAATAGTACACACAACATATATGCGACTAAAGCTGACAATTCCAAATAACCAAATAAGCCAACCTTGAATAGTACACACGACATATATGTGACTAAAGCTGACAATCCGTCAATAACCAAATAAGCCAACCTTGAATAGTACACACGACAAGTGTGACTAAAGCTGACAATAGATCCTAGTCCATACGCATAGCAAGTTTTAGAAAGAATATAGAAGCGATAATAGTCCACATAAATAATTTGCACGTTTCTCACCCCAAGTATTGAAAACATAGTTCAAGATTAAAAGTGGGGCTATGACTCACCTCAAGTCCAGAAAATAGCAAGACGAGGTAGGTAGAAATAAGACGTATGATAACTCACGAAACAGCAACTACGGACTTGGCACGACCTAACAATATTAACTCTTTCAGAAATCATTTCCTCAAATATATAATATTCCCAAACCCGGACGAGAATCCGTTTTATTTCCGAAAATCCATTTCGTATTAGTTTGGTGTATTTGCGTTTGGTATCCATACGGGTAGTGGGTCGACTCAAAACAAACCGAAGAAAGATCACATATAGAAAGATAAATAAACTATAGATCTAATATTAGCCCAATATATTATTTAAATAAATCGCTAAAGTTTACCAAATCCGTCGATTTGATAATCCTCATATTTATTTACGTAACATACTGTTCCAAGATTACACCCAACCTAAAGCACATAGCACATAATTACTATATAGTATATATCATAGTTTAATAAATTCCTCATATATATCGTCAAATTGGCCAGATTTCCCGATATATACACTCGCAATCTATTACACTTTACATATACTACAACCTATGGGCGTCGTAGGATACGATGCCCACTAATATGTTTATTTTGTATAACCAAATAACCCGGCTCAACCTTACGGTTAAGTGGTTATTTAATTATAGGAAACGTCTATATTAGTCGTCATATATCCGTGACAACACGAACGTCACAAATAGTAACTTACCTGGACCCGATTGACAACAATTTCGTCTAACTCAATAAGTTTATCCGTTATATATCCGAAATGACATTTTATTAAACGTTTCATAATTGTCAGGAGTTTCCCGTTTTATAACACAATTTTTATAATAATAATACGTTCAATAATATTACGCCACTTTCGTAGCCTAATATATATCTAATCGTATTATTTATAATACGACTCGTGATTATTATTATTATTAATATACGCGCTTATATAATTATATATACGTTATTCACGTATATATATATTCATATAAACGTTCATATTATCAATAATGATTATTACGAGTTTTATTATTTTCGTTTTAGTTTTAATAGTTATTGAGTTATACGAAATGGTCATATGTCCGAGTCATGACTCTCGGCTCATTGTCCAAGTCCAATAATAAGCAAAAGTCATAAAATAACAAATCTCCGTCCAATCACAATCTCAAACCACGGGCTACAACAATAGGGTCCGACTACGGCACCCGACTAACCTATCTCTGTCAATCTAACGACCGTCTCACAATCGGTCCCCAATAACTCTTACCAATCGACAACAACTCCACAATACCAATAATCAATATCCAATGTCGAGACCAAACACGGTCTCGACCCAACCAAAAGTATTCGGCCGAAATGAAATACCACAACAATGTAACCAATAAGTTCACAATTATTTCAAGAATTACCATTAACAAAGTTAATGTGTGGGTCGGTTTACCAAGCCGACCCGAGCCCTCGACTCACTTGAGTCTCGGCTCCAAACTGCGAGTCACTTGGACTCGAGCCAACACATAAGCATCATATAGCTCACAAGAGCCTAACCAAGTAATCATTTAAACCCATTCGACCCAATGGTCAAATCGGCAACAAAATAATATGCGGCTAAAAGGCCGCGACCCACAAGGGTCGAACCACAACAATACTCGAGCTCAAGGCTCGAACCACAACTCAACGAGAACCCCAATACGGGTCTCGGCGTGGTCATACGAGCATCAATGGAAACCCCGAGACCACACGGGTCTCGGTTAGCTCGGTTCGAAGGTCAACACCTTCGACAACAACCAAACAATAATCACCAAGGGACCAAAGCCACACATGGCTCGGACCACAAATAAGCCGAGAGCCTAGCTCTCGATTCCGAGTCAACCATACCCAAAACCATGAAAACCCGGATACCAAACCTTAATTTTTATCACTAAAACATCATTTCCATTAAAGATCAATTCGATTCTCAACATAATAATCCGTGTAGCCACGGATAAATGCCAAATCGTGGCACCCAAAACCCAAGAATAACTCCTTCTCACCTTCTTGGACCTCCAAATGAATGGATCTAGTAAGGCTATTAAAAATTCGAACGGATTAGTGCAAGTTTGATGGTGTTAACGGAGGTTCTAGGGTAAGTGTCATATACCAAATGAAAGAGGGTGAAGAGAGGAAGAAGATGGTGGTAATTGTTTTGCTGGGTGGTCGGAGATGCGGCGGTGGTGGCCGGAAATAAGGTTCGGCGGCTAGGGTTAAGGTGTGGGGGAGATGATGGGTTAGAGAGAGAGAATGAGTGAATGGTTGTGTTTGTGTTTGTTTGTGTGTGTACCGAAAATCACAACCACAGGGACCATATATTGTAGTTTACTTCTTTTTATTATTTATTTTTTTTTAAAGTTATTAATAATAATAATAATAATAATAATAATAATAATAATAATAATAATAATAATAATAATAATAATAATAATAATAATAATAATAATAATATTATTATTACGGTGGAGCGGGTAACGCGGGTAATTGTAAAAACATGTGGCCCGAACCCGAACTCATTTTTAAACTTCAATATCACTCGAGAACATCTCGTAAATAATTAAAAATATAATCGGACTCGTTAAGACGAATCATAAACTGTCGTTAGGTAATCCTAGTGCCAAAGTCAACATAGTACCATGTGAGAATTCAAATATACATCACCGATCATTTCATCAAAAATGAATTATGAACATAATTCACGAATTCCATAATGTCATTAATTAAAAACATCTATAAAATAGGTCTTACAAGTTCGTTGTGAAATGAAAATTTCAAATAAAAATTATAAACGAACTTAAATCGTAATGTGGGTTTTTAAAATAGCTCCCTAAACTGCCGGTTGTCACATCCTCCCCGTCTCAGAAGGAAACCCGTCTCGGGTTTCACTCGGAAAAATTCATCTATGAAGTGAAAAGCTTCGGATACCTCTTCCTGAACTCGTCCTCACGTTCCCACGTAAATTCTGGTCCATGTCGGGAATTCCAGCGAACCTTGACGAGCGGAATGCGACTTCTCTTGAGTCGTTTAACTTCATGATCTAAAATCTCAATCGGTTCTTCCACGAAATTCAGTTTCTCATCAACACGAATATCCCTCATTGGAATGACGGGCATTTCATCATAAAGACATTTCTTTAGATTACTCACGTGGAACACGTCGTGAACTTTACTCAGTTCGGACGGTAATTCCAACCTATAAGCCACGGGCCCAATCCTTTCTAAGATCAAGAATGGTCCAATGTAGCGTGGGTTGAGTTTACCACGTTTCCCGAAACGTATAACACCTTTCCAAGGCGAGACTTTCAGCATTACTTTGTCTCCAACCTGGAACTCTAAAGGTTTACGTCTCTGATCGGCATAGCTCTTCTGCCTATCTCTGGCCGCTTGCAACCGATCACGAATCTGAGTTACTTTCTCTGTAGTTTCCAAAATAAGCTCAGGGCCTGTAAGTTGACTATCTCCAACTTCTGCCCAACCAATAGGTGAACGACACTTTCTGCCATACAAAGCTTCGAATGGTGCAGCCTTAAGACTTGTGTGGTAGCTGTTATTATAGGAGAATTCCGCAAGGGGTAAATACTTCTCCCAGCCTTTACCAAAGTCTATGATGCATGCACGAAGCATATCCTCTAACGTCTGAATGGTCCTCTCACTTTGACCATCGGTTTGGGGATGATATGCAGTACTCATATCAAGCCTCGTCCCCAAAGCCGTTTGAAGTGATCGCCACAAAGCTGACGTAAAACGACTATCGCGGTCTGAAATAATAGATATTGGGACTCCATGACGCGAAATAATTTCTTTCACATATAACCTCGCAAGCTTATCCACACTATCATCTTCACTAATAGCTAAGAAATGAGCAGACTTTGTCAGACGATCCACAATTACCCAGATAGCGTCACAACCGCTAGCTGTCCTCGGTAATTTGGTAATGAAGTCCATAGTAATCCGCTCCCATTTCCAGACTGGAAGTTCTGGTTGCGTTAGTAATCCTGACGGTCTCTGGTGTTCAGCCTTAACCTTAGCACATGTCAGACACTTACTAACGTACGATGCTATATCTGCCTTCATATTCGGCCACCAATAGAACTTCTTAAGATCCTGGTACATTTTATCGGATCCAGGATGAATGGAGTACCTTAACTTATGCGACTCATGCATAATCAATTCGCGAATTTCTCCGTATAAAGGTATCCAAATCCGATCTCCAAAACATAATAATCCATCAGAACGCTTAACAAATCCTTTCTCATTATCAGCCATCCCAAATATATTCTCGACAGATCTATTTTCTGATTTCAACACTTCCATTTAAGCTTCGAGTATTTGAGACGGTAATGGCGATACGATAGTCATTCCCAATGACCTAACTCGTAATGGTGGTACTCTTTCCTTTCGACTAAGAGCATCAGCAACAACGTTTGCTTTACCAGGGTGGTAGCGAATTTCACAATCATAATCGCTTAGCAACTCAATCCAACATCGCTGTCTCATGTTGAGCTCTTTTTGATTTAAGATGTGTTGTAGACTTTTGTGGTCAGTAAATACAACACACTTGGTTCCGTACAAGTAATGTCTCCATATTCTTAAAGCAAAAACCACAGCACCGAGCTCCAAATCATGGGTAGTGTAGTTTTTCTCATGCTTTTTGAGCTGTCGGGAAGCATAAGCTATCACCTTCTCTCGTTGCATTAACACGGCTCCTAAACCTTTATGTGAGGCGTCACAATAGACGACGAAATCCTCGTTACCATCTGGTAACGCTAAGATAGGAGCACTACACAACATTTTCTTAAGCAATTGAAACGCTTCCTCTTCTTTATCTCCCCATTCATACGTACACTCTTTTGAGTCAATTTGGTCAATGGTTTAGCTATCTTCGAAAATCCCTCGATGAATCTTCGGTAATAACCCGCTAAACTGTAACCTCCCACTATTTTCCTTACGAGTATTATGTACTAATCAAAGTCTATTATATCATTTCAATATTTTATAACACTTGCGACGACAACGAACGCTTGATTCAACGAATATACTATATACGAATGATCACGACATAAATTGTTATTCACCTATATACTTGGAACGATGCTCACACACACTTGCCACGATAGTCCAAATCGCGAAATATTAAAGGTTTTTCATTCAAAATAACACGTGACATTATTTTCATACTCGACCAATTTCCGGACTCACGAAAATAACTCACCTAAACCCTCACTAAATATACTAAACGTAATTAACTCTAGTTAATAACAACGGGCCCTTAACCCCTTGCCTCAGCCCATCACCGAAACCCACTCAACAAGCCAATGGGCTTAACCCAACTCCCTCGGCCTGCTTATCAAACCTGGCCCAAACTTAATTTTAGTTTCTTTCTTTTTCTTTCTTTCTGTTTTGGAACCGACGAGCAAGAGCAACCCAAGACGACCCCGATATTCCTATATCTCACAAACTATACGTCAATATTATTACACCCCTTGAATGAACTCGCACCCAAGAATCACGTACAATGGTCATTTTAATTATCTCGTGCGAATACTACTCTAAAAATCCTTAAAGCTGAGCATACGAACCCACTCGATACACTAGAAACCAACACGCTCAAAATTTCATTTCTGCCAATCCTTTTCGATCTAATGTAACTTCAGACGTTCGCACAAAGTTTTGGATCACGACTAAACTAACTTAAAATCACTAACCTTTGCATAACACACGAACAAATTGGAAACCGAACCCTCCTATATCAATTTTTACCCACGTACGAAATGAATTACCCCATGAAACACTCCCCTTGATTTGAGCTGATGAGAGTGTCTAAACTTGGAAGAAAATAGTTCCCTGACAACATGTACTCCCTGCTGTCACAGTAAAAATGGTTGGGAAATATCACTAGTTCTATTATTATATAAACATGTACCTCTCCTCATTTCCATGCACACCATTTACAATTCGAAAACCATTTTCCCCACACTTCAGAACTCACTCCTGCTCGACCAGAAACAAGCCAACCTAGTGTTAGAAGCTTTCGAAGTAGTGTCGGGTTGTTTCCATTCGACCACGACTTGGTTTCAAGGTCAACCAAGTGACTGCCGTGTTCTTCCATTCACTTTACTCGACCTCTTCACCACCCTTGAGGTGTGGTAAGAATACTCAATCTTTAAATCTTCTAACCCTTCATGCATGCATACATAGTCACGCCCCATTTTTATTCCATACATACGATATATAAGTAGAGACATAGCGTGACAAGCCACCTCTATGGAAGGCATAGGAGTCACGTTATGTGTTAGTACATATTTATTATGCGTCACATGCATCCCAAATCTAAACATTTCTACTTGACATGAATCAACTATAAAACCTTGTTATGCATGCTTAGTACGTATACTTGTAGCGAGGCTCGCCACCTACATGGAAGGCTTAAGAAACCTCGTTACACTTTATTTACGTCTCTTTTCACATTACATGCATCATTTGACTCGTCCCCGACCGTACCTCTACTCATACATACAACCAGATTAAAAAAGAAAAAGGGTAGAACCTTGTTATTTCATGTGAACTAGTCGACTCAGGTAGCTAAGAAACACCTCGATATCTTGCTATCCAAACTAACGAACACGTTATATCTTTGTTCCATCCAATAGACCACCCAACAAGCTACCAAATTCGTGTTTTAAGTTTATAAAAATAACGACATCACGACACATTAAAAGGATCCTTTTGATTGACAGAAAAACTCATTAAACCATATGAATCGATTTGTGGGCTTATAAGCCCATTAAGCGAATTTCCAGCCCTTTTAGGGTTAAATCAGTGAAAATAAGCTTTTTCACATTAAAATAAGCCTCGGAAAAATTTTTATAAAAATTCTAACTGTTTTTACGGAAAAGGACTAAAAATGTAACGCGTCATCACTTATAAGGACTAAAAGTGCAAAGCTGCGAAAACAAGGACCCAAAACTGTAAAAACAGAAATTATAGGACCAAAAATGATAAAGTGATAAATTTCCAACTTATATTGTATATTTGGACAAGTAGAGGACTGTTAAGGAAAATATTACACAACGAGGACTAACGGCGCAGCATTCATACCGTTAGGGTAAAAGTTGAAATCTAACAAGGACTTGGACCAAGGACTATATTCGAGACTCTCACATTCCTTTCCATTTTTCCGACTTTCATATCATTGCATTGCATCTCGGAGTCCTTATTTTAGTTTCATAATCGTATATATACATATATACATTTATACTTATACATATATATACATCATTTCTAAATTTCGAGCATATCATTTAAATTACGTGGTTTGTTATCGTCACACCAATAAACCTTCTATTTCTAAAACTCTTTGCGACAATCACATTTGGACTATCAAACACTAAAACTTGTCGTACTATCTAGGTTGTGTGTTGGAGCCGTTCCTTTAAACGTAACTGAGATCTTTATCACTACCACCGTACTACTAAGGTGAGTTCATAGTCCCACTTTTACTATGTTTTCAAATCCCGTGGGGAGATACATGCTACTAAACTGAACACAAGTATTTTTCTGTATGCTATCCTGATTTATATTGCCTAAGTTACCACTTGTCAAAAAGTCCCTCATATCATGAACCATTAATCACTTGCGAGTGAACGCGAATTCGGTGAATAGATCTATTGGCAGTTGACACCCCATTTAAGTTGCTGGGTAAGTAACCAAATGCACTTTATTCGAATTAACTAAGGAGCCTGACAAACTCCTATTACACGAGGGCATTATCACCTACACCATTTCATGGTGTGGGATTTATTATATTACACCCGATGTTAAGGTTTGCGTGTCATGAGGCTTAGGGCAATATATATATATTACACTGCGATGCTACTGTTTTTACTACTATTGGCTTGTGTTCAACTATTACAACTTAAACACTATGGATTCACTCAACATTCATGTTGACCTTTTTAGCATGTTTATCTCAGGTAACTGACGCAGGCAAATCGGGCACGGAGATTGGAAATGACCCCTCTTTATGGACTATGTTTAATAATGTTATCATTTGTTTTTATCAGAAACCGTTTTATTTGTAACTCTGAATTTATCATGAAACTCCTTTGTGTCATGTTGTGATAAGTTTATCTAATGATAACTGAACTTTTATAAAAACGTCTCTTTTGAGTCGTTTTCTATGGTTATGACTACGATCCGAGAAGTAATACCCCAATTAGTCTTCCACTGCTTACTTACAAATTTGGGGGTGTTACAGATTGGTATCAGAGCCATAATTATAGAGAACCGAGTGTATTTTCAGAACACTGGACTATAATTTTGCTCTAAAAACGGACCATTTAAACTTTGATACCTAATGCCCTCCGTGCCAACACTTTACCAACATTCCCCATTAAATTTTGCGTAACAGATGACGCATAACTATTAGACGTCATGGTGAATTAAAATGATCATTATATCAATAACTTATACTTATGTTATTATATTCGGGATTATTACAGTATCATGTCTTCAGATTCCTACCCCACTGTTCCACAATTCGACTCACAAATCGAGGAGGTCACATCCCCCGCTACCGTACCAGTATCACCAATGATTCCGACTTCTAATTCGCCAATGGCCGTGTCTGAAGAGACTGAACCATTCGAGGAGGATGAAGTCGCCGCCACTCCGGTGATTTCACCAGCCATTCCGACCCCCCTTCGTGCTTCAGACCCGGAGACAGATAAGGACTCATCTGACTCAGAATCTTCCAACTTTTTCTCGCAATTATCACCACCACCTCAACCTGTACCAGTTGAACGATGAGGCTCCGCTACGATCTACTATACTCGAAAGCGGGTACGAGCACCCACAGCTCCCATTCACCCACCACCAGCACCACCGTCGTCACCTACGTCCCCTACATCACCTCTACAGATGATGTCTCAATCATCACCCCTATCACCTAGACGTCCTTTACCACCGCCCACTGTCTTCTACTACCAGACCACCACGGTCCCATTATCACCTCCTACTCGACCATTACGTGCCCGCAGTAATCCGTTACCACTCAGTGATGGAGTGCATTTTTCAACCCCCTCATTATCAGATTCTCACATTGAGAATACGACGGAGGATGCTTGGGCCAGACCCCGCGGAAGGCACGAAGATCACATTGATGAGATCGCGAAATTTAATAACGAGATTTCCCTTGAGCGTATCAAGAGCATTGAAGGGGAAGTGGGAAATCTAGTGATGGGACGGATAGCTATGGACGAGGTCTTTAACCTGATGGGTACTTAACTGCAGGGAACTCTCGAGGTTATTTCCGAGTTGGAGGAGAAACTTGAGAACGAGAGACAGGAGGTACGAGATCTGAGGGACATTGCCGCAATAATGCAGGACATAAATGAGCGACAGGCTGATGAACTTATTACAACCAACACCCGCATGTTGACACTTGAGCGTATGGTGGAAGAATCCCAGGCCATGGAAAGAGTCAGGGACCAGAAAATTGAAGAGCTGACCGAGATAGTTCGAGATCTTCAACGCAAACTGGGAGACACGCCAGGCGACTCATAGATTATCTGTGTATTGTTTATGGCTTGAACATCTTAAATTGCCGCATGTGGCGCTAATAAAAGACCTTGTAATAAATTGTTTTGTAGACAATTGAACAAGTTATTAAGGCACTGTTGTTGATTTTGGATTGCTATAAATTGACGTTAATTTTGTGTTGCCTTGGTTATGTTCATAAAATCCATGTGTAATATGATAGTATCTGGACATACCAAGAAATTTATGAACCCAGCCTGTTGTGACTTTCGTACTATGGCACTACCATTACGATATTACCTTGTTATTAAAAACATTTCAACATGACACAGTCATTATGTGAATTCTAAACGCATGTTTCTCTTGTGGTATTAATAGAAGTATGGCTCGTGGGAAAACAACAGCCGCAACACCAACAACACCCATGACTCCGGCCGAAATCCAGAAATTGATTGCTGATAGTGTCGCAGCAGCACTAGAGACTCAAGCAGCTGCAATGGCTCGTGCGAGCAGCACGAATAGGCCAACCGGAGAAAACGAGGTGGTCGTAGTTCGCAAATGCACCTACAAGGATTTCATGGCCTGCAAGCCCACCTACTTCAAGGGAACTGAAGGAGTGACCGAGCTCGCCCGATGGTTCGAGCGTTCTGAGACGGTTTTTATGAGAAGCGGTTGTGCTGACAACTGCAAGGTCACATTTGCTACAGGAACCCTTTTGGACGATGCTTTGTCTTGGTGGAACTCTACTGCCCAGAACATGGGTATAGAGGAAGCCTACCAAATTTCGTGGGCCGAGTTCAAACAAAAGATGTTGAAGAAGTACTGTCCTCGTACTGAGATAAGGAAGTTGGAAGATGAGTTTGATCGTTTGGTGGTGAAAGGGTATGATTTTAGGACTTACGATCGCAAGTTCCAAGAACTTGCCTTACTATGCCCCGCTAAGGTGCCCGACCTCGAGAAATTGCTAGAGAGGTACATCGAGGGGTTGCCTAGAAACATTGAGGGTAATGTCACCGCATCTAAGCCTCAAACCCTAGAGGAGACTATGTCAATTTCTCAGAGGTTGATTGAGCGAGAGATAAAACGCGAACAGGGCCAAGGAGGTAATGACAACAAACGGAAGTTTGATGACCGCAGGAGCAACAACCACAACAACTCTCACAATAACAACAATGTCCACAACAACAACCGCAACTACAACCCCAATAACAATCAGAACTACCAACAGAACCGTAACCACCACCATAATCGGCAGAACCGTCAGCAGGAAGTCGCCAGGGCTTACATTGCTGCACCCGCTGGAACTGGGGGTTATGCTGGACCCGCTCCTATGTGTAATCGCTGCAAGCTGCACCACAATGGGCCCTGTTTCGCTAAGTGTGGGAAATGCCAAAGGACCGGCCACAAAACTCAAGACTGCAAGGCCACTGGCGCCAACTTGCAACCCGTGACTGTAGTGTGTCATGGATGTGGCGAAAAGGGGCATTACAAGAACCGATGCCCGAACCAAACTGCCAACCAGAACAATAACACTCGGGGGAGAGCATTTGTGATGGAAAGAGGAAATGCGCAGGAAGACCCAGACGTAGTCACCGGTACGTTTTTACTTAACAATCATCCTGCTAAAGTTTTATTTGATTCTGGAGCCGATAGAAGTTTTGTATCTACTTCGTTTGCTTCTTTACTTAACGTCCACCCGACCGAACTACACACCACCTATGAAATTGAACTAGCCAATGGAGAACTAGTAAGCACCAATACCGTAATCCAAAGTTGCACCTTACTTTTACTCGACGAACCTTTTGATATTGACCTCATGCCGATCAAGCTTGGCAGCTTCGACGTGGTCATCGGTATGGATTGGCTATCCAAGAACCGTGCTAGAATCATCTGCGACGAGAAAGTCGTCCACATCCCTTTTCAAGGTGAAACCCTAATCATCCGTGGTGAACGAAGTAAGACCCGCCTCGGCATCATATCATACGTCAAAACGGTGAAGTACATCGATAGAGGATGTCACGCCTTTTTGGCACAAGTGACAGAAAAGAAGTTGGAGGAGAAGCGACCTGAAGATGTGCCTGTAGTAAAGAACTTCCCCGAAGTATTTCCCGACGAGTTGCCCGGCCTTCCACCCGTCCGCCAGGTGGAATTCCAGATCGACTTGGTGCCAGGAGCAGCGCCAGTGGCGCGAGCACCTTATAGATTGGCGCCATCCGAGATGAAAGAACTATCTGATCAATTGCAAGAATTATTAGACAAAGGGTTCATTCGACCTAGTTCCTCACCTTGGGGAGCTCTGGTGTTATTTGTCAAAAAGAAGGACGGATCCTTCAGAATGTGTATTGATTATCGTGAGTTGAACAAACTTACCATAAAGAATCGATACCCATTACCCAGAATCGATGACCTTTTCGATCAACTTCAAGGATCGAGTGTTTACTCGAAGATTGATCTGAGATCGGGCTATCACCAACTAAGAGTCAGGGAAGAAGCCATCCCTAAAACGGCTTTCAGGACACGATACGGCCACTACGAATTCCAAGTAATGCCATTCGGTCTAACTAACGCACCTGCTGTGTTTATGGACCTAATGAACCGAGTGTGCAAGCCTTATTTGGACAAATTCGTAATTGTGTTCATCAACGACATCCTTATTTATTCCCAAAATAAGGGAGAGCATGCAGAGCATTTAACAAGTATCTTGGAACTACTCAAAAAGGAGAAATTGTACGCCAAATTTTCCAAGTGTGACTTTTGGATAGAGAAAGTACAATTTCTTGGACACGTGATTGATAGCAAGGGTATTCACGTGGACCCCGCAAAGATTGAAGCAATCAAAAATTGGGCATCTCCTACAAACCCCACGGAGATACGTCAATTTTTAGGTCTTGCAGGGTACTATCGTAGATTCATCGAAGGTTTCTCAAAAATCGCCAAACCTTTGACGGAATTGACGCAAAAGAAGAAAAAGTTTGATTGGGGAGAAGAACAAGAATCGTCATTCCAACTTTTAAAACAGAAGCTTTGTGAAGCTCTGATCTTAGCACTACCAGTGGGTAGCGAAGACTTCGTGGTATATTGTGATGCATCATGCCAAGGTTTAGGCGCGGTATTAATGCAAAGGAGCAAAGTTATCGCATATGCTTCTCGACAACTCAAAACCCACGAAAAGAACTATACCACCCATGATCTCGAGTTAGGAGCAGTGGTATTTGCTCTTAAACTCTGGAGACACTACCTGTATGGCACCAAGTGCACGGTGTTTACGGATCACAAAAGCCTACAACACATTCTAGACCAGAAGGAGTTGAACATGAGACAACGCCGATGGTTGGAATTACTCAGTGACTATGATTGCGAGATTCGCTATCACCCTGGGAAGGCAAATGTTGTGGCAGATGCCTTGAGTAGAAAGGAGCGAATTACACCTCTCAGAGTCAGATCTCTAGGGATGACCATTATACCACCGCTTCCATCAAAGATCCTTGAGGCCCAGACCGAAGCTCTCAAGGAAGAGAACAGACCAAAAGAGAAGATCTACGGTATGCCAGAAAGTGAGAATGGATTTGTGAAGAAATCAGACGGAAGGTTGTGTTTCAAGGACCGAAGTTGGATTCCACTCTATGGGGGAATACGAGATCTCATCATGCATGAATCTCACAAGTCTAAATATTCCATTCACCCAGGGTCTGATAAGATGTATCAGGATCTCAAGAAACTTTATTGGTGGCCAAACATGAAAGCCGACATCGCCGAGTATGTCGGAAAATGTTTGACGTGTGCAAGGGTAAAGGCTGAGTGTAAAAAGCCATCCGGTTTGTTGATACAACCCGAGATTCCGATGTGGAAGTGGGAAAGGATTACAATGGATTTCATCACAAAATTACCTAAGACACCAAGAGGGTTTGATACCATTTGGGTCATCATTGATCGCCTTACCAAATCCGCGCATTTTCTGCCAATAAAAGAAACCGACGAGATGAACACCCTTGCGCAATTATATTTGAAAGAAATAGTCTCACGACATGGAGTGCCAATTTCCATTATCTCCGATCGAGATAGCCGTTTCACGTCAAACTTTTGGCAGTCGTTACAGAAAGCATTGGGTACTCGCCTGGATATGAGTACTGCATATCACCCGCAGACCGACGGTCAGAGTGAGAGAACTATTCAAACCTTGGAGGACATGCTCCGAGCATGTGTGATCGATTTCGGAAAGGGTTGGGATAAACACTTACCCTTAGCAGAGTTTTCGTACAACAACAGCTATCATGCTAGCATCAAGGCAGCTCCATTTGAAGCCCTTTATGGCCGGAAATGCCGATCACCAGTTTGTTGGGCAGAAGTCGGAGATGCACAAATCACAGGACCCGACATCATTCAGGAAACCACTGATAAAATCGTGCAAATCAAACAGCGCCTACAAGCAGCCAGAGATAGGCAAAAGAGTTATGCCGACGTGAGGCGGAAACCCATGGAATTCCAAGTGGGAGATAGAGTTATGTTGAAGGTGTCTCCTTGGAAAGGAATGGTTCGATTTGGGAAACGTGGAAAGTTGAATCCCAGATACGTTGGGCCATTCAAAATCCTAGAAAGGATTGGCCCCGTGGCATACAAACTTGAACTTCCGGAAGAACTCAGTAGAGTACACGATACCTTTCACGTATCAAACCTGAAGAAATGTTTATCAGACGAATCTCTTGTCATTCCGTTAAAAGAAATTCGGATCGACGACAAGCTTAACTTCGTTGAGGAACCAGTAGAGATCATGGACCGAGACGTCAAACAATTGAAACAAAGCCGTATCCCCATTGTCAAGGTTAGGTGGAACTCTAAGCGAGGACCAGAGTACACTTGGGAGCGTGAAGACCAGATTCGCGCTAAATACCCACATCTATTCCCATAATCGTCCCTAACGACTATCTTAGACTAGAATTCCGGGACGGAATTCAAAATAAGGGGTTGATACTGTAACCTCCCACTATTTTCCTTACGAGTATTATGTACTAATCAAAGTCTATTATATCATTTCAATATTTTATAACACTTGTGACGACAACGAACGCTTGATTCAACGAATATACTATATACGAATGATCACGACATAAATTGTTATTCACCTATATACTTGGAACGATGCTCACACACACTTGCCACGATAGTCCAAATCGCGAAATATTAAAGGTTTTTCATTCAAAATAACACGTGACATTATTTTCATACTCGACCAATTTCCGGACTCACGAAAATAACTCACCTAAACCCTCACTAAATATACTAAACGTAATTAACTCTAGTTAATAACAACGGGCCCTTAACCCCTTGCCTCAGCCCATCACCGAAACCCACTCAACAAGCTAATGGGCTTAACCCAACTCCCTCGGCCTGCTTATCAAACCTGGCCCAAACTTAATTTTAGTTTCTTTCTTTTTCTTTCTTTCTGTTTTGGAACCGACGAGCAAGAGCAACCCAAGACGACCCCGATATTCCTATATCTCACAAACTATACGTCAATATTATTACACCCCTTGAATGAACTCGCACCCAAGAATCACGTACAATGGTCATTTTAATTATCTCGTGCGAATACTACTCTAAAAATCCTTAAAGCTGAGCATACGAACCCACTCGATACACTAGAAACCAACACGCTCAAAATTTCATTTCTGCCAATCCTTTTCGATCTAATGTAACTTCAGACGTTCGCACAAAGTTTTGGATCACGACTAAACTAACTTAAAATCACTAACCTTTGCATAACACACGAACAAATTGGAAACCGAACCCTCCTATATCAATTTTTACCCACGTACGAAATGAATTACCCCATGAAACACTCCCCTTGATTTGAGCTGATGAGAGTGTCTAAACTTGGAAGAAAATAGTTCCCTGACAACATGTACTCCCTGCTGTCACAGTAAAAATGGTTGGGAAATATCACTAGTTCTATTATTATATAAACATGTACCTCTCCTCATTTCCATGCACACCATTTACAATTCGAAAACCATTTTCCCCACACTTCAGAACTCACTCCTGCTCGACCAGAAACAAGCCAACCTAGTGTTAGAAGCTTTCGAAGTAGTGTCGGGTTGTTTCCATTCGACCACGACTTGGTTTCAAGGTCAACCAAGTGACTGCCGTGTTCTTCCATTCACTTTACTCGACCTCTTCACCACCCTTGAGGTGTGGTAAGAATACTCAATCTTTAAATCTTCTAACCCTTCATGCATGCATACATAGTCACGCCCCATTTTTATTCCATACATACGATATATAAGTAGAGACATAGCGTGACAAGCCACCTCTATGGAAGGCATAGGAGTCACGTTATGTGTTAGTACATATTTATTATGCGTCACATGCATCCCAAATCTAAACATTTCTACTCGACATGAATCAACTATAAAACCTTGTTATGCATGCTTAGTACGTATACTTGTAGCGAGGCTCGCCACCTACATGGAAGGCTTAAGAAACCTCGTTACACTTTATTTACGTCTCTTTTCACATTACATGCATCATTTGACTCGTCCCCGACCGTACCTCTACTCATACATACAACCAGATTCAAAAAGAAAAAGGGTAGAACCTTGTTATTTCATGTGAACTAGTCGACTCAGGTAGCTAAGAAACACCTCGATATCTTGCTATCCAAACTAACGAACACGTTATATCTTTGTTCCATCCAATAGACCACCCAACAAGCTACCAAATTCGTGTTTTAAGTTTATAAAAATAACGACATCACGACACGTTAAAAGGATCCTTTTGATTGACAGAAAAACTCATTAAACCATATGAATCGATTTGTGGGCTTATAAGCCCATTAAGCGAATTTCCAGCCCTTTTAGGGTTAAATCAGTGAAAATAAGCTTTTTCACATTAAAATAAGCCTCGGAAAAATTTTTATAAAAATTCTAACTGTTTTTACGGAAAAGGACTAAAAATGTAACGCGTCATCACTTATAAGGACTAAAAGTGCAAAGCTGCGAAAACAAGGACCCAAAACTGTAAAAACAGAAATTATAGGACCAAAAATGATAAAGTGATAAATTTCCAACTTATATTGTATATTTGGACAAGTAGAGGACTGTTAAGGAAAATATTACACAACGAGGACTAACAGCGCAGCATTCATACCGTTAGGGTAAAAGTTGAAATCTAACAAGGACTTGGACCAAGGACTATATTCGAGACTCTCACATTCCTTTCCATTTTTCCGACTTTCATATCATTGCATTGCATCTCGGAGTCCTTATTTTAGTTTCATAATCGTATATATACATATATACATTTATACTTATACATATATATACATCATTTCTAAATTTCGAGCATATCATTTAAATTACGTGGTTTGTTATCGTCACACCAATAAACCTTCTATTTCTAAAACTCTTTGCGACAATCACATTTGGACTATCAAACACTAAAACTTGTCGTACTATCTAGGTTGTGTGTTGGAGCCGTTCCTTTAAACGTAACTGAGATCTTTATCACTACCACCGTACTACTAAGGTGAGTTCATAGTCCCACTTTTACTATGTTTTCAAATCCCGTGGGGAGATACATGCTACTAAACTGAACACAAGTATTTTTCTGTATGCTATCCTGATTTATATTGCCTAAGTTACCACTTGTCAAAAAGTCCCTCATATCATGAACCATTAATCACTTGCGAGTGAACGCGAATTCGGTGAATAGATCTATTGGCAGTTGACACCCCATTTAAGTTGCTGGGTAAGTAACCAAATGCACTTTATTCGAATTAACTAAGGAGCCTGACAAACTCCTATTACACGAGGGCATTATCACCTACACCATTTCATGGTGTGGGATTTATTATATTACACCCGATGTTAAGGTTTGCGTGTCATGAGGCTTAGGGCAATATATATATATTACACTGCGATGCTACTGTTTTTACTACTATTGGCTTGTGTTCAACTATTACAACTTAAACACTATGGATTCACTCAACATTCATGTTGACCTTTTTAGCATGTTTATCTCAGGTAACAGACGCAGGCAAATCGGGCACGGAGATTGGAAATGACCCCTCTTTATGGACTATGTTTAATAATGTTATCATTTGTTTTTATCAGAAACCGTTTTATTTGTAACTCTGAATTTATCATGAAACTCCTTTGTGTCATGTTGTGATAAGTTTATCTAATGATAACTGAACTTTTCTATAAACGTCTCTTTTGAGTCGTTTTCTATGGTTATGACTACGATCCGAGAAGTAATACCCCAATTAGTCTTCCGCTGCTTACTTACAAATTTGGGGGTGTTACATAAACCCAAAAATTGACGAACTCCGGTTGGAGTTGTAGGTGCAGCCCAATCTTTTATCGCCTCAATTTTTGCAGGATCCACATGGACTCCTTGTCTGTCAATCACATGACCCAAAAATTGTACCGTCGGAATCCAAAATTCGCATTTCGAAAACTTGGCATAGAGTTTCTCCTTCCTGAGCAGTTCCAAAATGAGTCTTAAATGCTCCTCATGCTCTTTCTCACTCTTTGAATAAATCAGAATATCATCGATGAATACATTCACGAACTTATCCAAGTAAGGCTTACACTCACGATTCATGAGATCCATGAATATTGCGGGTGCGTTAGTCAACCTAAACGGCATCACCTGAAACTCGTAATGCCCGTAACGGGTTCTGAAAGCCGTTTTCGGAATATCTTCCTCGCGAACTCGAAGTTGATGATATCCCGATCTCAAATCGATCTTCGAATACACACTCGATCCTTGAAGTTGATCGAACAGGTCATCGATCCTAGGTAACGGGTATCGATTCTTCACCGTTAACTTATTCAACTCTCTATAATCAATACACATACGAAACGATCCATCCTTCTTCTTCACAAATAAGACTGGGGCTCCCCAAGGTGAAGAACTTGGTCTTATGAATTCTTTCTCGGCTAACTCCGCCAATTGTTTCGACAACTCTTCCAGTTCGGTAGGCGCAAGACGATAAGGTGCTCGTGCTACAGGTGCAGCACCAGGTATCAACTCAATCTGAAACCCCACTTGTCTAGTCGGCGGGATTCCCGACAAATCATCGGGAAACACATCAGGAAAATCACGAACTATAGGCACATCTCCAATGCACCTCTCCTTTTTCTTCGTCTCTCCCTTCTCAGAAATTTGAGCTAAGAAAAGGTAACATCTCTTCTCCATTAGCTTTGGTAACTTTGTGCAAGATATGACTGCTAATCGGGATGGGCTCCTAGAATCCTTTCGGTCTCCTAATATATTTAGGACTTCCTTTCCGTATGGTACACGCACGATCTTCTCGTCGCAAAGTATGTGAGCACGATACTTCGACAACCAATCCATACCAATGATAACGTCAAAACTTCCTAACGTGACGGGTAGAAGATCTATGTTGAAAGGGTGGTTCAAGAAATTTAACGTACAACCGCGAATGATGGTATTAATCCTTTCTATGTTTCCATTTGCTAACTCAATATCATATCCAATTCCTAAGGCCATCGGGGGTTTTTCTAGTAAGGGCGCAAACGTAGTGGACACAAAACTTCTATCGGCACCAGTATCAAATAGTATGGAAGCATAACGATTATTGAGAAGGAATGTACCGGTAACGACGTTCGGATCTTCTCCTCTCTCGTTCCCGAGTGCATACACTCTTCCCTGAGCAGCTCCAGCTTCCACACGTTGGTCCCCATTATCTTGTCGTCCACGGTTTCCTCCAGCTCCACGGTTTCCATAATTGTACCCATTACCACCCGAGCCTTGATTTCCACGGTTCCGCGATTCTCTACACTCATTCCTATAGTGTCCCTTCTTTCCACACCCATAACAAGTAACATCTGCCTTATTTCTCATCTCAGGAGCAGCTTGAACCATAGCAAGAGGTCGGGCTCTACAATCCCTAGCTGTGTGTCCTTTCTTTGAGCAATTCTGGCATTTCACACTACACCATCCAGTGTGATGCTGGTGGCAACGATCACACTTGGGTGCATCACCGTTCTGATTCTTCTTATCTCCATTCCCAATAGCATAAGCCTTAGCTTGTCTCTTGCTTCGGTGATCATTACTCTTAGAGTGACGGTCTCTCTTTCTCTTTCCATTCTTCTCCTTATCAGCTTCTTCTAATTCCAACGAATCCATAAGTTGTTGAGCAATTGTGATTGCCTCATGGATGTTTGCAGGCCTAGCAGAAATCACATCATTCCTCGTAGCTACAGGCAACCCGTCAGTATACCTCTCGATCTTTTGAGTCTCAGTTTTCACCATATCTGGGCACAACAAGGCTAACTCCTGGTAACGACGATTGTAAGTTGCCATGTCAGTACCTTTCACCTTGTGGTTCCAAAACTCAATCTCTAGCTTCTTGACCTCATTCCTTGGGCAATAAGTCTGAATCAGCAAAGACTTAAATTGCTCCCAAGTCATAGCATACGCTACATCACTCCCAACTGCATTTCGGTAGTTGTTCCACCAAGTCAAAGCTTCATCCTTGAAAGTAAAAGAAGCAAACTTTACCTTCGCATTCTCCGCACAACCACTGACATTGAACACTGACTCAGTCTTCTCAATCCATCTGACTAAGTAAACTACTCCTTCAGTTCCACCAAACTCAATGGGTCCACAAATCTTGAATTCCTTGTATTGACATCCATTAGCACGAACAGGTGGAAAAGTTCCAGCAGAATTGTTGGAATGATTTGACTCAGCTAGTAGTTCAGCAACTCTTTGCTCCACGAGTTGGTTGATCATTGCTTGATCCACAGTAGGTGCATTAAGTGGAACATGATCATTGTCTCCCTGAACATCAACATTTTGATTCCTGTTGTTGCGATTTGTGGTGTCCAGGTTGTCAGGAGTCGGGGTCTCAACATTTCGAGTAGGTCGACGACCTCGGCGACCAGGAGTAGTCACAGCAGGACCAGTTCTGGTAGACCTAACAGGGTTTCGACGTGGTGCCATTGATCTGTAACATCATACAAGTTCATGAGTCTCCAATAGAACTTATCGATATGCTCAACAAAACATTTCAACGAAACCAATCATGGAAAGAATAGCAACAATACACCACGTAACATCAATAAAGCGAATAAGGACTCAATTTCCATAACACCCAAAATCACATAATACCATATACTAATAATCATCAACCATACAATAGCGATCTAACATCGTTCCGACTAATAGATAACACAAAACATACTAATCGTTCCAAAAGAGACGAATACTGAGCCAAATACATCAAAATATGATAAATAGCTTTTCTAACCGAACACTCCTCGGTTAAGAAAGCAAGAATATAACATAACCCAACCAACTAGCCACGTGGCTGGCGGAGGCTCCTCATCTCCTGCCTCAAGCTATCAAGATCCCTCCATAACGATCCTAGCTCCACGCTATGGGTGTCTCGGTCTCTCTTGAGGTCAGCCACCTCCTTCTCTAACTCGGCATTCCTTTGCCAAAGCTTGCGGTCGGCCTCACGAGCAGTAACAAATCCTCGCTGCAAACTATCGATATGCTCGTGGACATCCATCAAAACTCTCCTCAGCTCAGTAGTCCTGCCCACAACGACAGTCAAGTCAACTCTCAAATCTGCTAAAAACTCTCCAATAACTCTCTCAAGTCGATCAGATACACGTGCAACTCTGTCACTAAGCTCAGTAATCCGAGCCCACAACCTGCCAACCTCACCCAACTCTGCATGCTCAGCAGAAACCTCAGAAGATGCATCCGACTCAACGGGACTACCAGGTGGTAGCTCAAACAAGAACGGATGATCAGGTGAATCAGGCTCAATCGGGTGTACAGGTGAATCAGGCTCCTCAGCCTGAGCTGGTGGTGCTAACTCATCATCATCATCAGGCATCTCATCCTCCTGAGGGTCATCCTCCTCCTCAGGGTCATCATCATCACCCTGCTCAGCCTCCTGAGGGTCATCCTCCCGCTCAGGGTCATCAGCCTCATCCTCACCCTCGTACTCCTCCTCCTCCTCATCGGAAGAGTACCTCATCGCTCGTCGTCTCCTACTAGGTGAACCATGTGAAGATGTAGTAGGTGATCTAGGACGACGACGCAATGATGTGGGTGGCGCCTCAGACAGAAGAGAATGAGCATCAATCTGTAAAGGTGATGGAGTAGGGCATACCGACATGCGTGCCGTAGCTCGATGGGCAAAGCGTGGTGCCACACGAGCCAAAGCCTGATGAAGAGTAAGCTGCCTCGATGTACCAGGGAGCCCTAGAGAAGATGAGGGTCCCTGCGTAGATGCAGCAGGTAGTGCTGAAGTAGAAGCTGCCTGTGATACAATAGCTGAAGACATGGCCATCTGGTAAGGATCATCAGATGCCATAGTGAACTGTGCAGGTAAAACCGGTGCAGTAAGAATGTCCTCGACGACATCGGGCATAAGGGAGGCCATAGTCTGTGACAACGGCGTAGGGTAGGTGTAAGTGTTTCAAAACAACTTAAATCACAACTCATAAAACCGTACCAAATATACCCATCAAATAATTCCATATATAATCTCAATAAAAGAATTTCAAACACCGCATTACTAAAATGTTTATAAAACATATAGACCATATAAATCCTCGAGAACGCCATCTTATTACTAAAATCCATAAACCTCAAATCATCTCAATAAGTCTCAAATCTAACAATCATCTCAAATATCTCATAATACCTCAAATAATAGAAGATGCTTCGGCTTGGCAGGCTGGCGGGCGGTGGTCAAGGATCATTTTCTATAAAAATACGATTATAGTTTAGGCGTTTATTTACCTAGTTCTCTATAACCTTGGCTCTGATACCAATCTGTAACACCCCCAAAATTTGATACAGCGGAAGACTCAACAAGCTTTCGGGGTGCTACGGGGATTGGTATCCAACACAAGACAATATAGAACGAGATAAAGTAAACATAGTAAAAACACAACCAAAACGGGGTTTTAAGGTTTACATTTATCCCAACATCATTCAGAGTCAGGCCCAAAATAAAATAACAATAGGTCCAAATTTAATTATCAGAGTTTAGAAAAATAGATCCATGAACCGTGAGCCTTGGCCGAGCCTCCCAATCCAAGCATGCACCTCAACACTTAATTACCTGAGAAAACGTGCTAAAAGTCAGCTTTCGCTGGTGAGATCATAGGTTTAAATTCAACTAACAATATAGTGGACATATACGCAAAACGCTTGCTAGCTAGACTAAGGATTCGCTAAAAGCCTGCGGATACCCTCCGCTCCAACAAAACACACGGATACCCTTCCGTACTAACATAACACACGGATATCCTTCCGTACTAACATAACACACGGATACCCTTCCGTACTAACATAGATATTCGGGTAGCCCCCGCAATACCAATAATAACTCGGATAACCTCCGGAATATTAATAACCTATAGGTGCACACTATAGTATCTAAGTAAGTCAACCTTGAATAGTACACACAACATATATGCGACTAAAGCTGACAATTCCAAATAACCAAATAAGCCAACCTTGAATAGTACACACGACATATATGTGACTAAAGCTGACAATCCGTCAATAACCAAATAAGCCAACCTTGAATAGTACACACGACATGTGTGACTAAAGCTGACAATAGATTCAAACTCAAATCTTATTTTATGAGTTGTGTTGCGTCTCTGTGTGAGTTGAGGTCTGGGGTTCGACCCTCAGCCTTAACTTTTTTACACAAAATCTTATTTTATTTTATTTTTCTTTTCTTTTTACTCTAAACACAGGTACATACATTCAAACTCAAATCTTCCTTTTTCTTGAAAACCAGATTTTCACCAAGTAAATCAAGGTTTACTCAAATTTACAAAAGCTTTTGTTTCACTTGTGTGTGTCTACTGCCAAGTCGACCCCCACAAATCCAACAAAGTTAAACAAGCTTAAGACTAGAATGAGCTCAACAACAACAACAATTTTTATAACAACAACAAAATCATTAACCAAATTAATAACAAGCACAACAACAAGGATCTTATCAATTAATACTACCATCAACTAAGCCACAGTAGCAGCAGTGGGCAAATAAACCAAAAAGGGGACTTAAAAACAAGTGTTAAATAAGCTTCAAAGGGAATCCTACCTCCTAATCATTAACTACTAACTAAGGGTTTGTCTAAAACACCCAAGAAAACCACCACTTGCCCAGAATTTACCATGTCATGGTCACTTTGAAGTTTGGGTCAGAATGGGTGCAAGGGGGAAAACCTTCCCTGCAGGTCTGTTTGGAGCAAGGCGGGGCCCACAATAAAAATCATAAAAATGAAACAAATATGGGAATCTATAGATGAGCTGAGATACTATAACCTGTGAAAATTTCAAAGCCTAAGTCACCTGTGAAAATTTCAAAGCCTGAGTCTAATCCTAAAAATCAAAACAATTCGTTGAGTTTTTGTGTTTTCTGCCTAAGTACAATTTTGACTTCACAAAATCTTTTGAAAAGTTGACTTAAATGAGTTTAGATCTATCCCAGTTGATCAATTTATGTTTGTAACCACTAAGTAAACCTAAATTAATCAATCTAACCTAGTTCTAAGCTGAATTTCAAGATTGGGTACACAAAATCTTACACAGGTGACTGCTAATGGCTTTCAAAAGAAATTCTGACTTTTTATGAACAAGAGACCTATATGATGGTCAATTTGGACCGTGTTGTAATTGAGAACAGTGAGCAAGTACATTTTACTCAAAATAACAACACCAACACAGGTTTACTACTTGTTCCAAACACCCCTGATTTGACTAATTTTAAAGGATTCCAAGGAAGGGGACTGAATTGGAACTCAAACTTAATCAATAATCTTATTATAAGTTATATAAGGCCTAATTTGACAGTAAACAACAACAAACAACTAATCTTAATTAACAATTTTCATGAACAAATTTTACTCAAAAACTTACTTGACCTCAAAGCTAGGAGTAATCAGAGAACTAGAACCACAAGGACCACTTATATGTCTCCCATGAGACTCTACCCCAAATCTCCATAACCATCTGCTACTGCTTCTTCTTCAATCTTCAATTTCCCATTTTTTTTTTGAATTTTAGCAATCTTTCTATTTTCCTTTTCTTTTCTGTTTTCTTATTTCCTTCTTGATTCAAAGCAACTCAATAGCATTTCAAAGATAATTTCTTACCACATATAACAACATTCAAAATAAATATAAGAAATCAAGAATTTGAAGTGAAATTCGAATTTGCAACAAATAGAACTTTGATTAACTTAAAAACTAGAAGTACAATACTAAATTTAAAGAGAAAAACAGAAAGAGAAACTAAGATTGGATGCCCTTTGAGGCTACAATTAAGTCCCTATTTATACTATGAATTGAGAGTTAGGTACACAATTGCAGCTCTTGTCTTCATGCTCTGGACTTTGGTCATCAACTTCATCTCATCTCATTTGTCATTAAATCCCAGCCCTTGAATGGTCTTCAAGTAAATCATAGCCTTTGAACTGAATCTTGGCGCCAAAACCATATAGTGGATTGCCAGCGTGGTTATGTGTAACACCCCCAAAATTTGATACAGCGGAAGACTCAACAAGCTTTCGGGGTGCTACGGGGATTGGTATCCAACACAAGACAATATAGAACGAGATAAAGTAAACATAGTAAAAACACAACCAAAACGGGGTTTTAAGGTTTACATTTATCCCAACATCATTCAGAGTCAGGCCCAAAATAAAATAACAATAGGTCCAAATTTAATTATCAGAGTTTAGAAAAATAGATCCATGAACCGTGAGCCTTGGCCGAGCCTCCCAATCCAAGCATGCACCTCAACACTTAATTACCTGAGAAAACGTGCTAAAAGTCAGCTTTCGCTGGTGAGATCATAGGTTTAAATTCAACTAACAATATAGTGGACATATACGCAAAACGCTTGCTAGCTAGACTAAGGATTCGCTAAAAGCCTGCGGATACCCTCCGCTCCAACAAAACACACGGATACCCTTCCGTACTAACATAACACACGGATACCCTTCCGTACTAACATAACACACGGATACCCTTCCGTACTAACATAGATATTCGGGTAGCCCCCGCAATACCAATAATAACTCGGATAACCTCCGGAATATTAATAACCTATAGGTGCACACTATAGTATCTAAGTAAGTCAACCTTGAATAGTACACACAATATATATGCGACTAAAGCTGACAATTCCAAATAACCAAATAAGCCAACCTTGAATAGTACACACGACATATATGTGACTAAAGCTGACAATCCGTCAATAACCAAATAAGCCAACCTTGAATAGTACACACGACATGTGTGACTAAAGCTGACAATAGATCCTAGTCCATACGCATAGCAAGTTTTAGAAAGAATATAGAAGCGATAATAGTCCACATAAATAATTTGCACGTTTCTCACCCCAAGTATTGAAAACATAGTTCAAGATTAAAAGTGGGGCTATGACTCACTTCAAGTCCAGAAAATAGCAAGACGAGGTAGGTAGAAATAAGACGTATGATAACTCACGAAACAGCAACTACGGACTTGGCACGACCTAACAATATTAACTCTTTCAGAAATCATTTCCTCAAATATATAATATTCCCAAACCCGGACGAGAATCCGTTTTATTTCCGAAAATCCATTTCGTATTAGTTTGGTGTATTTGCGTTTGGTATCCATACGGGTAGTGGGTCGACTCAAAACAAACCGAAGAAAGATCACATATAGAAAGATAAATAAACTATAGATCTAATATTAGCCCAATATATTATTTAAATAAATCGCTAAAGTTTACCAAATCCGTCGATTTGATAATCCTCATATTTATTTACGTAACATACCGTTCCAAGATTACACCCAACCTAAAGCACATAGCACATAATTACTATATAGTATATATCATAGTTTAATAAATTCCTCATATATATCGTCAAATTGGCCAGATTTCCCGATATATACACTCGCAATCTATTACACTTTACATATAATACAACCTATGGGCGTCGTAGGATACGATGCCCACTAATATGTTTATTTCGTATAACCAAATAACCCGGCTCAACCTTACGGTTAAGTGGTTATTTAATTATAGGAAACGTCTATATTAGTCGTCATATATCCGTGACAACACGAACGTCACAAATAGTAACTTACCTGGACCCGAGTGACAACAATTTCGTCTAACTCAATAAGTTTATCCGTTATATATCCGAAATGACATTTTATTAAACGTTTCATAATTGTCGGGAGTTTCCCGTTTTATAACACAATTTTTATAATAATAATACGTTCAATAATATTACGCCACTTTCGTAGCCTAATATATATCTAATCGTATTATTTATAATACGACTCGTGATTATTATTATTATTAATATACGCGCTTATATAGTTATATATACGTTATTCACGTATATATATTCATATAAACGTTCATATTATCAATAATGATTATTACGAGTTTTATTATTTTCGTTTTAGTTTTAATAGTTATTGAGTTATACGAAATGGTCATATGTCCGAGTCATGACTCTCGGCTCATTGTCCAAGTCCAATAATAAGCAAAAGTCATAAAATAACAAATCTCCGTCCAATCACAATCTCAAACCACGGGCTACAACAATAGGGTCCGACTACGGCACCCGACTAACCTATCTCCGTCAATCTAACGACCGTCTCACAATCGGTCCCCAATAACTCTTACCAATCGACAACAACTCCACAATACCAATAATCAATATCCAATGTCGAGACCAAACACGGTCTCGACCCAACCAAAAGTATTCGGCCGAAATGAAATACCACAACAATGTAACCAATAAGTTCACAATTATTTCAAGAATTACCATTAACAAAGTTAATGTGTGGGTCGGTTTACCAAGCCGACCCGAGCCCTCGACTCACTTGAGTCTCGGCTCCAAACTGCGAGTCACTTGGACTCGAGCCAACACATAAGCATCATATAGCTCACAAGAGCCTAACCAAGTAATCATTTAAACCCATTCGACCCAATGGTCAAATCGGCAACAAAATAATACGCGGCTAAAAGGCCGCGACCCACAAGGGTCGAACCACAACAATACTCGAGCTCAAGGCTCGAACCACAACTCAACGAGAACCCCAATACGGGTCTCGGCGTGGTCATACGAGCATCAATGGAAACCCCGAGACCACACGGGTCTCGGTTAGCTCGGTTCGAAGGTCAACACCCTCGACAACAACCAAACAATAATCACCAAGGGACCAAAGCCACACATGGCTCGGACCACAAATAAGCCGAGAGCCTAGCTCTCGGTTCCGAGTCAACCATACCCAAAACCATGAAAACCCGGATACCAAACCTTAATTTTTATCACTAAAACATCATTTCCATTAAAGATCAATTCGATTCTCAACATAATAATCCGTGTAGCCACGGATAAATGCCAAATCGTGGCACCCAAAACCCAAGAATAACTCCTTCTCACCTTCTTGGACCTCCAAATGAATGGATCTAGTAAGGCTATTAAAAATTCGAACGGATTAGTGCAAGTTTGATGGTGTTAACGGAGGTTCTAGGGTAAGTATCATATACCAAATGAAAGAGGGTGAAGAGAGGAAGAAGATGGTGGTAATTGTTTTGCTGGGTGGTCGGAGATGCGGCGGTGGTGGCCGAAAATAAGGTTCGGCGGCTAGGGTTAAGGTGTGGGGGAGATGATGGGTTAGAGAGAGAGAACGAGTGAATGGTTGTGTTTGTGTTTGTTTGTGTGTGTACCGAAAATCACAACCACAGGGACCATATATTGTAGTTTACTTCTTTTTATTTATTTATTTTTTTAAAGTTAATAATAATAATAATAATAATAATAATAATAATAATAATAATAATAATAATAATAATAATAATAATATTATTACGGTGGAGCGGGTAACGCGGGTAATTGTAAAAACATGTGGCCCGAACCCGAACTCATTTTTAAACTTCAATATCACTCGAGAACATCTCGTAAATAATTAAAAATATAATCGGACTCGTTAAGACGAATCATAAACTGTCGTTAGGTAATCCTAGTGCCAAAGTCAACGTAGTACCATGTGAGAATTCAAATATACATCACCGATCATTTCATCAAAAATGAATTATGAACATAATTCACGAATTCCATAATGTCATTAATTAAAAACATCTATAAAATAGGTCTTACAAGTTCGTTGTGAAATGAAAATTTCAAATAAAAATTATAAACGAACTTAAATCGTAATGCGGGTTTTTAAAATAGCTCCCTAAACTGCCGGTTGTCACATTGTGGGTTAGGTAGGGTTTGTGAGGTGGGGAGAAATAGTAGTGGGATTGGAGTTGGTGTTTGAGGGTGATGGGAGGATGGTGATGGGAGGTTTGGAGGGTTGCAGGTTTACGTGTGAGGAAGGAGGGAAAGGGATGGTGTTGACTGGTCAAAGAAGATACGTTTTTACTAATAAAACGTTCAAAGTAGGTTTGGGCTTAGGGTTAGGTGTTTGGGCTTTAGGGGATACATGGGCCTTGGGAGGGTTGTGGATTTGGTGGGCTGGTAATTATGTTTATGGATTGGGTTGATTTTGTGTTTGGTATTAAGGGTATCCGTTTGGTTTGTAACTTATAAAACCCAAGGACCAAACTTGCACATTGCTGAAACTTGAGGGTTAACTCTGCCAAATATTCCAAAGTATTACAAGGACTAAACATGCCACATATTCAATTTCCAAAGGTCCTAAATGTTTAATTTTCCAAAATGAATTTCCCGAGGACCAATTTTGCCAAATTTCAAACTTCAGGGACCAAACTTGTAAATTTTCCAAAGTTTTTTTACCCAAAGATCATTTATGATTTATTTTGACTTTTAAAGAGTTTGGGTTGACTTTTCTTTGAAATAAATGCTCAGGGACTAGTTTTGTCAAATTTTGAAAGTCGGGGGACTGAAACTGCCAATTATGCAAATTTTGTTCGTTTTTCGTTTGTTTTCACTCGTTTTGCATCAGAAACATATAAAACACGATCTTTGGGATTTTCTTTGTATTTTGGTGCATTTTTGAGTGTTTTTAATCATTTTGCAATTCAGATTTGACTAAAAATGATGAGTATTTACATACTCATCAGGGTCCAATGGTAAACTTCACAAGGTAAAAAGAGCGCAGATGTACCACCAATGTCCTCAAGAAAAGGTTCATGTGAGCTAAACGTCTTTGCATCGAATGAAGCATGAGACTTTACAACCGAAGCTATAGCGAGTTGATCTCCAAGCATTCTTGAAGCTTTCATATATTTTGTGCTCTAAACTTTCAACACTTCCTCCAAGAAAACCTTTGCTCTGTAATCAGTCATAAATGCCACAATTATCTAATTTGACAAATATTTCTGGTCAAAGACAAACATTGTAGTAAAATGTAACAAGATGACATACCTTGAAATGCCATCAGGGGTACCCCTGACTGCTATGAACCCTGAATTCAAAGGCTGCTGTTTGTTATTTCGAAAAGTGAGAGCCATATGAAAGTTTTCGTATTTGCTAAATATATGACCCACGTCACCAACTACTGCTATGTAGGAGTCAGTGAAGATGTAATGACTAATTTTTTGTCCTGGTTTTCGTGATTCTACAAGCTTTTCTCCTAAAAAATCTTGAGAATTGGAAAAAACGGTTGCTAAAGTAAAACAAGATAGCATTACAATAATTCCTCTAAACAACAAAGTAAAAGAATGCAAAAAGAGTGGGCTGGGTACACATCAAATTCAATTAACAGGAAATTCAAGATTAAGAAGAAATTTTGAACTAACTACCAACTAAATGATCAGTTGGCTTTATAGAACTAGCCAACTGAATTTCCCGCCAAAAGCACAACTTTACAAATTCCGTTTGAGCTACACACATACCGTGCAAATGACTACTAATGAAAGAGCTACTAGAGTTGTATAACGTTTCTGAAACAGTACGTACCACAAAGAAACCATCCAACCAGAATGAATGCAAAGAACGCCAAGAATTTTAAAAAACTTGCCCCTCCAAATGTGATCCCCATGAAGAACAAGAACACGAATGGCACACAAGATCGAACCATAGATGATGTATTCACCCATTGACCCTTCAACAAAATCAATGCTCCCAAGTTCACCACATTCCACCCACCGCCCTGAAACTCCAACCTGTTGAGATTGTTGGCTACAAATGAATGGCAGTTGCAGGTCAAAATGTTGTAGGTTCGGTGCTGGTACTATTGAGATTGTTGGCTACCCATGAATTCATTCCCTGCTGATTCTTTTTAAAACAATGTCCAAATTTTCTGACTCCCATGGAGATGTTGATTTCTTCAAGGCAGGTGCTTGGTTTTACCAGCAGTTGATTCTTGGGTTGATACTGCTTGTTCGCAAGTTAGTACTGGTATCTTTAACGTTAGTACTGATTCTTGGGTTGATACTGCAAATCATCATGAGAGTTTATGTGTATGTTCTTTTCCAATACATCAAGTTTCTGAACTCAAGTGCTTGTTTTATATTTGAATTTCCTGTTGACTTCATAGAAGTAACTGAGAGCGACCACAGTCGCAGCAACAACAACTCCAACAGCACTTTGTTTTCATTTTAAGGCATTCAAGTAGTGTTTAATAACCTCGTACATTTCCCGGAAATGAACACAAAGTTTTGTATACATAAATGTACATGCACTAGACTTGGGGACACCTACTTATCATAATTTGTTCAAAATTCTACTTTGTAATAAGCACACCAAATGTGGTGGGTCAACTGAATATGCTAAATTGAAGAAAAAAGAACCAAAAGTCATGGCCTTTGATATCCCATCTTATTTGGGTTTGATTTTCTTTAAGTTTTTATAATTGGGTTTGTTTGTTAAATGTGTTTGTAAATTAAAAGAAATAGAAAGGGCATTTTAGTAACTTCACCAAGGCACTTTACCAGCAAATTGACCATGGTTAGCCAAAATGGGGTGAAAAGGACCAACCGCGCGATTTTTGAAGAGTTCAGGGACGAAAATGCCAAAAAAAAGTTTAGGGACGAAAAGAACGAATTGCGACAAGTTTAGGGACGAAAGGTGAAATATTGTCAAAAAGAAGAAGACAACATTAAATGACTAAAATACCCTAGGTCTTTTTCTTTCAAGGACCAAACAACGAAACCTTTGAAATGGGAACTACCATTGCACTTTCAAACTTTTAAGGACCAAATCTGCAATTTGGCCATACCACAGGGACCAAAAATGCAATTAACTCTAGATGTAAAGTGGACATGGTCACTTTAAGCTCACCTTTTTATTAAAATACTCATTTTATACAAATATACCCGACTAAAATAACTCCCAAATATAAAACATATAAATGGAACCCACTTTCATTCGAAATTTTTGTTCCATGCCCCCAAAAAAGTAAAATAAAATGGTGGCAACATTTGCCCTAAATTATACTGATAAGGATCTAATAAACACTAGTAATAAGCATTCGTTTGCTTATGAAAATCCATCTATCAAGTTTGAGGTATCAATTACTATTATTCTCTTGATTATATAGTTCAATTTGTGTTGAGATAGTTTAACTCATTGTTTTAATTTGATTAAATTATTTTAAATAAGCTTATAAGTAGTAATTGGATTGTTAGCTTGTTTTCAAACTTCTTTTTCTTTTCTTTTTTTTTTCTTTTTTTTAGTGTATTTATATAAGATTTTTTTACTGTTGATATCATGTATTTTGAATTGTGTTTAGATGGATCAGATTTCTGTATGTGACGGTTTATCTCCGTTATCTTCACTTTAGTAACTTCCCAAGTCACTTAACCAACAAACTTACCATGGGTTAGCCATAACGGGGTGTCAGGGACCAAAACGGGCATCGTTCAAGAACTTCAGGGACCCCGTTCGCCACAAAATGAAAACGGGGGACCGAACGTGCGAATATGGTCAACTTCAGGGATGATCGGTGAAATTTACTCCTTTTAGAACCATGTCAATGACCAAAAGCGGGGCTATATAATAGGGGTGAGCATCGGGACGAATCCCGACCCGTCCCGACAACGGGGAAAAACCCAAACCGACTCCCGACCCGATAATGGTCCCGAATCCCGATAATGGTCCCGAATCTTGATTTTGGATGTGTTTTCTCGGGACCATCCAGACTCCCAACCCGTCCCGAATCCCGATTACCAGGAAAATGCAAACTGACTCCCGACCCGATTACAGTCGGATCGGGAAGGGAGTCGGGATCGGTACGGGAGTCAGGTGTCGGTCGGGATTGCTCAACCCTACTATATAATAGTAAGAAAACATGTGCCTTGCACATGCCATGGTCAATCGGGGAAAACATGTGCCTAATTGAAAGCCTTGTTGTTCTTCTTCTTGTCCATTTTAAGGTACGATTTGTTACATCTCAATTATAATTAGTGGGTCATAATATTAATGATGTTGGTGTTTGCAGTTTTTAATATCCGCCGCATATTAAGACTTTGATAGAAACAAGATACCATGGACATATAACGCTTCAACAATCTTTTCTCCAACATCACTGATTGAAACTCTTCTTCTTCTTTTTAAGGTACTCGATTTGGTAGTTTAATATATTCTTCTTCTTGGTGGGTATTTTCATAGAAACAAGATAGAGGGTGTTTGTTTAAGCTTATATAGGGGGTGTTTGGATTAGCTTATTTTGTGGGCTTATCAGCTTATTGAGATTTAGGAAACCCAATAAGCTCACTGTTTTTTTTGGCTTATTAGCTTATCCACTTACCCTTATGGCTTGTTTAAGCCATAAGCTCAAATGGGTAAGCCAAAAAAATAAATAAAATGGCCTTATTGGCATTCCCAAATCTCAATAAGCCCACAAAATAAACTAATCCAAACACTCTTATAGCGGGCTTATGGCTTATTTGGATTTTAGCTTATATTTCATAATCTCACTTTTTGTGCCTTTTTTTCAATCTTTTCGCCTTATATAACCTTATCGTCTCATAATAAACTTATATAAGCCGAAAAGTTTCAAAATAAGCCACCAAAAGCGAGCTTATGAAACATAAGCCCAAAACCACATAAGCCATAAGCCCGCTATATAAGCCGAAACAAACACCCCATAGTAGTTTTGTATATTAATTAATGATGTTGGTTTTTGCTAGTTTAATATGTTGTTGTTCCGGGTGTTTGAGGTATTTGCATATTCGCCCCATTTTAAGACTTTCATAGAAACAAGATACTAGTTTTGGCTTATTATGTTATTGTCTAAATGTGATTTCACATTTTTTTCAAAGTCATAGTTTAGAAAAATGTACTCGATCTGTGGTTATTAATTATATATGATAACGCAAGCACATTATTACTGTAGTTGTTACATTGCCTTTCTGAGGAGCTATTGTTTTGTTGCATTATATTCCATTCTCTTGTCGTACCAAACAAGCACATTTCCTTGTTCGAATCAACAAGATGATTTTTGATTGTTTCGATTTGTTTAATTGGCTTATTATTAGCTTTTATTAATGCTTGATTACCACCTCTATCTCTCTCTCTTTTTATTTTTTTTATTTATTTATTATTATTTTTTTTTAATACTGTATTTATATAAGATTTTTTACTGTTAATATCATGTATTTTTTGAATTGTGTTTAGATGGATCAGATTTCTTTATGTGACGGTTTCCCTTCGTTATCTTCAAAATATCCGTGGCTGGTTGCCCAAAGCCTAGATGACGAAGAGCACAACCTGTTTTTCTACACCATACATAACGACCACCTCCCTCATTATCGGTGTCGAATCCCTGAGTTGCTCGGGGAACGTATCCGAGGATGTTTCCATGGTTGGATGATTCTTTCCAACAATCCATACAATAAGAAATGGTCTCTTTGGAACCAAGAGACTTCTAAGATCATACGTCTCCCCACCTTGACTTTGGAAGATGGAGGGTACGAGTCTATTGCCGAGTGTTGTTTGTCAGCCCCTCCCGATGATCCGACTTCAATTCTATTGTTAACAAGATTCAATAAACCAACCTTTGTGTTTTTCCGGCTTGTTAGTAAAAGAAACAAGTTTAGATGGACCGAAATGTCTTACGCCTATCAGCTCAAGAGAATTACTTTTGATGGCGAATTAGTACGTAATCTAACTTATTGCAACGGTAAAGTCTACGCCTTAAGTTTCGGAGGTATGCTTGATATGTTTGTCTTACATGTTGAGATCGTGGTTAGGGCTAAAGAAGTGGTGATAAAACTAATGTTATTTGGGTCATGCCCTTGTCCCCCCTCCCCCTACGGTCCTCGTGGTGGGAACTCGTTTAGTTATTTGAAAGGGTTTTCTACAAATTTGTTCTACATTATAATATATTTCGAAGATTGGGAACACAGAATACCTATTCGTGCGTTTGTGTTTAAATCAGACATGGCTTGTATAGATTGGGAAAAAAGGGAATACCTCAAATACTGGGATTTAACTAATTTCAAGTATGAAGACGACCAGTACACAATTGATCGCAAAACACTCAAAACACTTGACATGAGTTCTGAAACATGGGAAGTTATTGATGACCTCAAAAACGCTACTTTTTTGTGGATCTTGCCCGTGATTGCTCAGTATCTTATACACGTGTAATTGGGTCAGACGCAGGAGGTTTTATACACATTCGTGGAGAAATGCGCGAAACAATATACTCATACCATGTAAAAACCGATACCATCTCCCTATTTCATATACCCTCTCCTATGTTGCCGACAAGCCATCTGTCATTGTGGGAATGCAGGTATTGCCTCTCAATTAGTTTTTATAAATATCTTTGTTTTTTATTTGTGTATAAAGTATCCTTTTTAAAAGTCAGTTTGGTTTTAAGGGGATTTTGTTTCCAGAATGAAGCTAATGGAACATAAATCTATCTTTAAATGACTTGTAAAAAACAGGAATAATTTTTTTTTTTTTTTTTTTTTTTTTTTTTTTTTTTTTTTTTGTGCAATAAAAAAACAGGAATAATTACCTGTGCCACTTTTTCTAGTGTAGTGTATCCAACTTTTTATTTTTTGCTATTGTATACAAAAAAGTTTGAATTTTTGACTTTTGTGACTATCGTGTGACCATTTTACCCTTCGCCATTAATAGGATGGTTGAAAAACGTAGGGTAAATGGTCTCAAATTACACACAAAAGTCGAAATTCATAAGTTTTGGTATATGGTAGGAAAAAAAAAAAAAAAAAAACTCCTTTTGTGGGAAATTTTGTCTTAAATTGCTATTCATGTAGGCTAAAAGGTGATCATGGAGAAGCTGAATGCATAATTGATTCTAAGGTAGAGATGGAAAACAACAATGATATGTTATTAACGTCAGGTATGGATTGTGGGGTTAAATCCAATGAATCAGACCTCCTTAACGTTCCGTTTTGTATTTTGGAGACAATTATGGAGTTTTCTGTTGGCATTGAATATATGAACCTTCGTGCTACATGCAAACAATGTCATTTAGCAGCACCTTTGGTAAAATGGTGCAACGATACATCATCACGGAGATTACAAACGTATTCGGTTATTTCACCTTGGCTGATGATGGCAGATAAAAAACGAGGTATTATGACCTTTACTAATCCCATATTGGGTGACAACTACTTTTTGAGGAAACCCGATATATCAGTTGTTTATGGAAAATTATATTGTTCAAAGTTTGGCTGGTTATTGTTTAAAAGCTATAGGTTGAATTGCTTGGTATTCTTTAACCCTTTTACAAATGTTATCAAGGAGCTTCCACCCGCAGAATATAGATTGAAAAGCTTATGTTTTTCGGCACCACCTACTTCCCTTGATTGTATGGTGGTTGGGTTTTTAAAACTAGAGTATTGGCATGTTGACATCCTCTATGTAAATCGGGAACCAACGTGGCGTACACTTAATCTTGGCCCTAATCCAGAAACTATCTGTTTTCCAACTTTTTACGGTCAAGATTTTTATGCCTTGTCTAAAGAAGGAGAACTTCTTGTTATCAATAATTTGGACAAAGAAGATTATTCTAGTAAGCTTGTTGAAACCGAAGCTCCTAAAGGCTCTTGCACATCGTCTACTCAGTATTTCTTAACGAATTGCGATCAACATCTTTTACTGGTTTGCGTGGGCGAATATGGAGAACATGTTGAGGTTTTCAAGCGCAACGAATCTAAACAAGAATGGGAGAAAATAGATTCTGTAGGTAAGCATGTGATTTTTGTTTGTGGCACAACATGTCTCTGCATTGAAGCCAAAGTACCAAAGATGGAGAATAAGATCTTCTTTCCACGGCTACATACCAAGAACAGGAAGGTAGTGTTCTATTCACTCGACACATGCAAGTACCACACATTTGATGGCGAAAACGTTCAAGAACATGTAGGGGGTTTCTTTGGAACTACATATTATCTTTACCGTAATGCTTGGATTGAACCAAGTTGGTCCTAGGTGGCTCATTTATTAACTTTTGTAACATGATAGGACACGTTGACGTGTTGCATCTTTTATTTTATTCAATGTTTGAGCTGTGTTGGTGTAAACATTCTGCACAATGCCATGTGATGGTTTTTATTGTTTTTGTCAGAATCGTTTGGTAGAAACTGTTTATGATTGTACGGAATTATTTACTTAAGTTGTTCCAGACTTCCAGCAGTACCAAATTCAACTAGTTAATAAGGTGAGTCATTTTAAAACATCAAATAGAGTAGTTTTATGTCTAGATAGTACAAATTCATCATTGCAGAACAGAGTGGAATCGTGTCGGATTTCCCAATGGTAAGAATCAATTAAACCTCATGCTTTATGCTTTAAAAACCCTGACGAAAGTTACTTGATTTTGATGGTGTTTCTGTGTACTGTTTACAACAGAAGGCAAGGAACTTTGAGAGCTTTCACCTTCCAAGGAGTTGATGGTTGGCTATCCGCCCGCAGTAGTATTGAAACACAGTTAGCTTTTGCAGTGCTACATCTAATAATGGATAGGTTTCTTTTATGACCAGAACATGTAAGTAATGCGTCTTGTAGATGGTTAATATTAAATGTCTGAACTGAGTATGGGCGGTGTAGATGGTTAATATTAAATGGCTTCCAACGTGAACAACCCCGTTATTGGTTTGAAGTTTTGAAATTGTCGGGAGTAGAGCAGGTCCATTTTGTAATTATCATGTCAAATTTCGAAAGTATTCTTCTTTATCTCCATGGCCAAGTATTGCAAGAAATGCATTTTCGACTTACAATCCTTGCTGCTTTTCATTTTGTATGATTGCCCAGTGTTTAAAAGATTAACTATTTGTCATCCATCTTATTTAAAGGCACATGATGTTGACTGTCACTGCTATTAAGTTTTTGACTATTGTTAGTACCAGTGTGCACCATGCGTTGTTTGCTGGTGATGAGATATTGCAGCAGATTACTCAGAGTATTGTGATTCTGAATGTGATGTTAAGGGAAGAGGATGAGGAGCTATTTGAGATGAATTGTATCGAGTTTATTAGGAGAGATATGGAAGGGAGTGATCTCGATATGAGGAGGAGGATTGCTTGTGAGCTTCTTAAGGGGATTGCGGGAAATTACAAAGAGAAGATTACTGCAAAGGTTTTGGAGCAGATTAGGAACTGTTTGGCTTAGTTTGAACAAAATCCCGCTGCTAATTGGAAATATAAGGATTGTGCTATATACTTGGTTGTTTCTCTTGCTACTAAAAAGGCAGGTGGTGCTTCTGTCTCGACTGATCTTGTTGACGTTGATAGTTTTTTTTAGAACAGTTGGTGTGCCAGAGTTACAAGGTCAGGATGTCAATGCTTTCCCTATGTTGAAGGTGGGTGTGTTGAAGTTTTTTACCATGTTTAGGGTTCTGATTCATAAACCTGTTGCTATGGCTCTTCTTGGTGATGTGGTTCGGTTTCTTAGTTCTGTTAATGTGGTTCATTCTTATGATACTAGTTGTTCGAAGAGTGTGTGAAAGGAATCCAACTCTTGTGCCAGCCTTTGAACAATGCCTTTTACTGAATTCTTTCCGTATGCCTTCTAGTTGTTAGCCCAGCTTGTCTATTTGAACAGGCCTCCAGTTCCACCACATTACATGCAGATATTTGACATTCTGTTGACACCTGATTTGTGGAAAGTCTGCTAATGTCCCTGCACTCGTGTGTTTGCTTCAGTCGTTCCTTCAACAGGCACCCAACGAGCTTACAAGGGAATGGAAGTTAAGAAACGTGCTTGGGATCTTCGACAAACTTGTTTCATCACCAAGCACTGAAGAGCAAGGATTTCATATTCTGAACCTGGTCATTGAGAATCTTGGGTATGATGTTTTGGCAGAATACACGAATGACATCTGGCATACCCTGTTTACTTGGGTCCAAAACAATAAAACCGCGAGACTTGTTAGGTTTCTTATTATGTTCATGTCTCTGTTTCTGTTCAAGCACGGTATACAACTCTTGTGGACTCGGTTAACTCTCTTCAGGCGAATTTGTTCAATGCAGTTTTGGATACCTACTCTTAAGACCATAACTGGCAGCACCGAGGTTAAGTTGAGTGCAGTTGCATCAGCTAAACTACTCTGTGAATCGCCGTCGCTTTTGGATCCTGCTGCTGAGGAGCTCTGGGGTAAGTTGCTAGATGGTATTGTTACTCTCCTGTCGCAACCGGAAGAGCAAAGAGTTGAGGATGAACCTGAAGTTCCTGATTTTGGTGAGGCGACTGGTTATCAAGCCTCCATTTTTTAGTCTTCACAATGCGGGTAGAAGGGAGGAAGACCCATTGAAGGAAATTCAGGATCCAAAACACTTCTGCGTGGCTTTATTGACAAATCTCTCTAATCAGTTCCGTGGTAGATTCCCGCCGGTCATAACCAGATATTTGTCTCAAGCTAATCAAGCTGCACTACAAGTTGTTTTTATTCATCATTGATGTTGAGTGTTTTTGTTTTGTTGATCTGTTGCTAGGTGTCTGTTTATTTTTCAGTGTTACATCCAACTTTTATGGTCTGATAGATTTTCTAGTGGATATTTATTTTCTAAAAAAAAATTGACAGTTTTACCGGTTCGCCAATGCCCTTGAGACATCTAGTAGAGATCCTACTGAAAATAATCGTTACTTTACCAGATAATAAACGGAAGCACAAACACGTTTTATAAAACTAAATCATACTCGATATTTACAGGTATACTAACTGGTCGCCCGTCATTGTTAATAAAAGTATATGTTATAGATCATTATAATGTTGGCACATCAATACAAAAACTAAATTAGTATGCAGAATAGCTAAAAATTCAAAAGGGTATGAAAAATGGGGAACTTCTAACGGCATTCCTTCTCACTGTCAGTAGTAACCTATTAGGGTCGTCCTATTGATTTGGGTTGCCCGGTGCGAAATTACAAATGGGGCACTCATAAATCACGAAAAGTTAATTAGTATAGAAAATAAAAAGTTCTTTGACATTATGCAAAACATTAACAAAAGTCAAATTCTACGCTACAAAAAAAAAAACTACAAATGTTAGGAGTGTTACTAAAGCATAAATACAACTTTACTCTACAAAAGATGCAACATACTTATTTCTTGAAGATTGCCATTCTTTTAGCATTTTTCATAACAAAGTTGTCGATCAACATTTCATAATTAACACTTTCTAATATATTATTCTCAATAGCTATCTAGAAGACCGGAACATGGATTCATGGAACGTCAGGTTTTTTCCCTTTTTGAAATTTTGATCGGAACTTTGTTTTGACTATGTTTTTGTTATGTTTTTAAGGGGGGGTTTGTCTTCTAGTTTTTGTGTGGCTAGCCCATATTTAATCGAAGTTTTTCACTCTTTTGTATGTGGCCCAAATTTTGTCTTGTTTTTTTTTTATGTGGTCCGATTCAACTTTAATAATATTTAACAAATATACTAAAAATTCAAAACATTTACGTATAAAACTACAAATTGAGGACCCTTTAAAAAGGAGGCCCGGTGCGGTTGCACCACTTGCACACCCTAATCGCCGCCACTGTCTCCTATTAATCATTTTTGTCCTCCTCGTGAGATATCGTATTCCATGAATAGAGTTCCAGAATTGCAGCAACACCAAAATAACTAAAGATATTAGATATAAGAGTTAATTGCATTTTTGGTCCCTATGGTATGGCCAAATTGCATATTTGGTCTCTAGAAGTTTGAAAGTGGAGTGGTAGTCCTCATTTCTAAGGTTTCGTTGCATGTTTGGTCCCTCACCAACATCAAATGACAAAAATACCCTGTTTTTTTCTTTTTAGTTTTCTTCCATATATGGTCCCTGTGTCTAGGCAGATTTTACAGATTTAGTCATTTTTTTAACTATTAATATTAGTATTATTATTTTTTTTTTTATGTTTTCGCCGCTTTCACACAACGACCAATCCTGAAAGACCACTCTTTCTTCTAAGGATGCCTAACCGTATTTCTTACGTTTTCGTCCATTTTCATACATTTTCATCCGTTTTATACGTTTTCGTCCGTTTTTATACGTTTTCGCCTGCTTTTATACGTTTTATCCATTTTTGTCCGTTTTGATACATTTTCGTCCGTTTTTGTAAATACTCATCCGTTTTTAAACGTTTTTCTTACATTTTTATACATTTTAATATGTTTTCATTCGTTTTCATACGTTTTCATCCATTCTTTTTTTTTTATATGTTTTTGTCTGTTTTTATACGGTTTCGTCCGTTTTAATATTTTTTTTCCGTTTTCATCCGTTTTTATACATTTTCAATAGTTTTGATACGTTTTCATCTGTTTTTTACGTTTTCGTCGGTTTTTATACGTTTTGATCCATTTTTGTAAGTTTTTATCCGTTTTCGTCAGTTTTATACGTTTTCGTCCATTTCTAAACGTTTTTCTTACGTATAAAAACTGATAAAAACATATAAAACGAACAAAAACAGATAATGAGGTATAAAAATGAATGAAAACGTATAAAACGGTTGAAGACATATAAAAACAAAGGAAAACATATAAAAACGGATGAAAAGGTATACAAGTAGACGAAAATGGATAAAAGGTATAAAAACGGACGAAAACGTATAAAAATGGATGGAAACGTATAAAAACGGACGAAAACGTATAAAATGGATGAAAATGTATGCAAATAGATCAAAAAGGGTATAAAAATGAATGAAAACGTATGAAAACAGACGAAAACGGATAAAAAAATGAATAAAACTGGACGAAAACGGATTAAAACGTATAAAAATGGACGAAAATGAATAAAAACGTATAAATGGACGAAAATGGATAAAAACGTATAAAAACGGACGAAAACGGAAAAAACGTAAAAAACGAATGAAAACTGATAAAAAGATAATAAAAACGGACGCAAACGTATAAGAATGGACGAAGATGAATAAAAACGTATAAAATGGACGAAAACGGACGAAAACAGATAAAAACGTATAAAAAGGACGAAAATGTATAAAATGGTTTAAAAACAGACGAAAATGAATAAAAATGGACGAAAACAGATAAAAATGTATAAAACGGACAAAAAGGATAAAAATGTAAGAAAAAATAGACGTAAACACCAACTTGACGGTCAAACTAACATAAATAGTGGTTAAAGGGCCAAACCCGTAACGGGTGAAAACCATAGGAAGAAGATTCGCAAAAATGAAAAATAAAATAAATAAATAATACGGACTAAATATGTAAAACCCAGCCAAACACAAGGACCATTTATGTAAGAAAACTTAAAAGAAAATAGATAAAGAAAAAGAAAAAGACAACATTAAATGACTAAAATTCCGTAGGTCTTTTTCTTTCAGGGACCAAACATGCAACGCAACGTTTGAAATGGTAACTACCACTGCACTTTCAAACTTTTAAGGACCAAATCCGCAATTTGGCCATACCACAGGGACCAAAAATGCAATTAACTCTAGATGTAAAGTGACTGACTTTAAAACGGGATGGGGATGTGATGAGTGCTCAAACACTCATCATTTTTTGTCAAATCTGAACTGCAAAACATACAAAAACACTCAGAAATGCATCAAAATACTGAAAATATTTTAAAATTGTGTTTTATATGTTTTAGATGCAAAATGAGCAAAAACAAATGAAAAACGTACAAAGTTTGCAAAATAGGCAGTTTCAGTCCCCCAACTTTCATAAAATGACAAAACTAGTCCCTGGTCATTCAAAATATGGAAAATTATCACCAAAGGTCCTTTTACAATAATAAGTTTTCATATTTAGTCCTTTGGTGAAAAATCTGAAAAGTTTTGGAAATTTACAATTTTGGTCCCTGGAGTTTTAGATTTTGGCAGATTTGGTCCCTGGTGGGATATCTTTGAATAAAAAAAGTCATTTGTGGTCCTTGGAAAGTAAAAGTTTTCACAAATGGTCCTTGGAGTAAATTTTTGGAAAATTACAAGAATGGTCCCTGCAGTTTCAAAACTTGGCAAAATAGGTCCCTGGGTGTAAATTTCTGGAAATTGCCAGAAATAGTCTTTTGGTTAATCACCTTGGCAAAATTGGTCCCTATGATGAATTTTGGGAAAATACATTTCTGGTCCCTTCAAGTTTAAGCAGGTTTGCAAAATTGGTCCTTAAGATTTGCTATAACCAATTGGACCCCTTTGTATTATTATCATCCAAAACCTAATCCAACACTACCCCAAGCCCACCATACCCTAACCTGGCCCAAGTCACTTAAAAGCCCACCAACAAAATTAAACCTTTACCCCGTTTTTTTATTACCTCCCAACCGGTCAAACCTGTTGACCTCCCCCTTTCCTTCACCAATACAACCCGTGAACCCTAAGTCTGCAACACCCTGCCAAAACCAACACCATTATCACCTCCACACACCTACACCCCTGCCACACTTGCCTTTCCACCACAACAATACAAACCCACACCCCCCTGCCAAAAGCTATCTGCCAAAGTAGTTTATCCCTTTTTCCCGCCCAAATGAAGACAAACGGTCAAGATCAAAAGTGCTACATCCAACAGCCTTAAATGGAAGGAGGAGAGAGACTGGAGGCACAATGTGGAAACCCTAGTTCTAATTTGAGTATAAATAGAACATGTTGTAAGCCATTTATGGGCATGAGGATTTTTAAGTAGTTAATTAGGTTTTTAGTAGGTAATTGTAGTGTAGAATCAGCTTAAGTTGAATCTTTATCAAGTATTTGAGCTCTTAAAACTCAGTTTGTAATCATTTTAAGTTCTATAAAAATTTAAGAACCTTGTTTATGTATAACTGCTTATTTACTTTCTGCTTTTTTTTACTGCTTATCTCCATAGCTTATTGAATCTGCTTATTATTGGTTAGAAATTGGTTATTTATGGTTGTAGTACCTTTGTTCACCTTATTGCAAAAATCAGCTAGGTGGTAGTGGTTTTTAGTCTTGTCGTTTAATTGTCCATTTTAGCTCTACTTAGCCTATGGAGATTAGCTCATGGAAAGTTCTTATGACTAGGCCATCACTGCTTATTTACTCATATCACAGCTCAATCAGTCCCTAGCTTTCATTTTTAGAAGCTTTACAAGCCATTTGTAGTGTAAACCAAAAATTAATCCTTGGTTAAGGACTGTTTGGCACAGGGAGCAGTTGTGGCCTAAACTTGGTTTTTACTTCTTCTTATTGCTTCCATTAGCTTTATTTAGGTAAACTAGGTAATCCCCAGGTCAGCATTTTGCATCTTTAATTAGTTTTAAGGATTCCAAGCCTGTTTTTCTCACTCATGTTTTATAAACTGTTTGGAATTAGTTGCCATATGGAAATCTGTGTTAAGGGTCTTTAGTTGTTTCTATTGCTTAAAATTAGTTCAATATAGAATGGTTCATGCTTGTAGCACCTAGTTGTTGACTCTCATAGTTAAACTCACCTTGTCTGACCCATTTGACCACCCATTCCAGGCCTGCACTCAGCAGCATCTGTCCCCAATTCACTCTTTGCATTCACCAAATCAGGTTAGATATAGTGAGACTTAGAATTTGAAATGGATAGCATAATTAGTTTGTAGTTTAGATTTTGTAAGTTTGAGCTTGCATTGGCTTTTATGGCTTATCAGTGGCTTATTCATAAGCTTGTAAATCAACATGTTTCAGCAGCCTGCTGCCCCAAATGCACTCACATCAGCTTCCATTTAAGCTTGTTAAAAGCTCAAATTTGGTCCAATCTTGCTCTATTGTTTCTTTGGTAAACAGTCCAGGTTTGTGAGCTTATTGGTCACTTGTGATCATTGTTGGTAGCTTATTGAGGGTTGCAAATTCACCCCCCATAACTGAAGTATCTGCTGCAACAGTTCTTTTTCTTTTAGTTTAGTTTCTTTTCTTACTTAAATTCTTTACAAAATTGTTTTTTTTTTTTTTATAATCTATTGTTGCTTTACTTAAGTTGCTTTAACTTTTTATGTATTAGCTTTTTCATTTAATTGCTGGTTATCTAGCTTATTTTGAACCCTCCCTAGTTGCCATGTTAGATCTGGTTCTGACTCAGTGGGTCTGAGCTTGTTGATTGCTTGTTCCATTTGATCCAGTAGCAATTTATGGTTGTTTTCAGTTGTTAGACATTGTTGAAATGGTAATTGATAGCTTTTACTTGTGTCTTGGCTTATGAGATCAGTTAATCAGCCTATAGCTTTGTTACAACTCACTTTGGTTTTTACTTCTAACCCATACTTCACTACTCCACATTTAGCTTAAGTAGCTGAGCTTTTGTTATGACTCTTGGCTTTCTTAAAAGCCTGTGCTGCTAGCTTGTTGAATCCTTCACTTAGTTGGAGTTTCTTGCTTGTTTGCCTAGCTGAATTGTGCCCTTAAGATATCCCCTGCACCGCAGTGTTCTGTTTCACAAGCCATTTTCATCAGCTCACCTTTTGCTTATTTGTGGCCCTCAAGACATGAGCCTTAGCTTTTTGGAATGCCCCTCAGGTCTTCTCTTCAGTTCACCACTTCATTTGATCCCTGGATCACCCAGGTGGGCCCTACAGAGGGCTGCAAGCACCCTCTCAGGCCTGTTTGGCTTATGATTTGTGCTTTTGCTTATTTGCTAGCTTTAGCTTATTCTGAGCATTTCCTTGGTTGTTTTAAGTTAATTTAAGTTCATATAAGTTATTTGTAGTGTACTATAGCTTTTGATAATTATTTGCATTGTTTGCTTATTTATAAGTGCTTAATTGTAAGTGCTTATTGTCCATTTTGCTTATTTTGATTTCTTTTTCAGTAGGTTTTATTTTTCTTAAGTTCTTAATTATATTTTAGAATTTTTCTAAAAGTTTCAGATTTTTCTTTGCCTTTTTAGTATTTTTAATAAATCAAAAGTAGTTTTAGTAATTAATAAATAGTAAATAATTAATAATAAATAGATAAATAGTGTAATAAATATATTTTCTGTTTTAAAATTAGTTTTAAAATATTTTAGATTTTTCAAAATTATAATTTCATTTTTCTAGGTTTATTTTATATTTTCTTAATTTTTAGTGTATTATTAAATAGTTAAAAATAGTTTTTAATTAATTATAAATAATTAAAAAGTCAAAAAAAATAATTTTCTTTTTCTCAAAATTTTCCTTTATCATTAGGATCATAAAAATATAATTTGCATGTTCGTAGGGTTAACGTAGCTTAAAATTCACTTCTTATTTCGCGCACTCGCGTTTTTATTTAAATAACTTGTACGTTTTTAAAATTTAAGTTACGTTAGTAAAAGTAGTTTTGTAAAATAAATAAAAACCAAATTTAAATAAAGTGATAGCTTCTATTTAAGCCGTTTGGCTTATTTTTCTGCTTACGTATAAGCAATTTCTGATTTTAAGTTTTTAGATTACGTTTTAGGTTAACTAGGTTTCACGTATAGTTCGTTTAAATCGTTCTCATTCGTATTTCTTTAGTGAAATCATACAAATCACTCAAACCCTATTCATGTCCAATTTCACCCGATCACAAACCCGTTTTGAATACAATCCACACCTCGTCGGGACATAACGACCCGGGGAAACCACTATACTTCCACGGAGATTTGGTCTGAGACGTTTGACTTAGTTGACCACATCCGTGGTTGACTTTAGTTGAATGCTTTTGCCTCAATCAAATTTTGGCGCCGCTGCCGGGGAGGTTGTGCGCGTTATTCTTAAACGATTTTGCGTATTAGTGAACCTGGATATACATCCATTGTATATTTACCACCCTTGTTCATATTATCTTATTATTATCATATAAAAACAAAACTGTTCCCGAAAACATTTTAAAATCAGTTTTCAACGAACACAAAAAACACAAAAAGATTTTCTTTCTCATTTGTACAAAATGTTTATCCAAAAACCCAAAAATATTCACCTTTGCCCTCTCAAATCTTTGATTCTTCATCCCTACCCCTCTATGAACCTTTGATTCTTTCCTATGTCGTATCCACACCAATTTGGTTGCCAATGGTGTGGTGGTCCTCATAATGGCGGGAATTGTCCCGGTTGTAGCATGGTAGAGTCAGGAGATGGGTCTGTCTATAACCAAGCTCCCTATCCTTACCATGACACATCTGATTCATTCCACCAGCCACCACATCATGAGATACTGACATATCTGTGTGAGTTTTGTGGAGGTCCTCATCAAGGATTTGAGTGTCAAGCTGGAAACACGTTTGTCTATGAACAGTTTTCCGATGATGCTCAGAACTTTGGTTATGACCAATACCCATATGACTCACCAGTCCAGACTCAACAGTTTTACTGTTGTGATTACTGTGGAGGTCCACACTTCAGCTCAGATTGTCAAACGGATAATCCATATCCTTGTGACAATTTTGACACACCTTATTATGACCAACCTCCACAGTACGATATGAATCAAGCACTTCTTCCAGAAATGCAAAATATGATGAAAATCGTTGATGAGCTTAAGGGTTTAGTTAAAGACTTTGCCCAAAGACATACTCATAAAAAATACATGGAAGAATTGCTAGCTGAAGAGCAGGCTGCTAGAATAAATTCCCAAGATGCCTATGAAAAATCCGTGAGGGAATCCATTGCAAAAGAAAAAGCAGCCGGATCTAGCTCTCAGTTCCGTTTCATCCCTGATGACAGTGATGATGAGGATACACTTGATATCCTTCAATTCTATAAAGATCCATCAAGTTCATCAGTGGATATCCCAGCAGTTGAGATTCCATCTCAAACAACTGCTATCACACCCGAGGTTCCCACTCACTCTTTAAGCATGGTGGATGAGCATCTTGACACTGTTCCTAATAAGGAATCGGACGAATTAATAAAGTCTAGTGTTGAGATCCTTGTCCCAATCCCAGGAGAGTCACAGGGAACTCTTAAGCATATGTGTGATCTTTCTTCCCCTCTTGAGTGTTCAAACGATCATTTTGAGACTTTCTCAGATTTTAATGATGATTGTACATCTCATGGAGACATTGAGTATATTGAGGCATCAATTCCACATTCTGATGCTGATCCTCTTCTTGAAGAGTTCGCCGATGAACTTACTCACATCAATCCACTTTCATTGGAAGGTGATGATGGTCTCCTTGATTTCGAATCCGATCTGGGAGAAATTGAAAGTCTCCTATATCATGATCCGTCACTCACTTCTGATCCCGACAGTCCAATAGAGAATGATAATCTCTTCGTTCCCGAAACACTCAATACCACTCTCACCAATCCTCTATTTGAATTCGAATCTGAATTGACTTTGATTTCTGATAATCCACTCTTTGATATTCAGAATGAGGATTGTGATGAGTCTATTCCGGAACATGAATTCACAGATTCACATCTTGTGAATGATTCTCTTCATGAGGAGTTCTCTGGTGAACTCACTCATCATATCATGACTCCTCCGAAGTTTGATATCCCGGGGGGAGATGCACTCAATCATGAGAATTTGCAAATTCCCACCCACCCTCCCGGGATGTTTTTGAGCTTAACCCTTGAAATCCAATTCAGGCTACGGAGCCTGATCTCGCGGAAGAAAATCTTATAAAGATTTTCATCATGGTTTTCTTCCTTTTCTTCACCTATAAGGTGACTTCTCTTGTTCTTCACTCCTTCGGGAATGAAGACACCATCTTTGATCCCGGCATTTTCATGTATCATTATCTTGATCCGGGATTATATCTCATCGGTGTGGAACTTTCACGTGCTTCAAATGTTGTCCAAACATCTTGAATGAAAGTCCGATTGAGATTGTTTCTTCCACATCATGCTTCCCCAAGGACAAATGAATTCGGGGTCGAGTCAAGCTAGCGACTCGGTAAACAAAAACAGTAGCATGCTTATAGGGTTTTCACCCTAAGTGTGGGGGAGTCACCCATGCTATGGTTACTTATGAAGTGAAAAAACAAAATGGTGTTTTCCACGCTTAGCTTGTAATGTTGCCCTTTTACGTTCAAAGAGTCGGCATAATAGCCAGGACTTTGAATATTGAGGACAATATTCATCCTAAGTGTGTGTGTGTGGGGGGGGGGGGGGTAATTTTGCTATTCTAGCGAATTTTATCATATTTTACTATCTAGTACCCCCGTTTTGGCCAAAATTTCAAAAAATTTTCACTTGAGTTCAAAATTTTTGTGGTTATCAGTCCGCCTTGTCTAACCGACAAAAGGGATTGGCTAATCCAGGAGCAAACGGCTCTTGGTAAAGATACATCAAATCCGTTTATGGCTTGCAATTTGCCCAAAATTGTATGGTACCTCAACTCGCCATATCCCTTAAAGCGAATGAGTTGGCTAGCCCGCAAGATTATGGATTGTGGTAAAGGCAGTGGAAAATCCATAATTGGTAATCAGCTCACCAAGATGTTGACTATTCCATCAAGAGCTGGCTAGTCCAGAAGCAAACGGCTTTTGGTAAAGACTAATCAAATCCGTTAACAGCTGGTGGTTTGCTCAAAATCACACGGTTATCAGGTGTACCACAGTTCTCACACCTGGCTACTCCAGAAGTGATGGCTTTTGGTAAAGAGTTTAAAATCCATCAAGTTTTCAAAACAGTTTATTGCTAGGGACTAGCAATATTTTAGTGTGGGGGATTGATGAGTGCTCAAACACTCATCATTTTAGGTCAAATCTGAACTACAAAACATACAAAAACACTCAGAAATGCATCAAAATACTGAAAATATTTCAAAATTGTGTTTTATATGTTTTAGATGCAAAATGAGCAAAAACAAATGAAAAACGTACAAAGTTTGCAAAATTGGCAGTTTCAGTCCCCCAACTTTCATAAAATGACAAAACTAGTCCCTGGTCATTCAAAATATGGAAAATTATCACCAAAGGTCCTTTTACAATCATAAGTTGTCATATTTAGTCCTTTGGTGAAAAATCTGAAAAGTTCTGGAAATTTACAATTTTGGTCCCTAGAGTTTTAGATTTTGGCAGATTTGGTCCCTTGTGGGATATCTTTGAATAAAAAAAGTCATTTGTGGTCCTTGGAAAGTAAAAGTTTTCACAAATGGTCCTTGGAGTAAATTTTTGGGAAATTACAAGAATGGTCCCTGTAGTTTCAAAACTTGGCAAAATAGGCCCCTGGGTGTAAATTTCTGGAAATTGTCAGAAATAGTCTTTTGGTTAATCGCCTTGGCAAAATTGGTCCCTATGATGAATTTTGGGAAAATACATTTCTGGTCCCTTCAAGTTTAAGCAGGTTTGCAAAATTGGTCCTTATGATTTGCTATAACCAATTGGACCCCTTTGTATTATTATCATCCAAAACCTAATCCAACACTACCCCAAGCCCACCATACCCTAACCTGGCCCAAGTCACTTAAAAGCCCACCAACAAAATTAACCCGTTTTTTTATTACCTCCCAACCGGTCAAACCTGTTGACCTCCCCCTTTCCTTCACCAATACAACCCGTGAACCCTAAGTCTGCAACACCCTGCCAAAACCAACACCATTATCACCTCTACACACCTACACCCCTGCCACACTTGCCTTTCCACCACAACAATACAAACCCACACCCCCCTGCTAAAAGTTATCTGCCAAAGTAGCTTATCCCTTTTTCCCGCCCAAATGAAGACAAACGGTCAAGATCAAAAGTGCTACATCCAACAGCCTTAAATGGAAGGAGGAGAGAGACTGGAGGCACAATGTGGAAACCCTAGTTCTAATTTGAGTATAAATAGAACATGTTGTAAGCCATTTATGGGCATGAGGATTTTTAAGTAGTTAATTAGGTTTTTAGTAGGTAATTGTAGTGTAGAATCAGCTTAAGTTGAATCTTTATCAAGTATTTGAGCTCTTAAAACTCAGTTTGTAATCATTTTAAGTTCTATAAAAATTTAAGAACCTTGTTTATGTATAACTGCTTATTTACTTTCTGCTTTTTTTTTACTGCTTATCTCCATAGCTTATTGAATCTGCTTATTATTGGTTAGAAATTGGTTATTTATGGTTGTAGTACCTTTGTTCACCTTATTGCAAAAATCAGCTAGGTGGTAGTGGTTTTTAGTCTTGTCGTTTAATTGTCCATTTTAGCTCTACTTAGCCTATGGAGATTAGCTCATGGAAAGTTCTTATGACTTGGCCATCACTGCTTATTTACTCATATCACAGCTCAATCAGTCCCTAGCTTTCATTTTTAGAAGCTTTACAAGCCATTTGTAGTGTAAACCAAAAATTAGTCCTTGGTTAAGGACTGTTTGGCACAAGGAGCAGTTGTGGCCTAAACTTGGTTTTTACTTCTTCTTATTGCTTCCATTAGCTTTATTTAAGTAAACTAGGTAATCCCCAGGTCAGCATTTTGCATCTTTAATTAGTTTTAAGGATTCCAAGCCTGTTTTTCTCACTCATGTTTTATAAACTGTTTGGAATTAGTTGCCATATGGAAATCTGTGTTAAGGGTCTTTAGTTGTTTATATTGCTTAAAATTAGTTCAATATAGAATGGTTCATGCTTGTAGCACCTAGTTGTTGACTCTCATAGTCAAACTCACCTTGTCTGACCCATTTGACGACCCATTCCAGGCCTGCACTCAGCAGCATCTGTCCCCAATTCACTCTTTGCATTCACCAAATCAGGTTAGATATAGTGAGACTTAGAATCTGAAATGGATAGCATAATTAGTTTGTAGTTTAGATTTTGTAAGTTTGAGCTTGCATTGGCTTTTATGGCTTATCAGTGGCTTATTCATAAGCTTGTAAATCAACATGTTTCAGCAGCCTGCTGCCCCAAATGCACTCACATCAGCTTCCATTTAAGCTTGTTAAAAGCTCAAATTTGGTCCAATCTTGCTCTATTGTTTCTTTGGTAAACAGTCCAGGTTTGTGAGCTTATTGATCACTTGTGATCATTGTTGGTAGCTTATTGAGGGTTGCAAATTCACCCCCCATAACTGAAGTATCTGCTGCAACAGTTCTTTTTCTTTTTGTTTAGTTTCTTTTCTTACTTAAATTCCTTACAAAATTGCTTTTTTTTATAATCTATTGTTGCTTTACTTAAGTTGCTTTAACTTTTTATGTATTAGCTTTTTCATTTAATTGCTTGTTATCTAGCTTATTTTGAATCCTCCCTAGTTGCCATGTTAGATCTGGTACTGACTCAGTGGGTCTGAGCTTGTTGATTGCTTGTTCCATTTGATCCAGTAGCAATTTATGGTTGTTTTCAGTTGTTAGACATTGTTGAAATGGTAATTGATAGCTTTTACTTGTGTCTTGGCTTATGAGATCAGTTAATCAGCCTATAGCTTTGTTACAACTCACTTTGGTTTTTACTTCTAACCCATACTGCACTACTCCACATTTAGCTTAAGTAGCTGAACTTTTGTTATGACTCTTGGCTTTCTTAAAAGCCTGTGCTGCTAGCTTGTTGAATCCTTCACTTTGTTGGAGTTTCTTGCTTGTTTGCCTAGCTGAATTGTGCCCTTAAGATATCCCCTGCACCGCAGTGTTCAGTTTCACAAGCCATTTTCATCAGCTCACCTTTTGCTTATTTGTGGCCCTCAAGACATGAGCCTTAGATTTTTGGAAAGCCCCTCAGGTCTTCTCTTCAGTTCACCACTTCATTTGATCCCTGGATCACCCAGGTGGGCCCCACAGAGGGCTGCAAGCACCCTCTCAGGCCTGTTTGGCTTATGATTTGTGCTTTTGCTTACATAAATAGTCACAGTCTAGGCAGATTTTACAGATTTAATCATTTTTTTAGCTATTAATATTAGTATTTTTTTTTTTTATGTTTTCGCCGCTTTTATACGTATCGGACGAATTTAAAAGTGATTTTTGATGAAAAATTATCCTAAAAATGTGAAATAAATTTTTAAAAATCTTAAACTACTAAAAATAATTTTGAGAAAAAGGGAAATATTTTTTTGACTTTTTATTTATTTTCTATGAATTAATTTCTATTTTTTTTGGAATATTAAAAGAATTTAAAATAAGAGAAAATGTAAAAATAAATGGGAAAAATACAAAATTAACTTTGAAAAATCTAACATAATAGAAAAGAATTATCTAAAATATTTTTTGAATTTTTCAGGCTTTTTCTAATTTTTATTTGATTTTTCTTTGTTAAAAAGGAATTAAAAAGTGATTAAAAACTAAAATTAAATGAGAAAATTAGCTAAACTATTCAGAAAAATATGAAATTTTTACAGAAAATCTAAAATATTATTTGAAATCTAAGAAAAATAAGAAAAGTGGAAAAATAAGCTGAGAAGTGCTTAATAACTTAGAAACAGCTTATTACAAGTGCTTAATAATAAGTACTTGCAACAAAACTTTGTGAAACTTAAAACACAAATGTAATATACTCAAATAAGCTCAAATGAACTAAAATCAACCCAAAATTAACACCAAAACACTACTAATTGACAATAAGCAGTTTCAATAAATCAAATGAATAAGCAGTACAATACTAGATTAGGCCAGATGATTAAGGGCCATGTAACTCACTAATATAAGCCTAAATCTACTCAAGTGTAACACATAAGCTCAAGTTAATGACCAACAAATTTAATAGCAGGCCTACATGTAATCAGAAGATGGGTAATAAGCCACTAAGTTGCAAGTACCAATTAGCTTACCTAATAAGCTACAAATTTGAAACTTAGTGGGGCAAAAGCTAGTTTATACTTCTGAATCTTTAAGAATCCTAGAAGCCCTATGAATAGTGCTCAATTGATCCTCTAAAAGCTACCTAGATCAGATCCTGTTGAGTAAGAATGCTGATACAATTTGACTTTTAAGCTGCATACAAACTTTGACCAAATTGAGATTCTACTGTCCTAATCTTAATCTATATGTTATAAAAAGCTGCTTTAGAGTTTAATAAACCTGTAATCAACTACTCTCTACCTAGCTAGATCCAAAAGTGCAGCTGCTAAGACTACAAAATGCATACATGAATTAAGATTGAATTGGATTTTGACTTTTTACTATTTATACTACTGATTTTATAACTAATTTTACCCTATTATATCTAATGTACCATGCCTAATCCAAACTTACTTCCTAGAAACAACTACAACCTAGAATAAGGTACTGATCCAAACACCCTTAACTATGCTGTTTACTCTACAACTATAAGATTTAAAACTCAGCCATCCAATTAAATGATCAATCTTAGTTAAACAACACTAGCAGACACCAAATCAATCAACCAATCACAGCAGTGAACAATAAAAGATCAAAATCACAGGTAAGCTATTATACCACATATAACAAAAGATCAAACAACTAAGCTATGATTAAGCTATTATAACAATGATAAAACTCAGTTATTCTAATCAACTATCATCTAACTCAACTGATTAACTATAAAATACTAACTAGCACAGATCCAAAACAGAAACTAATAGATGCAATTAAGAACTTGGTATTAAAAATCAAAACTTACAAAATCATTCCGCTCAGCTTAACAGAGGGGATTCACTGAGCTAGCCTATCTTTAGATAGGCTCAAACACTTCCATGTCTCTGTTTGGCTTATCAGTATACCCCATTTTCATCATCTTCATGTCAGATTGACTTTTGTTGACTTTTTTCTATATGAACTTTTAAATCTGAGTTACACTACAATTAAGCTCACCAATAGCTATTCAGCTAAGATGAGCTTCTATACTACTGAAATTAGCTTGATGTAAGCTGGATTTAAGAAGATGAAACCATTCTTTTATATTTTTTGTTTTTTAAAGCTTTTATAAAAGTAATACTAAAAGATGAAGAGATTTGATACAAGAGCTTATTAAAGCTTTGCAGAAATTGAAATTTAGCAATACTCTTGAAGGTAATAAAAGAACTAGTAATTAAATGAAACAGAAATTAAATTTTATTAAAGCAAAATTTAAATTTGATTACACTAAATGAAAGGGACTGATTACAACTATAATTAAGAGTAAAATTTGACAGAGCTACGCTACATTACTCCTACACACTTAATGAAGAGAACTAAGGTCCTATTTATAGCCGTTTGGAAAGAGAGGGTGAGGATGCACAAGCCACGCTGGCAATCCGTGTGGTGTGCTTCTTCTAAGCAAATCAAAGCCGTCTTAATCCGTTCCCAATGATTGCATTTGATTTAGACCGTTTGATCATTCCTGATGAGGTGTTCCTTGAAATAGAATGCTGCCACGTAGCCCATGCGTGTGCTTCTTTGCTCTGACAAGTTCTGACATGATCTGACACCTTCTAGAAGCCCTTTGATTTGACTTAATTACCCTTAATTGCTGTAAGTTTGTGGGCGGGGTAATTAGGGTTCATGTGATTACATTCCTGGGTAAATTGGGGGGCGGGAATGGGATAATAGTTTTTTTTTTTTTTTTTTTTTTTTTTTTTTTTTTTTTTTTTTTTTTTTTTATCTCGGTTTGACTTGTGGGTGAGGGTGTTTGACCGAAAGGTGGGTATGGGCCGGGTATGGATTTGTTTTGGTGATGGGCTTTGGTATCTTTGGATTGGACTTTGGAAATTGGATAATGGTTATTTGGACTAGGCTTATTACAATTGTAATTTCAGAATTATATGGCAAGGACCAATTGTGTAGAATCTGAAATATGAAGGACTAAAGCAGTAATTCTTCTAAAGTGTAATCCAAGGGTCTATCATGAAATATTCTGATACATAGAGGACCAAACTTGTCATTTCTACAAAAATATCTTCAAAGGGCTAAAACTGACAAAATTTGAAACTTGGAGGACTAAATCTGACAATCTCTTCAAACTTTATTCAAGGGTCAACTTTTGTCACTTCTCCAAACTTTGAGGTCTTCTTTGGACTTTGTAAGCTCAATATTTGACTTTCAGATTCCAGCTTTGACTTTCTACACTCATTCCACTCTCGTGCTCGTTTTTGCCGGTTTTCTCGTTGTTTTTCGTCTTTTTATGAGATATCCGTCCTTGTACATTCACAATTACAAAAACACAATTTTTTTGGCGTTTTGGGTTAGTTTTTGGATTATTTAGTCTATATTTGGCTAAGAAAAGGTGAGTAAATAAGCACTCACAAAAATCCATCTATCAAGTTTGAGGTATCAATTACTATTATTCTCTTGATTATATAGTTCAATTTGTGTTTGAGATATTTTAATTCATTGTTTTAATTTGATAAAATTATTTTAAATAAGCTTATCAGTAGCATTTGGATTGTTAGCTTGTTTTCAAACTTTTTTTTTTACTGTATTTAAATAAGATTTTTTACTGTTAATATCATGTATTTTGAATTGTGTTTAGATGGATCAGATTTATGTATGTGACGGTTTCTCTCCGTTGTCTTCACTTTAGTAACTTCTCGAGTCACTTAACCAACAAACTTACCATGAGCTAGCCATAACGGGGTGCCAGGGACCAAAACGGGCACCGTTCAAGAACTTCAGGTACCCCGTTCGCCACAAAATGAAAACGGGGGACCAAACGTGTGAATATGGTCAACTTCAGGGACGATCGGTGAAATTTACTCCTTTTAGAACCATGACAATGACCAAAAAGCGGGGCTATATAATAGGGGTGAGCATCGGGACGAATCCCGATAACGACAACGGGGAAAAACCCAAACCGACTCCCGACCCGATAATGGTCCCGACTCGTCCCGAATCCCGATAATGGTCCCGAATCTTGATTTTGGCTGGGTTTTCTCGGGACCATCTTGACTCCCAACCCGTCCCGAATCCCGATTACCAGGAAAAGGCAAACCGATTACAGTAGGATCGGTATCGGGAAGAGAGTCGGGTGTCGGTCGGGATTGCTCACCCCTACTATATAATAGTAAGAAAACATGTGCCTTGCACATGCCGTGGTCAATTGGGGAAATTGAAGTAAGCCCTAATTGAAAGTCTTGCACAAGTCTGTTATGACCTTCAATTTCTTTTTAATATCCGCCCCATATTAAAAAGATACCATGGACATATAACGCTTCAACAGTCTTTTCTCCAACATCACTGATTGAAAGTCTTGTTGTTCTTTTTAAGGTACTCGATTTGTTATGACCTTCAAGATATTCGGTTCTTATTAGAGCAATTATATATTATTATAGTGTTCATATATTTGAAGTTTATAAATCTTTTTCTTCAAAACATCATGGGCACTGGAAGTCCAATTTGATAGTTATTGCCATTTTAATGTTATACTATATATTAATTAATTAATTAATGATGTTGGTTTTTGCTAGTTTAATATATTCTTCTTCCGGGTTTTTGCATATTCGCCCCATTTTAAGACTTTCATAGAAACAAGATACTAGTTTTGGCTTATTATGTTATTGTCCAAATGTGATTTCACATTTTTTTCAAAGTCATAGTTTAGAAAAATGTACTCGATCTGTGGTTATTAATTATATATGATAACGCAAAGGATACTAACTTATTATTGTAGTAGTTACATTGCCTTTCTGAGGAGCTATTGTTTTGTTGCATTATATTCCATTCTCTTGTCGTACCAAACAAGCACGTTCTCTTTTTTTTAACTGTATTTATATAAGATTTTTTACTGTTAATATCATGTATTTTTTGAATTGTGTTTAGATGGATCAGATTTCTTTATGTGACGGTTTCCCTTCGTTATCTTCAAAATATCCGTGGTTGGTTGCCCAAAGCCTAGATGACGAAGAGCACAACCTGTTGTTCTACACCATACATAACGACCACCTGCCTCATTATCGGTGTCGAATCCCTGAGTTGCTCGGGGAACGTATCCGAGGATGTTTCCATGGTTGGACGATTCTTTCCAACCATCCATACAACAATAAATGGTCTCTTTGGAATCAACAGACTTCTAAGATCATACGTCTCCCCACCTTGATTTTGGAAGATGGAGGGTACGAGTCTATTGCCGAGTGTTGTTTGTCGGCCCCTCCCGATGATCCGACTTCAATTCTTTTGTTAACAAGATCCAATAAACCAACCTTTGTGTTTTTCCGGCTCGTTAGTAAAAGAAAGAAGTTTAGATGGACCGAAATGTCTTACGCCTATCAGCTCAAGAGACTAACTTTTGACGGCGAATTAGTACGTAATCTAACTTGTTGCAACGGTAAAGTCTATGCCTTATGTTTCGGAAGAACGTTTGATACATTTGTCTTACATGTTGAGATCGTGGTTAGGGATAAAGAAGTGTTGATAAAACTAATGCTATTCGGACATTGCCCTTTCCCCCCCTCCAGTACTCGTGATGGGGACTCGATTAGTTTTTTGAAAGGGTTTTCTTCAAATTTGTTCTACATTATAATATATTTTGAAGATTGGGGACGCAGAATACCTATTCGTGCGTTTGTGTTCAAATCAGACATGGCCTGCATAGATTGGGAAAAAAGGGAATGCCTCAAATACTGGGATTTAACTAATTTCAAGTATGAAGACCAGGACAGACCATTCGACGAAACACTCTTAAAAACACTCGACATGAGTCGTGAAACATGGGAAGTTATTGATGTCCTCAAAAACGCTACTTTTTTTGTGGATCTTGCCCGTGATTGCTCAGTATCTTATACACGTGTAATTGCCTCAGACGCAGGAGGTTTTATACATATGCGTGGAGAAATGGGCGAAACAATATACTCATACCATTTAAAAACCGATACCGTCTCCCTATTTCATATACCCTCTCCTATGTTGCCGACAAGCCATCTGTCATTGTGGGAATGCAGGTATTGCCTCTCAATTTGTTTGTTTTATAAATATTTTTATTGTTTATTTTTTATGTCCTGCTTTATTGTGAGTCATTAAAAGATGGTTGTTTTTATAAATATCTTTGTATTTTCATACGAGTTCTCTTTTAAAGTCAGCTTAGTTTTAAGGGGATTTTGTTTCCAGAATGAAGCTAATGGAACGTAAATCTATCTTTAAATGACTTGTAAAAAACAGGAATAATTACCTTTGCCACTTTTTCTAGTGTTGTGTAGCGAACTTTTTAGTTTTTGCTATTGTATACAAAGAAGTTTGAATTTTTGACTTTTGTGACTATCTTGCGACCATTTAACCCTTCGTTGTTAATAGGATGGTTGAAAAACGTAGGGTAAATGGTCTCAAATTACACTCAAAAGTCGAAATTCAAAAGTTTTTGTATATGGTAGCAGCAAAAAAAAAAAAAAAAAAAAAAAAAAAAAAAAAAAAAAGGCTACACCAAACTCGAAAAAGTAACAAGTTTGTTACATTTTAGGTAAGCATTAAAGAAACCTCCTTTTGTGGGAAATTTTGTCTTAAATTGCTATTCGTGTAGGCTAAAAGATGATCATGGAGAAGCCGAATGCATAATTGATTCTAAAGTAGAGGAGAACAACAATGGTATATTATTAACGTCAGGTATGGATTGTGGGGTTAAATCCAATGAATCAGACCTCCTTAACGTTCCGTTTGGTATTTTGGAGACAATTATGGAGTTTTCTGTTGGCGTTGAATACATGAACCTTCGTGCTACATGCAAACAATGTCATTTAGCAGCACCTTTGGTAAAATGGCGCAACGATACATCATTACGGAGATTACAAACGTACTCGGTTGTTTCACCTTGGCTGATGGTCGCAGATAAAAAACGAGCTATTATGACCTTTATTAACCCCATACTGGGTGACAACTACTTTTTGAGGAAACCTCATATATCAGTTGTTTATGGAAAATTATATTGTTCAGAGTTTGGCTGGTTATTGTTTAAAAGCTATAAGTTGAATTGCTTGGTATTCTTTAACCCTTTTACAAATGTTATCAAGGAGCTTCCGCGCCCGGAATATAGTTTGGAAAGCTTGTGTTTTTCGGCACCACCTACTTCCCTTGATTGTATGGTGATTGGGTTTTTAAAACTAGAGTATTGGCGTGTTGACATCCTCTATGTGAATCGGGAACCAACGTGGCATACACTTAATCTTGGCCCTAATCCAGAAACTATCTGTTTTCCAACTTTTTACGGTCAAGATTTTTATGCCTTGTCTAAAGAAGGAGAACTTCTTGTAATCAATAATTTGGACAAAGAAGATTATTCTTGGGAGCTTGTTGAAGCCGAAGCTCCTAAAGGCTCTTGCACATCGTCTACTCAGTATTTCTTAACGAATTGCGATCAACATCTTTTACTGGTTAGCGTGGGCGAATATGGAGAACATGTTGAGGTTCTCAAGCGCAACGAATCTAAACAAGAATGGGAGAAAATAGATTCTGTAGGTAAGCATGTGATTTTTGTTTGTGGCACAACATGTCTCTGCATTGAAGCCAAAGTACCAAAGATGGAGAATAAGATCTTCTTTCCACGGCTACATACCAAGAACAGGAAGCTAGTGTTCTATTCACTCGACACATGCAAGTACCACACATTTGATGGCGAAAACGTTCAAGAACATGTAGGGGGTTTCTTTGGAACTACATATTATCTCTACCGTAATGCTTGGATTGAACCAAGTTGGTCCTAGGTGACTCATTTATTAACTTTTTGCACAATGCCATGTGATGGTTTTTATTGTTTTTGTCAGAATCGTTTGGTAAAAACTGTTAGGAATTATTGACAAGGAGTAGATCCTACAAAAACTGTTTATGATTGTACGGAATTATTTACTGAAGTTGTTCCAGACTACCAGCGGTACCAAATTCAACTAGTTAATAAGGCGAGTCATTTTAAAACATCAAATAGAGTAGTTTTATGTCCAGATAGTACAAATTCATCATTGCAGAACAGAGTGGAATCGTGTCGGATTTCCCAATGGTAAGAGTCAATTAAACCTCCTGCTTTATGCTTTAAAAACCTTGACGAAAGTTAATTACTTGATTTTGATGGTGTTTCTGTGTACTGTTTACAACAGAATGCAAGGAACTTTGAGAGCTTTCACCTTCCAAGGAGTTGATGGTTGGCTATCCGCCCGCAGTAGTATTGAAACACAGTTAGCTTTTGCAGTAATGCATCTTGTGACCAAAACATGCGTTGTTTGCTGGTGATGAGATATTGTGATTCTGAATGTGATGTTAAGGGAAGAGGACGAGGAGCTATTTGAGATTAATTATATCGAGTTTATTAGGAGAGATATGGAAGGGAGTGATCTCGATATGAGGAGGAGGATTGCTTATGAGCTTCTTAAGGAGATTGAGGGAAATTACAAAGAGAAGATTACTGCAAAGGTTTCGGAGCAGATTAGGAACTGTTTGGCTTAGTTTGAACAAAATCCCGCTGCTAATTGAAAATATAAGGATTGTGCTATATGCTTGGTTGTTTCTCTTGCTACTAAAAAGGCAGGTGGTGCTTCTGTCTCGACTGATCTTCGACAAACTTGTTTCATCACCAAGCACTGAAGATCAAGGATTTCATATTCTGAACCTGGTCATTGAGAATCTTGGGTATGATGTTTTGGCAGAATACATGAATGACATCTGGCATACCCTGTCGTTGTTTCTGGTCAAGCACGGCATACAAACTATTGTGGACTCGGTTAACTCTCTTCAGGCAAATTTGTTCAATGCAGTTTTGGATACGTTTTGGATACCTACTCTTAAGACCATAACTGGCAACACCTAAAGTTGAGAGCAGTTGCATCAGCTAAACTACTCTATGAATCATCATCGCTTTTGGATCCTGCTGCTGAGGAGCTCTGGGGTAAGTTGCTAGATGGTATTGTTACTCTCCTGTCGCAACCGGAAGAGCAAAGAGTTGAGGATGAACCTGAAGTTCTTGATTTTGGTGAGGCGACTGGTTATCAAGCCACCTTTGTTCGTCTTCAAAATGCGGGTAGAAGGGAGGAAGACCCATTGAAGGAAATTCAGGATCCAAAACACTTCTGCGTGGCTTTATTGGCAAATCTCTCTAATCAGTTCCGTGGTAGATTCCCGCCGGTTATAACCAGATATCTGTCTCAAGCTAATCAAGCTGCACTACAAAATCTCCCCATTGTATGAAGGTAAGATTCGTATCCTACGCTTTGTGTCATGACAGTAGTTCTTTCCTTTGTTTTTCATGTTTGTGTGTGCTCAGGCGTATTTTGTATGGACTTTAATATGCTTTTTAGATCCTGGGTTGCTTATGGACTCTATAATGCTTTTTGTCTAATCTAATGAAGAGTATATGTTATTTAGTTTCGTTTTAGATATATATCTGATACTCATTAGTTTATCCGTCGTGACTGTTATAAGTTTCTTCATGTGGTTATAAACGCTCCAAAAGGTAGGATTTGTGGGGATGCTTTATCACAAACAGAGATTGTAGAGATTTGATCAACTGTAACTGTACCTGCTGCTGGTTCTTCCTATTAAATGAATATTTGGAAGTTGTATAGACTCTAATCTGTTTGAGTAGCGAACAAAGTGTATTTCCGGAAAAGGTCACTATATGCTTACCGCCTTTCCTCCATTTTGGGAGCCTGATGTTGGTTTACTTTGACATCATGGAAATTAAGCCATACATGAGCAATGAAATAAATGAGTAAACACCAGAATCCAGTAGCCATCCTAACTATTCTGAAAACTTGCTTTGAACTTGGCAGTGCTCGAGGTTATAAGTTAAGTCAGTAAAATTTGACATCTTTTTTTGGGAGAAATAATCATCTTTGAACTAACTCAAGTTCTTCACACCAATACAATCGTTTTTAACTGTCTTGGTTATCACCAACAGAGATTGTAGATAAATATATGCCAGTGTAACATAACATTGAATGTGTTAATCTTAGTGGGTTAATATATCTTTGGTTGGTTGTCTTAGAAGATCGTTCGAGTATATATGGAAGTACATTCAGGGTGTGCTCACTGTGTACTAGTTATAGAATAGAGACCTATGAATGTATGTATACCTGTGGATAAACAGATTTTCTGGCATAGTTACATGTGCTCTTTTATTTCGATAAACTCGTAATCTTAGAAACAATTTTGTTTGAGTTTCATCAATAGTAGTTTTAGACATTTCAGCTGTTCTGTTTTCGTGTGTGAAATTATAAAAAGGAACGAGTTAGCGAATCTGCTAATCACAATTATAAACCCTAAAAGCACACACTTAAATCACCTTTATAATAGTAATTAAACATGTTCTGTTTTTTGATTGAGTTAAATTACAGCATTATGGTTTTCATATCGAATCATGTATCTGGTTGGGCCTATAACTGTACAGAATTAGGCAGAATGAATACAAAGGCTGATAGTGAAATATGTGTTCGGTGTTAGGTCAACTTTTGTCTTTGTTTTTAACATTGCACTTTGTTAAGTTGTTACTTTTATCCGATGTCTTGTCTTAGTAAACTTGAATGATGATATATATTTTCCAGGTCATGTGCAACCAAAGGAGTAGAGCGTTCAAGTATGGTTCAACAGTGGAGTCAAGTCAAGTATTGATGGTCGGTTCAGTCGTCAGCTCATGGTGTCTAATTCTGCAGTCGGGTTTTCATACAGTTTTGAAAATGGCTACCATTGTGTCCAGATCAGTCACATAACTCGCCACAGTAGCTGCGAATTGTGATCCAGTTCGTTCAATCCAAAACATGGTACGAAATCGATCCGGATTGACCGGGATCGCGAATTGGATCGGTGACAATAGCGTTCCGAAAAGTAACTGAAATCTGAATCGGGGAAGAGCAGTACGTGTTCCAGTTAAAACCAATTCACGTTCCACTTTTTAAGTTGTGTTGCTGACAAGACTAGTTTTTCATTTTTTTAAGTTATGTTGTTGAGATATTAGTTTAAAATCTAGTTTTTCGTATTTTTATTGTCTTTTGTATCTTGATTACGCTTTTTTAAGTTAACTTGCTGATAAAACTTTTTTAATATGCTTCTTCGAATGAATTATGAGAATATGACAAGCATTATATTTAATGTTTATCGTTTTCAGGTCTTGATGGATTACATTACTTAAGGGGATAGCTTGGCTACAATTTTTGTAGCCAACCGGCTACAATCCCCCACCAAAAAATACATAAGAAATAAATTAAGGACCCACTTAAAGAACTCAGGGACCAACACACGCACAATTTTTAGTACAAAATTTTACAGTAGCTAATTAGCTACAAAATATTGTAGCTAATATATTCCCATTACTTCCCATAAAAGGCTATTCATTATACTGGTCCCTGTATTAGCCAATTCTAAACTTGGTAAACGTATATTGTGAATGGTCTGATAGACTTTAGTCCTGGTTTCCGTGCTTAATTACAACATAGCAAGCCAGGCCAATGGTTGACAAGTTGTTCTTATTCATCATTGATGTTGAGTGTTTTTGTTTTGTTGATCTGTTGCTAGGTGTCTGTTTATTTTTCAGTGTTACATCAACTTTTATGGTCTGATAGATCTTCTAGTGGAGATCTATTTTCGGTAAAAAAAATTTGACAGTTTTACCGGTTCACCAGATAATAAACGGAAGCACACACACGTTTTATAAAACTAAATCATACTCGATATTTACAGATATACTAAATGGCCGTTCGTCATTGTAAATTCAAAAACTAAATTAATATGCAGAATATCTAAACATTCAAAAGGGTATGAATGATGAGGAACTTCTAACGGCGTTCCTTCTCAGTTCTCACTGTCAGTAGTCTCCTATTAATCGTTTTTGTACCCTCCTCGTGAGATATCATATTCCATGAATAGAGTACCAGAATTGCAGCAACACCAAAATAACTAAAGATATTAGATATAAAGTAATGGACTTTAAACAAGATTTTTGTGCATAAGTTTCACCAAAGAAAAAGTCATATTCATTATATAAAACATCGAAAAACGGTAACCTGCAGACTCCTAAACAACCTATAAAAAATAACTTGACATCTATTAACTTTAAAACATCTAAAACAGTAACCTCACTCCTAACACTTCAATCGCCATACCTTCCTTTCCTGCTCCAAAAGCCACTCCTAACACTTCAGTCCATGTAGATGTAGGTACTACCATCTCAGTGATCAAGCAAAAGTAGTGTTTCAATGTAGGAAATCGCAGAGAAATTTTCGTTTGCAGAAATCCCAATATAATTGATTTGTTTTGAGTCAGGTTCATAAGCAAAAAGATCCTTTCGACCATCAATATTTTTTGTTTCAACTATGAGTTCGCCACTCTTTCTAAATGCATGTACATGTTTTATCACATGTCTTGTGTTAATGGAGTATAGCTTTGTGAATGATTTAGAAACGCCATGTTCCATCATCTTCCATACACTATGAACTCGTTTCCCAGCCTCTATTTTAAACTGAACCACAACAAGAGACTCCCTAATGTTATATAAATTCAAACTTTGCTTACCGGCAGCTAGACTTGCGGGTAGGGAAATTTCTGTAAATTCTTCACTTGTCATATCAAAAGACACAATCAATTTCTTCGTATTCCACTGATATCGTCCATTATCCACATAAATATTAATTTCATAAGCAATCCAATACATAAACCTATCTATTGCTACCTGATATGGTGTAATGAATATACATTCACGAGGTAAATTCTTGGATAGTCTTCTCCAGGCATTTGTGCTTAATGTAAAAACATCAAATACAGGGTTTCGTTTATTCCAATAAGTATTACATGTAAACTTGACTATCTTAGGGTCACAAGTGTTGGAACAAACCCCAAAACCAAAAATAGTAAGATAATCTGGTTTTAGTGCACAACACACATCAATATCAACCGATTTTTTAATAGCAGGATTCCAAATAAGGGCTTTCGCGGTTCCTGAGCATATATCATGACCATGCACGAATAACAAGCCTTGAGAGCTAGCTAAAACTAGTCCGTCAATTAGGTTAAGAGACGCGGGGACAGTAAGTGAAAACTTGTGTTGAGGAAAAGTATCATCATCTACAATCGAAACATATTTTTTGTCATATTTTTGGTCAGAATAATTAAATGATTTGGATCTTACAAATAGATGATGTATACGTTTTTGATGAGTGTTGTACTCAGCAATAATAAACTTAGAGCTATGGATAAGAGATTTCCATTGTTTCGAAACCAATCTAAATCGAATAAGTGATTTGACAGGCAGATTTTTTATGATTTCTGCTTGGATATCGAATGGTATGTTGTCGGACATTATGGTTTCGATGGTGCTTATTAGGGTTTTAAACTTTTAGGGTTTTTTAGCGTGAGACGATTTGCATGATACACAAGATTATACTAAAATTTCGACATTAGTTTATGGGCTAAAGCCTTTAAAAAAGCACAAGCCTAACAGCCCATTGGGCTTTATATGCTAATGGATCCATTGACGATTGATGGTCCATATTTGAAATTGGTTTGAAGAGACTTCTTTACCAACTAGTTTGGTCTAATTCCTACTTTGTAGTTTGTACATTGAACTGACCACTCAACCCTCAACCCATTTTACATTGAAAGTAGTGTTTCAATGTAGGAAATCACAGAGATGTTCGTATATCTTTTTCCAGAAATCCCAATAAAATTGATGTGTTTTGAGTCAGGATCATAAGCAAAGAAATACTTTCGACCATCATTTTTTGTTTCAAATATGGGTTCGCCACTCTTTCTAAATCCATGTACAATATGTTGTTAAATGCCTACTTAATTTCTTGACATTCATCTTGTTAAATAAAGACAAGAGTTAAGTATGAGAAATTGAGAATCAGTTTTCTTATAAATAATCTTGAACCTTGCAAAAGTGAATGTGCGTAGTATAATTTTCCATTCTGTTAACTAATAAACGATCCAACTTTAGTATGTTCCAATTCAAAATATGTCACTGCACATCTATGTTTCTTTCCTGCAAGAGAGCCTATGTTTTTACCAAAGGCTAACAAGTTGTATATTTTTCATTAATGTTGAGGGTATAGATTTGTGTGGTGTTGGTTCACCATGATCATCTTTGCTGAAGTGCAACTGGTGAACACATACACAAGTCTACATGACGCGCGCATATCTTATGAGTTATGATGACACTTTGTCTAAAAGTTTTGCTTCTTCTTCTTCTTGGTAAAATACTTAGAAAGTTTAGAAAAATGTTGTTGATACTTGATACTTTAGATACATTGATTTATAACTTGATCATCTAGTAGAGACCATACCGAAAATAATAAAATCATCAGTTTAGCATCTTATAAACGATGGCATATTCAATACCAAGAGTAGTAACAAAGTTGCAGCTAAATCAAAATAACTAAAATTGTAAGATATAAAATCAATTGTCTTTGAAAGATTTGTGAATAAGTTTCACCCAAAGAGAAAGTGAGGTTCGTTATGTAAAATGTCAAAAACAATAATCAAACTCCTAAAACGAGTATTAATCTATATGTAACGCATAAAATTTCTTGGGAATTACTTAACTAATCTGAACTATACTTGCACTTCAATCTCCATACCTTAATTGCTGCTTCAAAAGTCACTTGTCTTAAGCTCCACACTTAGCATGCCATTATCTTTGTCCTCAGCCCATGTGGAAGTAGATACTACAATCTCAGTGATCAAGCAAAAGTAGAGTCTCGATGTAGGATTTCACATAGTTTCTATATTCTGTTCCATAAATCCCAATATTGATGTGTTTTGAATCGGGATCATAAGCAAAAATATCCTTTTCCATTTCAACTATAGGTTCGCCACTCTTTCTAAATCCATATACGTGTTCTATCACATCTGTTGTGTTGATGGTGTATAGCTTCGTGAACGACTTTGACACACCATGTTCCATCATCTTCCATACGCTATAAACTGGTTTCTTGGCCTCATGTTTTAATTGAACCACAACAAGAGAATCCCTAATGTTATATAAATGCAAAGTACTTCTGTCTGCTAAACTTGTGGGGAAGGAAATTTCAGTAAATTCTTCACTTATCATATCAAATGACACAATCAAATTCCGCGTATACACGCTTGTGCAATATACCTCTCGCTCATAAATCGTTTCACCAGCAAGCCAATACATAAACCTATCTATTGCTACCTGCTTGTCGCATGTAAATGAAATACATTCACGAGGTAAATTCTTGGATAGTCTTCTCCAAGCATTTGTGCTTAATGTAAAAATCTCAAATTCCCGTTTACCACAATAAAATATATACTTAACTATCTTAGGGTCATAAGTGTCGGGACAAACCCCAAAACCGAAATCAGCATCAGGATATGAATCAGGCACACAAATATCAACCGATTTTCTAATAGTAGGATTCCAAATATTAATAACAGATTTCGTGGTTCCTGATCGTACTTCATAACGATGCCCGAACAACAAGCCTTGAGAGCTAACTACTTTTTTTCTAATTAGTGGAAAAGCCCTGGGGACAGTAAGTGAAACCTTGTGTTGAGGGAAAGTATCATCATCTATGATCGAAACATATTTAGGGTTAAAATTTTCGCCAAACAATTGATAATTTACAAGTAGATGATGTTTATGTTTTTGATGAGTGTGGTACTCAACAATAAACTTAGAGCTATCAATAAGAGACTTCCATTGTCTCGAAACCAACCTGAATCGAACCAATGATTTGATAGGCAGAATTTTGATGATTTTTTCTTGGATATTGAATGGTATCCTCTCCAAATACTTATCCGCTGCTCTCTTCCTCTTCTCCCCCACCGTCTCCTCAACATCCTCACCTGCCACGTCATCACCATCAACTGCCACGTCAGCAAGAGCTTTTTCATCAGACTCACTGCTCTTGATACTGTCATAGTCGGAGGTGTATGAAGGTTTCTTGTTTTGCTTCCGGTGCGGCTTGTTGCCGGAGAAAAAGGGGTCTGGTTTGTGTTTCTTGGGTTTTTGAGTGGATTTGATGCGTTTGTTGTTCATTGTGAGTGGTATGTTGTCTGACATTATTAATTCGACGATGCTTGTTAGGGTTATATAACGAGAGATTTGCATGAAACAGAAGATTATATAATGAAACTCGACATTAGTTTTTGGGCCAAAACCTTTGAAAAGGCAAATTTGTACGGCCCATATTTTGGCCCTTTGGGTTTCATATGCTATGGATCCATTGATGGTCCAACACTCCAACATATCTGATTGGTTTAGTTTTAGGGAAATTTCTAAATCTAATCAAGACTTGTTATCTTGGTAACATTTGAGTGGCTCAGTCAAAATTCAAAACACACCAAGTAATCAAATTACAAGTTTATTTAAAACAGGAAGGAAACGGCACCGTTTTCATCACTGTGGATCTACAGTACTTTTCCCGCCAAAAAAAACAGGCCATGTGTTAGCCCACACACTTTATCATAAACCTAATCCCTATCTTCTCACATTTTCTGGATCGCCGCACGCACACACACACACACACACACACACACATATGCAAGAAAAGTATAGTGGGATCCAGAATCATCTCATCCACAAGTTACCATCAACACACACATGCAAGAAATCAGACCGGTTATGCTTGATTCATGTTTGGTTGCAGTTAATCAGAACACAAGAATTAGGGTTTCAATTTTGGGGATTTGGTGATGTTGATGATTGAAGGATGGAAGAAAAAAGAATAACAGAGGTATGTAGATTTAAAACTTAATGCCATTATTATTTAGCTTAGATTTGTGTAGTCAGGGGGCTAATTTATTTAACACATTAGGTGGTTATGGGGTGTTTGGAATAACTTACTTTTGGGGCTTATCATTATTATGTGGCCTTTTAAATCTGTGCAGAGGTTAAAATGATTGTAGATGTTTTATGTGTTTTAGCTTTCTAATGATGAGGTACTTTTTTTTTTTAATTACATTTATGGTGTAAATTTTGTATGTATTTTTTGTAATGTAATGATATTGTTGTTCATATGCAGCAACTCCATTATCGCAAAAGGGCCATTTGCCCCATCAGTAGCATGAACAATAACTAGGAAGACGTGGTATCGTGTGGCAAGAGATGCGGCTGTGGCGTCGGAGAATATGGTCAGAGTTCACGGTATGGTGACTGATTTAATCCTATCAGTAAGCTATGAATATATCCTAAAAATTTTTATTGTCGTTGATTATATGATCCATTTTAATACGATATATGTTATGTAATTCGTTAGCGAATAGTTGTAAGATTTGCTGATCAAAACGAATAATATTAGAACTGCTTATCTGCATTTTGGTATGTTTGATATTAGAACGGCCTTTTTTAAGAAAATGTAATAACAAAGTAGCAAAAAAGCCTAATTATGGATAAATGAAAGATGGGGAGTTGGAATGTGGTTGACAATGGAGAAATGATGGTAAAAAGGAGGTGTGTTTGTGTAACACCCCCAAAATTTGATACAGCGGAAGACTCAACAAGCTTTCGGGGTGCTACGGGGATTGGTATCCAAACACAAGACATAAAAGAACGAGATAAATTAAACATAATAAAGTACAACCACACAAGGTTTTAAAGTTTACATTATCCCAAAATCATCCAAAGTCAGACCCAAAAGAAATAAATATAGGTCCACAATAGTTATCAGAGTTTTAGAAAACATAGATCCATAACCGGTGCCAAATGCCAAGCCTCCAATCCCAAGCATCCGCAGAGCATCACTTAATTACCTGAGAAAACGTGCTAAAAGTCAGCTTTCGCTAGTGAGATCATAGGTTTAGATTCTTAATTCAATATAGTGGACATATACGCAAAACGCTTGCTAGCTAGACTAGGGCTCACTCATCCAACCAAAATAAACCAACCAAATCACATCATCCCTATAGGTGCACGCTATAGCTCAAATCAATCCAATCAATAGCTTACCTAGCTCAAGTCTAGGCCTCGCTCTATAATCAATCCAATAGCTTACCTAGTTCGGGGACTAGGCCTCGCTCAAAACCAAATCAATAGCTTACCTAGATCTAGTCTAGGCCTCGCTCTATAACCAAATCAAGTAGCTTACCTAGTTCAAGTCTAGGCCTCGCTCTACCTAGTTCTATAAGCATAGCAAGTTTTGAAATCAAAAAGCGATAATAGTCCACATAAAGCATTTGCACGTTTCTCACCCCAAGTATTGAAAACAAAGTTCAAGAGTAAAAAGTGGGGCTATGACTCACCTCAAGTCCAGAAATCCTCAAAAGAAATGATAGAAGAAAGACGCAAGAAATCTCAAACAACTCACGTAACGGCGACTACAGACTCGGCACTTCCTAACAATATCAAACCCGTTCAGAAATCATTTCCTCAAAATCAAATATTCCCATTCCCGAACGTAATTCATTTTACTTTCCAAAATGTTCATTTCTCGAATTAACTTCATATTCATTTGAAATTTGACGTTTGGTATCCATACGAGTGGAGGGTCGACACAGCTCAAACCGAAAAGCCTCAACAAAGAACAATAATGAGATAACTATAGGTCTAATGTTAGCTCGACATATTATTTAAATAATTATCGAAGCTTATTAAATCCGTCGATTTGATAATCTCCCATACTTATTTACGTAATATATCGTTCCAAAATTATACCCAACTTAAAACACATTGCACATAAATTTCTATTTGGTATATGTCGTAGCCCAATGAATTCCCTATATATATCATCGAATCGGCCAAATTCCACGAGACATATAGTAATTCATTACCCTAGAATATATACCACATCCTATGGGCGTCGTGGGATACGATGCCCATTAATATACCCATTTTATATCGTCAAATAACTCAATCTAGAATAAGTCATTCGATAATATAAAATGTTTATATTAACCGTCATATATCCGTGACAACACAAAGTCACAATATAAAGCTCACTTGGACTTTAAAGACCCAAAATCCATATAACTCGATACGTTTCTAATTTATAAAATTAAAATCACATTTTTAGTTATTATTTATTCGACGTATAATTCGCCATTATTTATATAGTTATTATTTATAATAATACCCCGACATTTATTACACCATTTTCATAGCGTAATAACTATCGCCTTATTATTATACGTTTACTCGTGATCGTTTTATTATTAATATACGCATTTATATATATATATACGTTTAACACGTCTATATACGTATATAAACGATTATATTCTTAATAATATTATAACGAGTTTTATTTTTAATATCGATTTTTAAAGATTTATCGAGTCATAGAATTTGGTCTCATGTCCGAGTCATGACCCTCGGCTCATAGTCCAAGTCCAAAATAATAAAATCAAACCACAATATGAATCAACTCCGTCCAAACAATCTCAAATCCACGTGCTACAACATGAGGGTCCGACTACGGCACCCAAACTAACCTATCTCCGTCATCTAATTGACCGTCTCACAATCGGTCCTCAATTCCATACTCGTCAACACAACTCCAATACAAGATATCAAATGACCAATGTCCAAATAATTCGGCCCAAGTAAGTCACAACAATATAACCAAATAAGTACCAAAACAAAAATAATAAAACAATTATACGGGTCGACTTACCAAGTCAAACCCGGGTCAACTCGTGAGGTCACAACCAAAGTAATAACCTCACCCGAGACCTCTCGGTCTTGGCTAGCTCTTATGAGCCCTCGACCCAAACAGCCCGCGAAGGGGGAGGGGGGGGGGGGGGTTCGGCCGAGACTCCAAAACAACAACAAACATAATCCGGACCATATTGGTCCCAAGAATCCAATCAAGCATCAACCATCGACAAGAATCAAGATGAACAAGAACCAAATCACACCTCCAAGACTCTAATCGAGTCGAGGAGGGTCGCACCGAGACCTTGGGTCTCGGTCGAGCTCACACCGAGCCACAAAACCCAAAACCAAACGCGTATAACTCCGAATCCGAGCATAAAAGCATCAAAAATCGACCCCCAAGGATACCAAACTCGTATTTTTACAAAACCCATCTTTATTTTTGATGTTATCTTCCCAAAATGTCAAGATCCAATTCGGGTTTGACTCAAAATAGTCAAACCCGACCCAAAACTCATGTGTTCTCACCTCAAATCGAATAGAAACCAAAATAGATGTTGATATGGTGTTGTGGGAGATGTGGAGGTCGGCGGTATTAAAAGAAAAGGGAGAGGGGAGGCGCGTGCTTCACATCAATCGAACAAGAAGATGATGGGGATTGTTTTGGTGGTGGTGGTGTAGTAGGGAGGTCAGCGGTGGTGGTGTTGTTTGGGGTGGTGACCGGCGGCGACCAAGAGAAGGAGAGGGAAAGAAAAATGATAAAAGTGTTAGTGTGAGGGTGGAGGGTTAGGGTTAGGGTATTATACCCGAATTTTCCACTTTAGACCCTTAAGTTTTGTTTTTCCAATATTAGCCACAATTTCTCTTATAGTTAGTGAACTCTTTTTAATCGGTTTTCCCGTAACCCGATTACCCGTCCATAAAAGTATTAAATTTTCATCAAATACACACGTACACGTCATAATTGATTTCCCAATACACTTCCCGAAAATATAAATATGTACGCAAGACATAATATTAATTTAACGGTGAACCGCGACCGTTTTGTAAAGTATAAAAATCTTGTTAGGTTAATCTAGTGCCGGAGTCAATGTAGTGCCAAAGATATCGATCTCAAAATAAATCATCACGAACGAAATGAAACAAACCATAATTAAATAACTAAATCCCATAAACATCGTACGATTATAATCAAGTACCAACGTTCGTAAAATATCTCGTCACAATAAGTTTCCAGAAATTCCATATTTATTATTTAAATGTAATGCGGGTTTTATAAAACGGCTCCCTATTTTGCCAGTTGTCACATCCTCCCAGCCTCAGAAGGAACCCATCCCGGGTTTCTCTCGAAATAACCCATCTACGAAGTGAAGAACTTCGGATATCTTTTCCGAAACTCATCCTCACGTTCCCACGTAAATTCCGGTCCGTGCCGCGAATTCCAACGAACTTTGATGAGCGGAATACGACTCCTCTTGAGTCGTTTGATCTCTCTATCCATTATCTCAATCGGCTCTTCCACGAAATTCAAACTTTCGTCCACACGAATATCCTTGATAGGTATCACTGGTGTTTCTTCTGAAAGGCATTTCTTCAGATTACTAATATGAAACACATCATGAACTTTACTCAGTTCCAAAGGTAATTCCAAACGATACGCTACGGGCCCAATTCTTTCCAGAATAAGAAATGGTCCAATGTAGTGGGGATTCAGTTTCCCACGTTTACCAAAACGTATCACACCCTTCCAAGGCGAGACCTTCAACATAACTCTGTCTCCAACCTGGAATTCTAGGGGTTTACGCCTCTGATCGGCGTAGCTTTTCTGCCTATCTCTAGCTGCTTGCAGTCGATCGCGAATCTGCGTGACTTTCTCTGTAGTTTCCAAGATAAGCTCAGGGCCTGTGAGTTGGCTATCTCCAACTTCTGCCCAACCAATAGGTGAACGGCATTTTCGACCATACAAAGCTTCGAACGGTGCAGCCTTAAGACTTGTGTGGTAGCTATTATTGTAGGAGAACTCCGCAAGGGGTAGGTATTTCTCCCAACCTTTACCAAAGTCTATGATGCATGCACGAAGCATATCCTCCAAAGTTTGAATGGTTCTCTCACTTTGACCATCGGTTTGGGGATGATATGCAGTACTCATGTCAAGTCTCGTCCCCAAGGCGGTTTGAAGTGATCGCCACAATGCTGACGTGAAACGGCTGTCTCGATCCGAAATAATCGATATCGGAACCCCATGACGAGAAACAATCTCCTTCACATACAACCTCGCAAGTTTTTCCACACTATCATTTTCACTAATCGCCAGGAAGTAAGCAGACTTAGTCAAACGATCCACAATTACCCATATAGCGTCGCAACCGCTAGCTGTCTTTGGTAATTTGGTAATAAAGTCCATCGTAATCCGCTCCCACTTCCAAACCGGGAGTTCTGGCTGCGTCAACAATCCTGACGGCCTTTGATGCTCAGCTTTAACCTTAGAGCAGGTCAAGCACTTACTAACATATACTGCTATATCTGCCTTCATATTTGGCCACCAATATAATTTCTTCAAATCCTGGTACATTTTGTCCGACCCAGGATGAATGGAATACCTCGACTTATGCGACTCATGCATAATCAATTCTCGAATCCCTCCATACAATGGTACCCAGCTTCATTCTCCAAAACATAACACTCCATCAGAACGCTTAGCAAATCCTTTCTCATTTTCTGCCATCCCAAATATATTCTCAGCAGGTTTATTTTCTGCTTTCAATGCTTCCGTTTGGGCTTCCAATATTTGAGACGGTAATGGCGATACGATAGTCATTCCTAACGACTTAACCCGTAATGGTGGAATTCTCTCTTTTCGACTAAGAGCATCAGCAACAACGTTTGCCTTACCCGGATGGTAGCGAATTTCACAATCGTAATCGCTTAGCAACTCAATCCAACGTCGCTGCCTCATGTTAAGCTCTTTTTGGTTCAGAATATGTTGCAAACTTTTGTGATCAGTAAACACTACACACTTGGTTCCATACAAGTAATGTCTCCATATCCTCAAAGCAAAAACCACAGCACCTAACTCCAAATCATGGGTGGTGTAGTTCTTCTCATGCTTCTTGAGCTGTCGGGAAGCATAAGCTATTACTTTCTCTCGCTGCATTAACACCGCTCCTAAACCTTTATGGGAAGCGTCACAATAGACGACGAAATCCTCATTACCTTCGGGCAACGCCAAAATAGGAGCACTACACAACATTTCCTTAAGTAACTGAAAGGCTTCCTCTTCCTTATCTCCCCATTCATACTTAACGCTCTTTTGAGTCAATTTGGTCAACGGTTTTGCTATCTTCGAAAATCCCTCAATGAATCTTCGGTAATAACCGGCTAATCCCAAAAATTGAAGAACTTCTGTTGGGGTCGTAGGTGCAGCCCAATCTTTAATCACTACAATCTTAGCGGGATCCACATGAACTCCTTGTCTATCGATTACATGACCTAGAAATTGTACCGTCGGAATCCAAAATTCGCATTTCAAAAACTTGGCATACAGTTTCTCCTTCCTGAGCAATTCTAAGATAAGTCTTAGATGCTCCTCATGTTCCTTCTCACTCTTCGAGTATATCAGAATGTCATCGATGAACACAATCACGAACTTATCTAAGTAAGGCTTACACACCCGATTCATGAGATCCATGAATACCGCCGGTGCGTTAGTCAACCCAAACGGCATCACCTGAAACTCGTAATGCCCGTAACGGGTTCTGAAAGCCGTTTTCGGAATATCTTCCTCGCGCACTCGAAGCTGATGATATCCCGATCTCAAATCGATCTTCGAATACACACTCGATCCTTGAAGTTGATCGAACAAATCGCCGATCCTCGGTAATGGGTATCTATTCTTCACCGTTAACTTGTTCAACTCTCGATAGTCAATACACATACGAAACGATCCATCCTTCTTCTTCACAAATAAGACCGGGGCTCCCCAAGGCGAAGAACTTGGTCTTATGAATCCCTTTTCGGCTAACTCCGCTAATTGTTTCGACAACTCTTCTAGTTCAGTAGGCGCAAGACGATAAGGCGCTCGTGCTACAGGTGCAGCACCAGGTATCAACTCAATCTGAAATTCCACTTGTCTAGTAGGCGGAATTCCCGGCAAATCATCGGGAAACACATCCGAAAAATCACGAACTATAGGTACATCCTCAATGCACCTTTCCTTCTTCTCCTTCTCTCCTTTCTTAGAAATTTGGGCTAAGAAAAGGTAATTTCCTTTCTCTATTAGCTTCGGCAACTTAGTGCAAGATATGACCGCTAACCTGGATGGGCCTCTCAAATCCTTTCTATCTCCTGGTATGTTCAGAATCTCCTTGCCGTAAGGTACCCGCACGATCTTCTCATCGCAGATTATATGGGCACGATACTTCGACAACCAATCCATGCCGATAATGACATCAAAACTACCTAATGTGACGGGTAAAAGATCTATGTTGAAAGGACGGTTCAGAAAGTTCAACGTACATCCACGAATGATGGTCTTAATTCTTTCTATGTTTCCATTAGCTAACTCTACATCATAACCAATTCCTAAGGCCATCGGGGGTTTCTCAAGTAAGGGTGCAAACTTAGTGGACACAAAACTCTTATCGGCACCAGTATCAAATAGTATGGAAGCATAACGATTATTGAGAAGGAACGTACCAGTAACGACGTTCGGATCTTCTCCTCTCTCGTTTCCGAGTGCATACACCCTTCCATGAGCAACTCCAGCTTCCACACGTTGGTCCCCATTATCTTGTCGTCCACGGTTTCCTCCAGCTCCACGGTTTCCATTGTTGTACCCATTACCACCCGATCCTTGATTTCCTCGGTTCCACGATTCCCTACATTCATTCCGATAATGTCCTTTCTTTCCACATCCATAGCAGGTAACATTCGCTTTGCTCATAGTTTCAGGAGTAGCTTGAACCATAGCAAGTGGTCGAGCTCTACAATCCTTAGCTATGTGTCCCATCTTAGAGCAATTCTTGCACATTACCGTACATCGCCCAGAATGATGCTTGTAACATCGGTTACATTTGGGCGCATCTCCATTGTAGTTCTTCTTGTCTCCATCTCCCATGGCATAAGCTCTAGCAGTTGTTTGTCGCTTGTTTCGACGATCATTACCCTTAGAGTGATCATCCCTCTTTCTCTTTCCATTCTTATCCTTCTCAGCTTCTTCCAATTCCAAAGAGTCCATCAATTGTTGAGCGATAGTGATAGCCTCATGTATATTTGCAGGCTTAGCAGATATCACATCGTTCCTGGTAGCTACCGGCAATCCATCGGTATACCTCTCAATCTTTTGGGTCTCTGTCCTAACCATATCGGGACAGAGTAAGGCCAACTCTCGATAACGGCGATTGTAAGTTGCCATATCGGTACCTTTCACCTTGTGGTTCCAGAACTCAATTTCCAATTTCTTAATCTCATTCCTTGGGCAGTAAGTCTGAATCAGCAAAGACTTAAATTGCTCCCAAGTCATAGCATAAGCCACATCACTCCCAACCGAGTTACGGTAATTGTTCCACCAAATTAAGGCTTCATCCTTGAAGGTAAAAGAAGCAAACTTTACCTTCGCATTCTCCGCACAACCACTGACATTGAATACAGACTCAGTTTTCTCAATCCACCTAACCAAGTAAACCACTCCTTCAGTTCCACCAAACTCAATCGGTCCACAAATCTTAAACTCCTTGTAGTGACATCCATTAGCACGAATAGGTGGGAAAGTTCCAGCAGAATTGTTGGAATGATTTGACTCAGCTAGTAGCTCAGCAACTCGTTGCTCCACAAGTTGATTGATCATTGCTTGATCCACAGTAGGTGCATTAAGTGGAACATGATCATTGTCTCCCTGAACATCAACATTTTGATTCCTGTTGTTGCGGTTAGTGGTTTCCAGGTTATCAGGAGTAGGGGTCTCAACATTTCGAGTAGGATGGCGCCCTCGACGACTAGGGGTAGCCGTTGCAGGTCCAGTTCTGGTAGCTCTAATCCGGTTTCTTCGTGGGGCCATTGATCTGAAACATCATATAAGTTTGTGAGTCTCCGATAGGACTTATTATATGCTCAACAAGAATTAGATCAACGAAGCCAAGTCACGGAAAGAATAGCAACAATACACCATGGAACATCAATAAAACGGATAAGGACTCAATTTCCATAACACCCAAAATCACATAATACCATATACTAATAACCATCAACCATACAATAGCGATCTAACATCGTTCCAACTAACGGATAACACAAAGCGTACTAATCGTTCCACAAGAGACGAATACTGAACAAAATACATCAAAACATGATAAATAGCTTTTCTAACCGAACACTCCTCGGTTAAGAAAGCAACAAGACAACATAACCCAAGCAACTAGCCACGTGGCTGGCGGAGACTCCTCAACTCCTGTCTCAAGCCATCAAAATCCCTCCATAACGATCCTAACTCCACGCTATGGGTGTCTCGGTCTCTCTTGAGGTCAGCCACCTCCTTCTCTAGCTCGGCATTCCTTTGCCATAGCTTGCGGTCGGCCTCACGAGCAGTAACAAATCCTCGCTGCAAACTATCGATATGCTCGTGAACCTCCATCAAAACTCTCCTCAACTCAGTAGTCCTGCCCACAACAACAGTCAAATCAACTCTTAAATCCGCTAAAAACTCTCCAATAACTCTCTCAAGTCGATCAGATACACGTGCAACTCTCTCACTAAGCTCAGTAATCCGAGCCCACAACCTGCCAATCTCACCCAACTCTGCATGCTCAGCAGAAATCTCAGAAGATGCATCCGACACCACGGGACTACCAGGTGGCAACTCAAACAAGAACGGATGATCAGGTGAATCAGGCTCAATCGGGTGTACAGGTGAATCAGGCTCCTCAGCCTGAGCTGGTGGTACTAACACATCATCATCATCAGGCATCTCATCCTCCTGAGGGTCATCCTCCTCCTCAGGGTCATCATCATCACCCTGCTCAACCTCCTGAGGGTCATCCTCCCGCTCAGGGTCATCAGCCTCATCCTCACCCTCGTACTCCTCCTACTCCTCATCGGAAGAGTACATCATCAATCGTCGTCTCCTACTAGGTGAACCATGTGGTGAAGGAGTAGGTGATCTAGGACGACGACGCAATGATGTGGGTGGCGCCTCCGACAGAAGAGAATGAGCATCAATCTGTAAAGGTGATGGAGTAGGGCGTACCGACATGCATGCCGTAGCTCGGTGGGCAAAGCGAGGTGCCACGCGAGCCAAAGCCTGATGAAGAGTAAGCTTCCTCGATGTACCAGGGAGCCCTAGAGAAGATGAGGGTCCCTGCGTAGATGCAGCAGGTAGTGCTGAAATAGAACCTGTCGGTGTCATAGTAGCTGAATGCATGGCAACCTGGTAAGGGTCATCAGGGGCCATGGTGAACTGTGCTGGCAATACCGGTGTAGTAAGAATATCCTCAACGACATCAGGCATATGGGAGGCCATAGTCTGTGACAACGGCGTAGGGTAGGTGTAAGTGTTTCAAAACAACTAAACCGCGAATTCAAAATACCATATCCAATAATCATCATATAATTCCAAATCATATAAAATCAAGAAAGATTTAAATACCGCATTACTAAAACCATTCTCAAAACAATTAAGCCATATAATTCCTCAAGAACGCATAAAATTCCTCAAAACGCCATATCACTAAATCAATAATCCTCAAAACCTAAAATCATCTCAAGAATTCCCAAATCGCTAATTATCTCAAATATCTCATAATACCTCAATAATAAACAATGATGCTTCGGCTTGGCGGGCTGGCGGGCAATGGTCGAGGATCGTTTTCTATAAAAATCGGTTATAGTTTAGGTGTCTATTTACCTAGTTCTCTATAACCTGGCTCTGATACCAATCTGTAACACCCCCAAAATTTGATACAGCGGAAGACTCAACAAGCTTTCGGGGTGCTACGGGGATTGGTATCCAAACACAAGACATAAAAGAACGAGATAAAGTAAACATAATAAAGTACAACCACACAAGGTTTTAAAGTTTACATTATCCCAAAATCATCCAAAGTCAGGCCCAAAAGAAATAAATATAGGTCCACAATAGTTATCAGAGTTTTAGAAAACATAGATCCATAACCGGTGCCAAATGCCAAGCCTCCAATCCCAAGCATCCGCAGAGCATCACTTAATTACCTGAGAAAACGTGCTAAAAGTCAGCTTTCGCTGGTGAGATCATAGGTTTAGATTCTTAATTCAATATAGTGGGCATATACGCAAAACGCTTGCTAGCTAGACTAGGGCTCACTCATCCAACCAAAATAAACCAACCAAATCACATCATCCCTATAGGTGCACGCTATAGCTCAAATCAATCCAATCAATAGCTTACCTAGCTCAAGTCTAGGCCTCGCTCTATAATCAATCCAATAGCTTACCTAGTTCGGGGACTAGGCCTCGCTCAAAACCAAATCAATAGCTTACCTAGATCTAATCTAGGCCTCGCTCTATAACCAAATCAAGTAGCTTACCTAGTTTAAGTCTAGGCCTCGCTCTGCCTAGTTCTTTAAGCATAGCAAGTTTTGAAATCAAAAAGCGATAATAGTCCACATAAAGCATTTGCACGTTTCTCACCCCAAGTATTGAAAACAAAGTTCAAGAGTAAAAAGTGGGGCTATGACTCACCTCAAGTCCAGAAATCCTCAAAAGAAATGATAGAAGAAAGACGCAAGAAATCTCAAACAACTCACGTAACGGCGACTACAGACTCGGCACTTCCTAACAATATCAAACCCGTTCAGAAATCATTTCCTCAAAATCAAATATTCCCATTCCCGAACGTAATTCATTTTACTTTCCAAAATGTTCATTTCTCGAATTAACTTCATATTCATTTGAAATTTGACGTTTGGTATCCATACGAGTGGAGGGTCGACACAGCTCAAACCGAAAAGCCTCAACAAAGAACAATAATGAGATAACTATAGGTCTAATGTTAGCTTGACATATTATTTAAATAATTATCGAAGCTTATTAAATCCGTCGATTTGATAATCTCCCATACTTATTTACGTAATATATCGTTCTAAAATTATACCCAACTTAAAACACATTGCACATAAATTTCTATTTGGTATATGTCGTAGCCCAATGAATTCCCTATATATATCGTCGAATCGGCCAAATTCCACGAGACATATAGTAATTCATTACCCTAGAATATATACCACATCTTATGGGCGTCGTGGGATACGATGCCCATTAATATACCCATTTTATATCGTCAAATAACTCAATCTAGAATAAGTCATTCGATAATATAAAATGTTTATATTAACCGTCATATATCCGTGACAACACAAAGTCACAATATAAAGCCCACTTGGACTTTAAAGACCCAAAATCCGTATAACTCGATACGTTTCTAATTTATAAAATTAAAATCACATTTTTAGTTATTATTTATTCGACGTATAATTCGTCATTATTTATATAGTTATTATTTATAATAATACCCCGACATTTATTACACCATTTTCATAGCGTAATAACTATCGCCTTATTATTATACGTTTACTCGTGATCGTTTTATTATTAATATACGCATTTATATATATATATATATATATATATATATATATATATATATATACGTTTAACACGTCTATATACGTATATAAACGATTATATTCTTAATAATATTATAACGAGTTTTATTTTTAATATCGATTTTTAAAGATTTATCGAGTAATAGAATTTGGTCTCATGTCCGAGTCATGACCCTCGGCTCATAGTCCAAGTCCAAAATAATAAAATCAAACCACAATATGAATCAACTCCGTCCAAACAATCTCAAATCCACGCGCTACAACATGAGGGTCCGACTACGGCACCCAAACTAACCTATCTCCGTCATCTAATTGACCGTCTCACAATCGGTCCTCAATTCCATACTCGTCAACACAACTCCAATACAAGATATCAAATGACCAATGTCCAAATAATTCGGCCCAAGTAAGTCACAACAATATAACCAAATAAGTACCAAAACAAAAATAATAAAACAATTATACGGGTCGACTTACCAAGTCAAACCCGGGTCAACTCGTGAGGTCACAACCAAAGTAATAACCTCACCCGAGACCTCTCGGTCTCGGCTAGCTCTTATGAGCCCTCGACCTAAACAGCCCGCGAAGGGGGGGGGGGGGGGGGGGGTTCGGCCGAGACTCCAAAACAACAACAAACATAATCCGGACCATATTGGTCCCAAGAATCCAATCAAGCATCAACCATCGACAAGAATCAAGATGAACAAGAACCAAATCACACCTCCAAGACTCTAATCGAGTCGAGGAGGGTCACACCGAGACCTTGGGTCTCGGTCGAGCTCACACCGAGCCACAAAACCCAAAACCAAACGCGTATAACTCCGAATCCGAGCATAAAAGCATCAAAAATCGACCCCCAAGGATACCAAACTCGTATTTTTACAAAACCCATCTTTATTTTTGATGTTATCTTCCCAAAATGTCAAGATCCAATTCGGGTTTGACTCGAAATAGTCAAACCCGACCCAAAACTCATGTGTTCTCACCTCAAATCGAATAGAAACCAAAATAGATGTTGATATGGTGTTGTGGGAGATGTGGAGGTCGGCGGTATTAAAAGAAAAGGGAGAGGGGAGGCGCGTGCTTCACATCAATCGAACAAGAAGATGATGGGGATTGTTTTGGTGGTGGTGGTGTAGTAGGGAGGTCGGCGGTGGTGGTGTTGTTTGGGGTGGTGACCGGCGGCGACCAAGAGAAGGAGAGGGAAAGAAAAATGATAAAAGTGTTAGTGTGAGGGTGGAGGGTTAGGGTATTATACCCGAATTTTCCACTTTAGACCCTTAAGTTTTCTTTTTCCAATATTAGCCACAATTTCTCTTATAGTTAGTGAACTCTTTTTAATCGGTTTTCCCGTAACCCGATTACCCGTCCATAAAAGTATTAAATTTTCATCAAATACACACGTACACGTCATAATTGATTTCCCAATACACTTCCCGAAAATATAAATATGTACGCAAGACATAATATTAATTTAACGGTGAACCGCGACCGTTTTGTAAAGTATAAAAATCTTGTTAGGTTAATCTAGTGCCGGAGTCAATGTAGTGCCAAAGATATCGATCTCAAAATAAATCATCACGAACGAAATGAAACAAACCATAATTAAATAACTAAATCCCATAAACATCGTACGATTATAATCAAGTACCAACGTTCGTAAAATATCTCGTCACAATAAGTTTCCAGAAATTCCATATTTATTATTTAAATGTAATGCGGGTTTTATAAAACGGCTCCCTATTTTGCCAGTTGTCACAGTTTGTAGGTCTTTGTTGTGAGTTTTATAGATGCACCAAATGTTTGATAAAAAGCTCAAGTATTCCATCAATTTTCTGATTTGTTTACTTAAAAATTGTTGCAGGAAGGCGTCTAAGGTCATGTTGGCTGCTAAATGATAACAGGTGCAAAGAAAAGGTTCCAACCAGTATGTGTTATTCATTATATTTTTTCTCTTCAGGATTGTCATTATATCCAGTTACAAGTGACGATGAACTTTTGTAAATGTCACATTATATTCAGTTATAAGTTCATAAAGGTCCAAAGAGTGAGATTTTCGGTTTTGGTAAACACAATAAGCCCATAAGAATGCTAAATAAACCGATCCAAATGCCCCCTCCACCCCACCTCCACCTGTATAAGCTCATGAGTTTGAAAATAAGCTGGAAAAAATGGACTTTTTTTAAATAATCATAAATAAGCCAAGATGAGATTTGGATCTAGGTGTGTTTGGGATTAGTCATGAAGATGGTATTTTGAGTTTTTTTAAGATATGAGGGACAAATAGGATATGGAGTGTCATCAGTTTTCTATGTCTGCGTTTGGTGAGGCAGATTTGTTACCAGCTACTAAGATTAGGGTTAGGTGCACGTTTTTGCCTTCTAATAAAACTGTAAACAGTTGTAAGGGTGTTACATGGTGGTACATTTTCAGTTTATTACTTTTAGTACTGTTTTTCCTTTTTTTTTTTTTTTTTTTTTTTTTTTTTTTTTTTTTTTGGCATATGAATTAAGATTATATATGTGAATGTTTAATTGCAGCAGGCATAGCTGGACAAGGCTTATATTATGCCTACAAAAATTGCAACAAGTGATGGTGGTGGGGTTTTGGACCTGAGACGAAAGGAGGCGGTGATGGCGATCAGTGCGCAGAGTGTTGGTGCAGGGAAGTGAGTCAAGAAAGACAGGGTTATTGAAATATTACAGATAAAGGGGAAAAGACGGATACGTTACATCCTCATGCCTAAATCCATGGCCAGTCTTGATTGTTCGGAAGTGAGAATCACTTCCCATGGTATTGAAGTGCAGTTCCAGCTTAAAAGTAATGTGTCGCTGCAGTTGAGGTACTTAACCCTTACCATAACGCTTTTCAGTAACATAAACTTTGTCACTAATGTCGTTTCTCAGCTTCTGATATGTAAATCTGGTGCAGGACATACTGATTGCAGTCAAACAAATGAGTAGTATTGCTATCGTTGATATGCAAACTTATAGAAGGAAAAACTGAGGTGTAACATGTATATTACAACTGATCTAAAGGATCTAAATTTTATTGCTAGACGTTGGTGGTGGGGCTACGGATCATCTTATGAAGCCGTCGACTGTTGGTAAGCAAAGCATTCAACTGCAGCATCAATTTTGTATATAGAAAATGGAGTAAACCACTATCCATAGTCTTAGTCCATTTGATGCTACACGCCCAGTTACTCATTACTCATATGTTACTAAAATTGGATTTGATTTAATTATGTCATCGTGGTTTTTCTCTAGGGACTAACGGAAGAAGATTCGAAGTAATATCAGCAAGAGATTCTCATTTGAAAAAAACTTTCGGGACAGAAAAGTGGACATCTACTCGGGAATCAAGGTTCATGTTTTTTTGCTTTCCTATTTCTCTTTGTATATGTGTTTGTATAGGTCGAGCTAGATGTGGCTACTGTTTGTCTCATAATTATTGTTATAAAGAAAAGACTGAATTGCTATGAATGAGATGAAAATGATAAGCAAATAAGCAATCCCAAACACCACCTTAATTCAAAATGGCGAGTGACAATAAGTAAAGTAAGCAGCAACACAATGATTTATGCCGACACAGTTATTAACGATGTGATGTTTTTTTTGTAGCTAAATGTAAGAGATTGTTAGAATGGCTCTGCTCCGGTACCAGGATTGAAACGCCTACTGAATGAAGATGATCTCTTTGTCTTGCATATGTACGTTTATATGTTGCTCAATTCTTAATGAGTCGCGATCTTTTTACTATGTTGCAACGTATGTGTACAAGCACATGTCAGTTCATAGCTAATTTGGTACAAATACCCGTAAGTGCAAGTTTACTGTCGCCTTCCAATACTTTGTTCAACGAGGGGGTTACCTTGCGACCGTGCCTTACCTGCATTTTTTTGGGATTATGAGCTTACTTAAAATCGAAAAGCTCACAAACTCTTTTTTTGAAGCTTATAAGCTTACATGCCCGACTTGATAAGCTGATAAGCCAGAAAAGTGGCCGTATAGTATGAGTTTTTTTTCACTCTCGAATAAGCCCATAGGCCTGGAAACTAAGCTAATCCAAACACCCATTTCATCCAATTATGTAGAAATTAACATTTTCCAATCTCATAATTGAATTTTGTGTCGAGCTAATTTTCGAATTATTAATTTACAGATGTACACGAATATTTGGTGGTTGTTAATAGTAATATAGAATTTTGTAACTTGAATACCTAGGAGCTATTGTATAGTACAGTGTACTAACTCATTGCAGGCTGCTGTTATTACAGGTATTGACAAAGAAATAGCGGATATTTCGCAAGCCATTGCTACCAGAGATGGGCCAAATCATCCTAACCGACCAATGTACGCAAGCTTATTTGTGTTTATGTTATTTAGTTTATGAACGTAACATGCACATCACCATTTAAATTATACTGCTCACAACGATTTGCTGTTGTAGTGCATAATACTCAAACCCGGGAAAAGAACTATTTGAATAATGTGGTCTGTGTACAATTTGCAGGATATAGTCAACAAGAGCTTTGCAGACAGAACGTGATGACGGACAATGGACAAGTTGCTTAGGTATGATACTTCATTTGGTCTTTTGCGGTTAGCATACTTTTGCGGTTAGCAAACTAAGTTGCTCACTTACTAGATGGTCATGAGGTATGATACTTCATTTGGTCTTTTGCGGATAGCATCGTTGTAAAATTAAATGTAATCGTGTAGCCAACCTTGGTCACAAAGACTTCATTTATGTCTTTTGCGGTTAGCATACTTGCAGAATCTTAGTTAATTTGACCATTTACATGGAACGATACTCATTAGTTAGTTGATCAATGGATAGGTCAGTTGATTGATTTGACAAAGAAGGTTGCTTCTGAATGAATTTCCACAACTGCTCCTTAGAGCACCACGCGCATATACTCTTAATTGTTGTTATTTGTTTCACTATGCATTCATATACATACACACCGCCGCTGAATTGTTATTGTCGCACACGCACATTGACACACTCAGACACATATTTATCATTTTTTTTTCTTTCTACAGGTGTGTTCGCAATCGAATGCAGGCGAAGGTTTACTCGCTAAGAAAGAAATGATGGGTAATTGTTTATCTTAGATACTTAGGGGTGTTTGGATTAGCTTATATGCAGATATTAAGTTACATGTGTGCTTTGGATTAGGTTACTATGTGGGATTATCGGCTTACGGGAGTTTGGAAAGTGAGCGTTCCTAGCTGAATTTGGTATCTTCTTTTCAGGTATGTTGCTGCTAGAAACATGCCTTTTCAAAAAGGCTAAAACGCTGTCTACCTATGAATCACATGAACCACGCCAAAAAAATACCCGGTATGCATTAATCTTGCTTGACATGTCAAAATGCGCTAAAGCGCCAGGCTTATGTGTTAAAGAGAAATTGTCGTCCACTATAATTTGTTGAAATCTGAAAACCTGTGTATATAATCCCGGGTTCCTTCTCTAATAGAGAGGAAAGTAGGAGATGGCAAACAGAAAGTAATTTTTAACTTTTAGTGTATCTATAGTTTATCATTTAAATGTTTCTCACTTATTAATTTAACAATAGCATGATGGAAGTGGCCATGAATATTGAAAATGATTTTTCTTATATATATTTCTAATATTCAAATTAGGAAGCCCTGGGTTTGTATTTTGGTATATAGTCGACAAACACTGAACAAGTTATGACAGCTAATTATATCTTGAAAATGGTTATTTGGAAAATCTGGAACTAAGTTTTTATGATACTTTTATTGACTCCGGCATTTCTTTTATATGAACACAGATTCTTTATGTAAGCTGGTTTGGATCGGCAGTCATGCCGCATCTTGGAATCGAGGCACCAATGTATCGACGGGCTATGGATTTTTCTAACGCTGAATTTCAAAAAAATGTGTTCAGCCTGTGTCTTGCCAATGCAAGTAGTTTCGCAAAGTTGATATATAGAAAGTTATGAAATTTGACAAGGTCGCCAGATTGTCTTCTAGATGAATCTGTATGAGAGTTTTTCCTTTGTAAGTAGTTTCATTGTTGTTTTTTATGTGCTACCGGTTTCTTTTTATTTTACCAATCTAAACCATGCCGTTTAAGGTTTCTTTACCAGATACCTTTTTTTCTGATGTGTGAAGCTTAATGTTACAATGTCCTTATTTATAAATTGTGCAGAATTGCGAGTGGAGGAAATCAATCATGAGTTGCTTCGGTTGTTATGGACAAGATGATATGCACAAGTTTGGATTGGCTACAAGCTAAGCACATAGGGGTACATGCGTTTGAAGCTGTGTTAGTGTTGGTAGTAGAAATGCAGGATATTGGTAGTCCTTAGAGTTTGAGAGTTATACGTCCTCAACAACGGAACAAATTATGCCTCACATAAAACGGCAATAAAACAATGCAAAAAAACGCGCCCGCCCGCAACGCGGCGGCCAGCGCCAATCTCGTTTTCACCAATTTTGACATCTAAAAGATACTTGGTCCTCATATTTTGTTACAAGGAGCGTACAAATAGGTCTTTTCGAGCCAATACTATTGTGTCACCCAGCTGGATGTGTGGCATCCCCACAAGAACATACGAGGGCTAAAAGAGATTTGTTTACCAATTAGTTTGGTTTTCTACTATTTATGTACTAACTTGCTAAATTAACGGGTTGAGTTGAGGTTGACATGATGAACCCGCCAAAACCCGACCACTCAACCCATCAACTCAGGAAGTATTTGACATGATCAACCTAAATCATGATAATACCGATAGATCGGATTTCTCTCAACATTTTCTTGGTTCGAAAGGTACTTGACAAGGATAAGATATGGGCCCATGAACACATCAAAATATACTTAACTTGAGCTATTACTAGTATTACATAGGTTTTGCATGAGTTGGTTCATTTCAAACCGAAAGAAACGATAAAACTTTCTGAATAGGAGATTGAAATTTTTTGGTTTTGGTTCTTTTGGGCTAGATGCATGATCCGTTTGTATCACCTATTAATTTGTTTTCAAAAGACAACATCTTAAAGTTTCCATGCCATCATTCATCATTATCATCACTCTTCTTCCTTCTTTTTCAAACATCAAAACCGAAAGTCCTAAAAACAACTATTCTTCCTTCTTTTTCAAAGATCAAAACCAAAAAACAATTCATTTTTCCTTCTTATTCTTGGTCATGTATGTTTGTGCACTCCACTGACCTATGTGTAGCACTCTTAAAAAACCGATAATTTTTACAAAAATAATACACTTCGTCGGCTTAAATCGTATGTGGCACGTGCTACACGTGGCTCACATATAGCTCCGCCCCTGCACTCAACCCATCAACTCAGGAAATATTTGACATGATCAACCTAAATCATGATAATAGCGATAGATCGGATTTCTCTCAACATTTTCTTGGTTCCAAAGGTACTTGACAAAGTATAAGATATGGGCCCATGAACACATCAAAATATAAGCAATGTCTAAGGTACCACTTTTGGCATATTACTTAGGTGGATAAATTAACCTCGGGAAATAAAGGAAAAAAGAATGGAGTATAATTGTTTGGCTATATACTTAACTTGAGCTATTACCTGTATTACATAGGTTTTTCATGAGTTGGTTCATTTCAAACCGAAACAAACGATAAAACTTTCTGAATAGGAGATTGAAATTGTTTGGTTTTGGTTCTTTTGGGCTAGATGCATGATCCGTTTGTATCACCTATTTGTTTTCAAAAGACAACACCTTATTAAAGTTTCCATCATTCATCTTATGAGAATCAAGATCGGCTTCTACATCGACTTTGACACTGCTTACCAGAGAGATATATCAAATAGACACATTGAGTAGAGAATTTTGTGGAATCCATATGATAAAACTTATAAAATTCTAGAGGCATCAACTAATGTATTGCATTAATTCAAGTTGCCAAATCTGAATGGATTATAGTTTCGCTAACTTATTGCCAACAACGATTTTTTTTACATACAAACATTGTGATTCATTATAATAAAAGATGAAAAAATGGATGCAGGTAGGTTCACAAGTATACATGATGTATATCTTATGATGTCACTTTGTGCGTAAGTCTTGCTTCTTGTTGGTAAAATACTCAAAGAGAGTTTACCAAAATGTTGTTGATTAGATAAAAAATATAACTTGATCATCTAGTGAGCCCATACTGAAAGTAATCACTTCACCGGATGATAAACGGAATCACAAAAAGTGTTTCACACACAGTTTCATCAAAGTATATCATACTCGATATTTACAGATGTACTAATGATCGTCCATGATAGTAAATAGAAGGATATGTTATATATCATTGTAATGTTGGCACATCCATACAAAAACTAAAACTAATATACAGAATAATAGCTAAAAATCGAAAAGACTATTGAAATATAAGGAAATTATTATTGGCATTACTTCTTCAAGACATTAGTAAACTATTTAACGATTTTGTATAGCAGATCATCTTATGTTCCAAGAATTGAGTAACATAATTTCAGCAAACCAGAATAGGTTTCACCAAAAGAAAAAGTGGGATATCATATTCCATACAAAAACAAAATTAATATGCAGAATAGCTATAAATTCAAAAGAGTACGTATGAAAGATGAGGAACTTCTAACGGCATTCCTTCTCCCTGTCAGTAGTCTCCTATTAATCGTTTTTGTACCTTCCTCGTGAGATATCATATTCCATGAATAGAGTTCCAGAATTGCAGCAACACCAAAATAACTAAAGATATTAGATATAAAGTGATTGACTTTAAACAAGATTTTTGTGCATAAGTTTCACCAAAGAAAAATTGAGATTCATTATATAAAACATCGAAAAACGGTAACCTGCAGACTCATAACACAACCTATAAAAAATAACTTGACATCTATATATTAACTTTAAAACGTCTAAAACAGTAACCTCACTCCTAACACTTCAATCGCCATACATTCCTTTCCTGCTCCAAAAGTCACTCCTAACACTTCAGTCCATGTAGATGTAGGTACTACCATCTCAGTGATCAAGCAAAAGTAGTGTTTCAATGTAGGAAATCACAGAGTTGTACGGATATCCTTCTCTAGAAATCCCAATAAATTTGATGTGTTTTGAGTCAGGATCATAAGCAAAGAGATCCGTTTGATGATCATTTTTTGTTTCAACTATGGGTTCACCACTCTTTCTAAATCCATGTACAAGTTTTATCATATCTCTTGTGTTGATGGTGTATAGCTTTGTGAATGATTTAGAAACGCCATGTTCCATCATCTTCCATACACTATGAACTCGTTTCCCAGCCTCTTTTTCAAAGTGGACCACAAAAAGAGACTCCCTAATGTTATATATTTTCGAATTACTTCCCTTACAGACGACAGCAAAACTTGTGGGTAGGGAAATTTCCGTAAATTCTTCACTTGTCATATCAAATGACACAACTAATTTCTGATTATACCATGACTGATATCCATCAGGGGCGGATGTATGTAGAAGCCAGGGGTAGCGGTCGCTACCCCTGAACTTTTACCCGGTAGTGTAATTTTAGCGATTTTTGGCGATTTTTTGCCATTTTTTGGCGATTTCGCGACCCCTGAAGCAAATTTTCGCTACCCCTAAACAAATTTTCGTATTTCGCTACCCCTAAACTTGGCTCCTAGTTCCGCCCCTGATATCCATCATAGATCTTTTCATTAGCAATCCAATACGAGGTAAATTCTTGGATAGTCTTCTCCAAGCATTTGTGCTTAATGTAAAAACCTCAAATATAGGGTCCAGTTTATTCGAATTAGGATAATTTGTAACCTTGACTATCTTAGGGTCACAACTGTCGGGACAAACCCCAAAACCAAAATAAGTAAGATAATCTGCTGGTTTTAGCGCACAACACAAATCAATATCAACCGTTTTTCTAATTGTAGGATTCCAAATAAGGGCTTTTTTGGTTCCTGAGCATCTATCATAACCATGCACGAATAACAAGCCTTGAGACCTAGCTAAAACTACTTCGTAAAGTTGTTCAAGAGACGTGGGGACAGTAAGTGAAAACTTGTGTTGAGGAAAAGTATCATCATCTACGACAATCGAAACATAATTTTCGTCAGAATAATAAAATGATTTGAATACAAAGAGATGATGTTTATGTTTTTGCTGAGTGTTGTACTCAGCAATAATAAACTTAGAGCTATGGATAAGAGATTTCCATTGTTTCAATAAGTGATTTGACTGGCAGATTTTTTATGATTTCTGCTTGGATATCGAATGGTATGTTGTCGGACATTATTGTTTCGATGGTGCTTATTAGGGTTTTAAACTTTTTAGGGTTTTTTAACGAGAGATTTTCATGAAACACAAGATTATATACTAAAATTTCGACATTAGTTTATGGGCTAAACCCTTTAAAAAAGCACAAGCCTTACTGCCCATTGGGCTTTATATGCTAATGGATCCATTGACGATTGATGGTCAAAATATATGAGATTGGTTTGAAGAGTCTTTTTTATGAACTAGTTTGGTTTTATTTCTACTTTAATTTGTAGTTTGTACTAACTCGAGAAATAATTGACGGGTTGGTTCAGGTTGAACTGACCAACCCGTTGAACCTGACCACTCAACCCGTCAACCCATTAACTATTTTGCAACTCACTGGCCTGATCAACCCATTTTACCTCCACCTGTAAGTTGCTGATGATGGTGTTAGATTCGTTTTGCCTCAACAGTTTCTTGGTTCCTAAGATATGTACTTGCCATGGATAAGATATGGGCCCGTGAACACATCAAAGTTTAAACAATGACTAAGCTAGGTTCCACTTTTGGCATATTACTTTGTTGGATAAATTAACCACAGGAAGTAAAGGAAAAAAGAATAACAGAAAAAGCTTGCCTACAAGAAACATGTAGAACCAATGAACAATTATCAAATTCCATTTTCTACCTGTGTTCTCATGACAATATATTACACATCAAAAGTGTGCATCAGTTGGTTCGTTTCGGGTTTTACTTGAATTGAATCCAAAAAGCAAAACTTCCTGATTTAGCTAAACTTGAACAGTTTGGTTTCGGTTTCTCGGTTTTGTATATTTTTCGGTTTTATGAGGTTTGGGCGTTTCAGCCCGTCAAATTACAAAAGAAATCATAAGTTTAGCACAACAAATGTAATACTAATTGGATATTTGGATAAATTGATAGCCAAATTCCGAAACTGTTGACTAAAGTAGGCTCAAATTAAAGTAAACATGTGATTATGCATATGCTCTTTAGTTATAGTTAAAATACAATAGCTTTTAACTTGAAAATATAAAGAGAAAAGATAAAGAGAATGGACCCAAATGTTCAAAGGGAAGCTTAGATGAAGCTATACAAGCAAGGTACAAGATTCATACACACTTTATTCCAAATTTAGAGTTTATATCAGGTTTTAGCATGCCTATTTTTCAGCAATCACAACTCAAAATCCTTTTACTCTAACAACTACACCATTTTCGTCAATGGCTACTCCAAGGATTCGCCATGCTAGAGGTGACAGAACTATGTTCTCGTCCTCCGACGACAATGCCATGATGAAACACATACTCGCCACTCATGCACCCGATGGCACATATCTTGACGTCATACCACTCCTTCAAATCATTGAGGACATTATGCATAGGGCCAATCCGGACCTTAGCCATCAAGTACATTAATCGCTTTAGTACTTACCTTGTTGATTGATTTATATACGAAAGATTGTTGATTTGTATGATTTGTAGGGTAATCAAGCGGAACTGGATGCCATTGTGGAGGGTGTGGTTTACAACGATGTCAATGAGATGCTTGAAGTTATGGCGCTCACAATCAATAAGGTTTCATGTGAGGTAAAAAGTTTAGCTCGGGTTAAGTATATTTTTTAGATAAATCTTTTGAAGGTTTTAACCTTTAACATCTAAAACTATATGATAGATTTCTTGCAAGTGTGTTGGAGGTCAAGACGCACATTCAACCACTACGGGGATTTTCAACATGCTTTCCAACTACAGTTGGGATGCAAAAGCTGTTACTACTTTAGCAGCATTTGCAGTGAATTACGGCGAGTTTTGGTTGGTGGCTCAGCTTTACACTCGCAACCCACTCGCCAAATCGCTAGCCCACCTCAAGCAACTGCCTGATGTACTAGAGCATGGTGATGCTCTCAAACCAAGGTTTGAGGCCGTGTTTAATCTCATCAAGGCCATGCTTGACTTGACTCATTGCATTGTTAGATTTAAGGAGCTTCCAGAGCAATATATTAACCCCGAGACACCAGAGTTAGTGACGGCCACGGCTCATATTCCCATCGCTGTTTATTGGATCATTAGAAGCATTGTGGCTTGTTCATCAATACTCATCAACCTCATTGGAATGGGACAAGAGTATGTTATCGATTCACATTTTTATTAAGCATTCTCATGAACAACATAGTACATATTGTTGATACAATAATAAAACATTTCTTTCAAACAGGCATGTCACTACGACTACGGAGGCTTGGGAACTATCAAGTTTAGCACACAAAATCAGCAATATTCATGATCACCTTAGGCATCAATTAGATCTTTGCAATCAGCACATAAGTAAGATTAAGAATGTTACAAATATTATCAGTTTTAATATATATGTACATAAACTAATCACGGATGCACGATTTTTATACTAATAACTAGATGAGAAGAAGCAGATTGAAGCATACCTAACGCTTCTTCGCATCATGGACATGGCACATCTCGACAACATGAAGGCTCTAAGGCATTTGATTTACTTGAAAGATGATCAGCCACCATTGTATGAGAGCTCTACAAAGACTCGAGTAGGTGTTCCTTGTTCAATTGCATCACTTTTATAAAACTTATTATGACTAATAATCAAATTGAATAAAATTTGTCCCTATATAGGTTGGAATCGAGATACTAAAGAAGAAGATTGTGTTGTTACTCATATCTGACCTTGACTTACCTCCGGAAGAGCTATCGGTTCTTGACCAAATGTATAGGGAGGCAAGGCAAAACCCAACAAGGCCCGAAAGCCAATATGAGGTCGTTTGGATCCCGGTGGTGCCAAAGACAACACCATGGACCGAAGAGAACCAAAGCAAATTTGAGGCACTGAGAAACATGATGCCATGGTATTCAGTGTATCACCCCTCGTTACTTGAACCAGCGGTGATCAAGTATATCAAGGAGGTGTGGCACTTTAACCATAAACCATTGCTCGTGGTGATGGATCCTCAAGGAAGGATCGTCAACACCAACGCGCTACATATGATGTGGATTTGGGGAAGCCTCGCTTTCCCATTCACTAGCCTGAGGGAAGAATCCCTTTGGCGTGAAGAAACTTGGAGAATCGAGCTCCTAGCAGATTCCATTGAGCCAATGATTTTTAATTGGGTATGGCACGTCTGACTTGATTACTTCAAATTTGAATTTTTCATTTTTTAGAGTCTCATTTTCATTTTTTGCTTTTCAAGATCGCCGAAGGAAAGTACATTTGTTTGTACGGAGGAGAGGACATGGATTGGATACGAAATTTTACAAAGACTGCACAAGGGGTGGCGCGCGCAGCCAATATTCCACTCGAGATGTTATACGTTGGAAAAAGTAACCCAAGAGAAAAAGTACGAAAAAACAATGATACAATCCGAGAGGAGAAGCTTAGCTATGTTCTCCAGGACTTAAACCTAATATGGTTCTTTTGGGTTCGACTCGAAAGCATGCTTCACTCAAAATTACAACACGGGAAGTCATTCGACGAAGACCCTATTCTAAGGGAAATCAATGTGATGCTCACATATGATGGCAATGATCAAGGGTGGGCCGTGATATGTCGTGGCTCAAACGACTGGATGAGGCGTAGCAGTGGGGAAACGATCTTAACAAGTCTTACTAACTACAAAGATTGGCAAGTGGATGCAGGAGATAGGGGTTTTCTACCTGCGTTAAACGACTATCTTGAGGCAAATCGACCACCTCATCATTGCAACCGCTTGATCCTGCCAGGAACAACCGGAAGTGTGCCCGAAAGAGTGGTTTGCGCTGAATGTGGCCGGTCTATGGAGAGGTTCTTCTTGTACCGATGTTGCACTGACTAAACTCATGTTATACATCTACAAATATTTATGTTGGTGAGTTTGTAACCTAGTGTATCTACTATACGTTTAAAAATATATATATGTGTGTTGTAACATAGTGTATCTACTGTTGATTTATTATGCTTGTGATCAAAGGCATTGTAACAAATTATATTCAAATAAATGGATGTTGTGAATTTGTGATTTGAATTCTAGTCATTGTCATGACCGGCAAATTTGATATGTTACTATTAAGTGTAAATCCACAATTTATATCCTTAGTTCAAACTTTTAATCAGCATATATACAGACATACAGTTAAAGGAGATGATAATTACTCAAGTATGAAAAATACTTGACGCTATACTCCATAGCAAATCTTTGAAATGGAAGAAAAAATAAGTTGTTTTGTGAACATTTTAAGCTTATGTTGAGGTTATGTATTATTTATTAAGTGCATCAAACAAAAAGCCCCAATAGCTCAGTGGTAGAGCGCCAGTCTTGTAAACTGGAGGTCTGTAGTTCGATCCTGCATTGGGGCATTTTTCTGATTTTTTATTTTCTTAATTTTTATATTTTTAAAAATTTTTGGACATCGTATTTTATATATGTATTTTTTAGAATATATGCAAAGAACTATACATGAAGCATGACAATTACTCCTAGTTTTTTTTTTTTTTTTTTTTTTTTTTTTTTTTTTTTAACATTTTTAATAAGACCAATGATTTGCTTACATATATTTGAACCTTACAAATAATATGAAACGAGAATTTTTGCCCACGCTTCACTGCGTGACGCAAGGTCTTAGGTTAATTTTTGTTAGATGGATGGTTTTTAGACACGAATTACGTAACTTCAGCTAAAACGTAAGGACGGGTTATGAAAATTTTCGTTTTCTCTAAAATAAATTCTTATGTATGATTTTTGCGATGTTGGGTAACATACAGGCTACACTCCACTACTCCAGGGATGAAATTTGCAACACCAGATGAATGATGGGGACTATTTTTGTAAATTTTCAAAAAAGAAAAATAATTGACTATACAATTTCTGAAAATTTTAAGTATTTAAAATTAAAATAATATGAGGAAAAAAAGAATACACACTTGATGGCATAGTGACAAAACTAAAATAAAGTCGTTTTAGTTAAATACTACAACTATCTTTTTATAAATAAAAATGAACAAATATTGAAATATACAATCTATCAATAATAGTGGCGTTTGTGGTTCTCAAGAAACACAACTTGAAATAATATATGAGAAGGTTTTATAATTTTGGCTCTACATCTTTGAAATTTTTGGCCAAGAATATTTAATACGAGTAAATTACGTCAATATCATAAATTATTTGATAACCACATGTATAACTTTATGATAACGCATGAATACAACCCATATTCCAACAAGCAAAAAAAGTATTAGATGTTTGACTATATACATATACATATATAAAAATCATACCAACACATAAACACATGACAAAGAGAAATACAATCAGCAAGTCGCTTGAAAATGAAGAAAATGTTGCTTTTAAACTTGCATGAAAACACCTTGTTCAAAAAAAATACGTGCATGAAAGCACACGATTGTTGAGCCTATATAAAAATATGTGACCATGTACATACATTGATACATAAGGGAATGTTCAAATAGGTACCAAAAAACATTGGAACATAAGATAGTCGGGAAATTTTTATTTATATATGTATACAGTGATGAAACCAGGGTGCCGAGACACCAATAAATTAGCGTTAATTCTTGTCTCAAATTTTCAAAAATGCACTTAGTATTAAAAAAAAAACGTGTTTATAGTCATATTTAGTTTTTGTAAATGGCTAAATGCACCTGATTATATTTAGTTCTGATTCTGTCTCAAAATATGTTACATTTTGATAGTTAGAATATGAATTATCACATAACACATGCATATGTACTTTAGTTATTGTTTATATCTCTACCTAAATTTATACATGTACACTTGGTAATCTTATATATCATACATAGAAGTTTCAACATCTCATGTGCCTGCATAACCAGGATTATTCTAATAACATATCTACATGTAATCTTGAAAACCACAATTTTAGTATTTAAAACTAAACCCCTGCAGCAAATTGCAAATGTTTAAGGTTTGTTGACCTATAAAATGTGTTGGCACGTGACAACTTGCTCAATATTTGTGTTGAAATGAGTGTGTACATGTTTTTTATTCCATCTTTTTTGGTTTTTCATCTCTTATTATACGATACAATTATATATGATGCTTAGTTTGTCTCATTCTTAATGATCTTTAGCTATAGGATTAGGACAATATGCTTGAAATTGTATGTAAATCCGGATTAGTTATATCCATAAGGGGTAATAGTTTTAAAAAGCATCATACTTGTTCAAAAATATTTTTTTGAGTATCAAACAAATTTTTTTACTTATATAGGTACTGAACTTTTAATTTTGAACTCTTTGAGGTATTTTGTGACGTTTTTGCCTTTCAAATTATTAAAAATCAAGAGGCAAAAATGTCATAAAAGTATCTCAAAAAGTCCGAAATTAAAAGTTTAGTACTTCAAAAAGTCCGAAATTAAAAGTTCAGTACTCGTATAAGCAAAAAATTTTGTTAAATACCGAGAAAAATATTTTTAAACAAGTATGATGATTTATAAATTATTATCCCTATCCATAATCCATAAATTTGGGATGTTACTTTTACTCAAGCGATAAAAATTAAGACAGTTCAGTCAAAACTGCCACCTAACATATTTTGTCAACTATACCAAACAATTAGGATTATAGGTCTATAGGTTTTGATTCTCATATTTGATCTCGAACGTACTCCATATAAAAACAAACACAAAGGATCAGATCACGCTACTAAGATAACACTAGGTAGCTGTAATTTAAACAAGAACAATGCTTATACTAATGGACAATAATTCCAAAGCTTGATACTTGTTTTCATCGAGATATAAGTGAGATATCGTAGAGTACGTTATCCAAAAAAAGAAAAAAAGAAAAAAAGAAAATTAACTCTTGCATTGATGCTGACTACGAGTTTGAGTGCAATTAACATATAACCCTATGTTTCTATTTCTGTGCTACAAACATTATTATTTTCGCCCATCCAATCTGATATGACCATTTGAGGTTGTATCGAGATATGACACCACTTTAAGCGGGCACAAACTCTTTAAGAATATTAGAGAAGAAGAGAATTATTTATTTGACAACTATGTTTTTCATTAATGAATGATTTGATATTTATACCGAATAAACCCTAACTTGTGTCACAAGTCGAATACAAGATAAACTCATAAAACTAGATACTTTCTTAGATAATGACTCACATGACTCTTTCTTAACATGACTCAAATACGATTAAATAAAAGATAGTTATCCAAAGGCGTATCACAATCACTTCATATCTCTCCAATAACTAATTTACAAAAGTTTAACTTCATTTGGTTTGTAAATGGGTTATGATTTTGATTTGGATTTGATTTTTGTTTACAAAAACTTCAAAGTGAGAAAAACATATGATAAAATGATATATTATGTATTTTTAAAATATTTATAAGAAACATATAATAAATTCTAGTAGCTAAGTAATTATTACTATACTAAACTTGATGGGAAAAACAATACATTTAAACGCCTAAAGATCATTCAAGTCGCTTAAAGTCAAGCCTAAAATATTAAAATGTTTAAAGAACATATTGAAGTTTGAACCAAGCTTTTAATTCGTGGATCTACACCAACTTTATATTCAAATAAAAACAAATGTAACACGAAATCACCAAATATTTTAGGGAAAATGATCCCTACAGTTTACTGCAGGGAATTTTGTCTGCTGTAAGGTATAAACGAGGGACTATTTGTGTAAAATTATGAAAGTTGAAGACTGCAAAGTGAGGATTTAAGATTTCATTTTTCAACTTTTTGAACCACACAGCACATAACAACCTGCTGTGTACAGCAGCGATGTTATCCCTTGGTTAAACAAAAAAATAGTCACCAATTATGAGAATCTTAAGTACACGAATCACTAAAATTCATCTTCATTTTTCCTCTTAAGTAAATTTTTTAAGTTATACAACATACAAATAAATAGCAACTAATAACTAGAAAGAATATATATAGTAATTGGATCATTTTAAGTTTATTTTAAGAATATGTTTAGACATTGGAGTTGCAAGATTTGAAACCTCGACCTTCCATATCTTAATTTCTCCTTCAAAGCTTCCGCTAAACACTTTTATTGTCGACGAAGATGCAGATTCTGTTAAACTCGAATCTACATCAGCAACCAATGACCGGACGGGCTGTCTATGCCCGTCCAACGCACTCAAACAACAAAACTTCCCTTGTAACCCGCGTTGCCATATTCTCACAGTCCGATCAGCAGACCCACTAAACAATAAATCCGACACATTAATCAAACAAAGTATTGCCTTAGAATGACCCCTTAGTGCGCCCGTCACAGCCATATAATTCGCACTATCTTCCTTCTCCCAAACCAAAATCGACCTATCACATGCACCCGAAAACAAAACTGACCCCGTGCCATTTAACGCCAATGCGTTAACAGCCGATTTATGCTTCTCCAACGTCGCGACTAACCCATATTTTCTCTCACCAACCACTTTCCCCCAAACTTTAATCCTTTGGTCCGCGGACCCCGTATAAATAGTCCCATCCTGCGCTACGATGACCGCGTTAATCGCGTCATCGTGCGCTTTAACACTCTCGACACACTTAAAACTCGTATTACTCCAAATTTTCAAATATTTATCCCACGAAACCGAACACATTAACTCATCATTAACACGCGATAAACCTGAAACCGCATCATGATGCTCAATCCACAGCTTTCTTCTATGTCTCCTTACATTAACATAATTCTTACTAAAAATAGACCTCACCAACTTATCATGCAACGTAGGCAAATTAACACAATGTTTATGTCTTTTATTCTCATTTAGCTTCCAAACCCTAATCTTACTATCTTGATGAGAAGTGAACACGTGTCCATTAGTATCAAACATAACTGACTTTACAGAACCCGACAACAAATCTTTAGCACCAAAAACATCAACTAGGGCATACGTCATCATGTCAAAAACATGCACAAGGTTACCACTAGCTGCATATAAACGGTTGTTCTTAACTGCTAGGTAGTTAACATGTTGGTTGTTTCCTGATGAGGGTTTGATGGTGGTGAGGAAACGGTGGTTCACGGCGGTGGTGGGGTTTTCCGGCGAGGTTTGGAGTGATGGGACTGAAGGTAGGGTTTGGAGTGAGAGGCTGCTGTCAAGGCTGGTGCTTGCGGTGTCTGAGAATGGGTATGGTGAAGGTGGTGGTATGGTGGTGTGGATGGTTGAGGTGGTGGAGCAAGTGGAGAAAAGTGACCGGAGTTTCATGGTTTCGGTGGTCGGAAAGATGTGGGAGGTAGAGAATGTTGAAAGTGTGTGTGAAAATATATAATGTGTGAGATTATGGACTTGATATATATAGAAAGTCTTGCGAGTCCCATTAACGTGGAATTGAAATATTCTTGTTTTTTTTTACTTTTGATATTTTACTGTACTTTGTAACTTATGATACGAGTTAAGTATTTAACTATTGGTCCTTTTTGTTCTTTCTAATTACGTCGGCATGCATGTAATGACTTAGAGATGAGATTTTCTCTGTTTAGTTAGGGCATCCAGTATTGTTGATTTATTAAAAGGTCTAAAAAAGTTTAAAAAATTTATCTTTATTTCAACTATAGTAGAACACTTATTTCATGTATATGTAACATTAAAAGGTCTTAATTCTTGAATCTCTTTATAAATTCAATACATTTAATGCATTTGTTAAAAAATACATGTTATGAACTTGCAAAGGTTTATACTATAGCGAATGTAAGTTTATAAAATCAGAAGGTTTAAAATTTATTAATGTATAAACACTTGGAAAAGGTTTATCATAGTAGATACTCTTAAAGAGCACAAGGTTTTAACTTTATTAAATGTGTGCGGTTTAATTAAAGTATCGTTGAGATGACTTCCTTAATTTGAAAGACTCTTTCAAGAAATTAGATGTTTTAGCACTAGGTCACTTTTTAATGGTTTAACAACTTAATGATATGTTTGACAAATCAAATAAAAAATAAATAAATAAATAATCAAGAAATTTAAACTTTCAAACTTATACTATATACAGTATGTAATTATTTCACGTAACTAGGTAAGATGAATTGAGTACATAACTTACATACCGAGTGTTAGACTACAAGCACTATAATGCTTATTTGTGAAACATGTTGTAGTTTTATTTATGAGTTATAGAGTTTGGATTAATGAGAAGAAAAAATTAAAATGAGAATTGTAAGAAGAAATGAGAATCGTAAAAAATCACAATCACATATTTTAGAAGCATTTATGAAAATAAATGCATTTTTTGTTAATAGAAATCATTCTTATTTTTCTCATTTTACTTTTTCTTCTCACCGGACATTCTCATGCATGAGTTAGAGTTGAGATTTAAATGAGAATGGTGAAAAGATACCACAACCACACATTTAAGATGCACCAACAAAAATATATGCATCTCCTTATAAAATTCTTCTTATTTGAAATATGTTGCTAAAAATACTTCTTGGATCAGTTGGATCAAAAAGTGTAGATTGGCAGGGTCACCTCAACCCTGTGTACCATAATGGTACCCATCAACCCTACCCAGCAAATGTTTGATGCCTGTGAAATACCTCCACCCAATACCCAACCATGCTGCGGAACGAAATCGAACACGCATCCTTTTGTTGGATCAAGACATCGCATGATTGGGCCCAGGTTTCTAAAGTAGCTGATGGATATCATTAGACCTTGTGGTCCCCAAGTGAGGACTTCCCGGTTGGTCACCCAACCCGGTACTACCATCACATAGGCTCGCTTAACTTAATAAACTTCACCTAGTGGACCACAAAGCCCCATGATACTAAAAATCCTTCTTATTATTTTTATTTTTTGGTTTTTTATCACCGGATCTCTTGTCAAGAACTAGAGTTGGGATGAAATGAGAAAATAAATTAAAATGAGAATGGAGAAAAAAAGTACAATAATACATTTTAAATACACATGCAAAAATAGATTTCTCTCTTTTTAAAATTCTCCCTATTATTTTTTTCTTATTTGGCGACAAGGTAAATCTTGGACTCACCAATTATGTATACCAGTTTACAAGTCTTATAATTTTAGCCGAAATACGTAAGTTTTCATTAACACCTGTTAGATTTTTTCACTCCTCACCACTCTCAAAGTTTATTACAAAGATGTTATTAGTGTTCACATATTGGTACAAATTATGTCATTTTCACAAACACCCATTAGATATATTTTTCGTTAATAACCCTCATGCGTTCCACATGAGGGTATTTTCGTTATTTCATTATTCACAAAGACGAAATTTACAACCAAACATTGAGTTACATATTAACTATCACACATTCTAGTCAAACTCATTTACCACACCTATAAAAGTACACACACTTAAGAACACAAGAACAAACACATTCTACCCGACCCCATTTTGACTAATTTCATTTCGATTAATCTATAAATAGTCTGTAGATATTATGGAGATTATTATACTAGATGAGGATGATCTCACTGTGGAAATTATTGTCCTTTGAAGTCTTATTAAGTTACATTTAACCACTTTGGTCTTGTATGTTTTACTTCAAAGATATTTATAAGATATTTATGAGCAAAATAGTATTCAACTCGATTAGGTAAAACTTACAATATGCATGTTCTTATTTAAAGAACTTTCTAATCTAGAAAAAGTAAACCTTTTAGCTATTTTATTTCCCAAAAGAAAGTACTTTTGCTTTAATTTCGTCGACATATATAAGTTTAGTATTATAATATAAACATAGTGACATAAATAAGGATTAGTTTTGAGCCCCGAAATAATGGTACTTTACCGATTATTTAATATGTTGGTGTCTGTTAAAAGTAGCGATTGGCAAAAAAGATGGATTGAAATTGAATAACTTATTAGCACTTGCTCAAAGAAAAAAATAACTTATTAGCACATATGATAGCACTCTTATTATATTATTAATTTTATAAATAATCTACATGTAGATATGAAGATGATTATAGAATTTTGTCATTACAATGAAAATGCTTTTATTTTTGAAAAAGAAATTTAAGTTAATGTCGTGAGTATTTATATACATGTTAGATTGTTAGGCAACTTTGATTTGTTTTGACCATTTGATCACTTAGCTTGTTAAATGAAGTATGTACATCCTTTTCATTGGCTACAAATCTAACTAGATATTAAACCGTAATAGCGCATATATCCCAATTTGACCGGATAATCATTCATGGGACATCGAACATGACGTTCCATGAACTGGTTATTCTAAATCGACACATGGAAGGTACATGGAATTTCGAATGCCCCTTGTTTCCAAATGCATAAAGTTAAGAACGTATCTTTAATTTTTGAATCGAGGTATATTGTCAAATTTCTTTGTCTAGTTTAACATTCACTAATTTTGGCGTTTTGGTTGTATACACAAACAATAATATCCGATATTATTCGTAATTATGGCTCCTCATCTTCATAATACTAAATTAGCTAGAAGTCATTTTCGAAGATAAATTCATATCTTGGTATATAAATCAATCCGATCATTTGGTCTTTTCAAAGCCGTCCTATACGAAATAAAACTACTGCCAAGTCAATAATCGTTGAAGTAACAACGATATTGATGTTTCACATTTTAATCAAAAAGTGCAACTAGTCTTTCAACTTGCTTTATTTAAATCTTAACTTAGTATTTACTATAATACCAATGACAATGATTTATAATAGTTTTATACCAAAATAGAACTTCATAATAGACCAAAAACACAGAATAGTAGTACTAGAAGATGTAACTTGTTAGATTATAGAATTTCCCTAAGATATAATTTTTTATTTATTTATTATTTTATTATTTTATTATTATTTATTTATTTATTTGAACGGCAAAAATAAGATATAATTTTTTATTAATACGATATTTATGAACCTTAACAAATCTAAGCTCATGGACAAGTTCTGACATATACGCATAATTATCATCTAATACTTCTTCACAATTCGAGCGGAGAAATCGCGAAAACTCATATTATATTTGAAAACTAAACTCAATTCGAGCGGTAGCGTGTTCCGGCAAGTCAGGCATCCAACGATGGTTGTTTTCTTTGGGATTTTTGAAGAATTGAAATACAAAGAGAATGACGCTAACCGCGTCAGTTAACTTTGAATGGTTTGAAAGTTATGACCAAAAACAGTGCGTATGTGATGTTTTGGCTGAAAATTGCATGTCTTTTTTGAGAAAAACGATAAATAGCGGCTAGTGTTTGATGAGTGGCTTAGAGATTAGAGTTATAAGATCCAGGCCAACTAGATCAGAGGATCAACCTCTTCGAATACCATGTTGAATGATAAAATTATCCGTATAATATATAACGTTTATTATTAAGTATTTATAAACTACAAACCTCATTAACTTTAACACTTTTTTCATTCTGATAGTAACAACACACTTTTTTTCTTCGCATATTTAAGTGTAAAATTATGAAGATTTAATGGTTTATGTATGTTCTACCAAACGTTGGTCGTGGTCCCGTGGACCAGGCATGATAAATTTGATCGTTACTTATAACTTATAACTGTATCATCATCGACTTATCTTTTTAGTATTAAACTTTAACAATGATTAAACGTCTTAAATCATTTTCAACAATGGTTACAAAAACGACAACACTAGCTTTCAATAATAATTTTTAGTACATGGATGTCGTGTGAAGTGACGATATTCTTGCATGCTAAATATTTTTTGGAAAGTGAAATGTGGTCTTACAATATTTTTTATTGATGTAATTTAGTTAGTTGATTGGTTTATATCATTATATGTTATTTTATTAACCAACAATAGACCAATAGAAAATTTTGCTTAAAGCTATAAGCATCGGTTTTCATTGGTTAATTATTTAATCTTATGTAACTTATTGTGCAATAGTGTACTCTCTAAATTTTTAATATTATATCGGTTACTAGATATGTTTATTTTTGTTATCCACTTATCCACACATTTAAATAACGATAACCTTATGATAATTGCATGTTTTGTAGCCAATTAGATTAAAAATGTTGCTTCTAAACGAGTTGTATTTCTAGACCCAGGACGGAACCAGGGGTGTCTCGGGGGGTTCCGGGACACCCATGAATTTTTGTCTCGTAGTGTTAATTTTGTTATAAAACCTCTATTTTTCTATAAATGCACCCGGTCTCAAAAAGTTATGCATGTAGTCTTGTTTGATTTATCATAAATGCACCCGGTGACTTTGTCTTCTGGTTCTGTCCCTGTCTAGACCAATCTATACTCATAGACGTTTCAATAGTGAGTCAATCTCAATAGTAACGAGTTAGGCTCGAGCCAAACTAGAAATTACAACTAGTTGACATAAGGGTTTAATCTCGGAGGAAATAAGTCAAAACCTTTACTAAATGCTATAGCATGACAAATTTGAATCAACAAATATCCAACAATTAATATACCTTCATTTGAGATTTGTCCAAACTCCAAATAGAGATTCACTTCTATGGATTATTAGATTCAACTTGAACTTCACACTTTGCTAGTATAATGGTCACCATCAATTGACTGAGAACACTATTGTCCGATCAGCTTTATCTTTCTAAAACAACTTCATGACAAAATTAATGTAATAACGAGACTTAGGACACCACAAAAAACATACAACAAAAAAATCAATTAATAAATACAAATAGACACAAACATTTGCCACTTTTACCTTTCAACTCCATCGCATATGCAAACGATTCTTCCCTTTTTCCCTCCTCAGACGCGTCCCTTTGATGGGTGCGTAATGGTAGCCGACGTGTCAGCCTAGACGACTGACCGACTAGTCCACCGACCATTACACATGGTCTTAAAGCATATGTACCGTACATACACATTTTGTAAAAGGATTGAACGAGACTGACAACCTACTTACAAAATATATAATTAATTTATATTTTGTTCTTTTTGTAATAATGAGACAACTTCATATCTTCTCTATTTTAATTTGGAAATTTCATATTCCATATTTTAAAACAATTGTACATTGTTCATTCAATTGTTGTACTTTGAGTATATATGAAATTAATCATGAACACTTATGTGTTGTTTGATTTTGTTAGTTACAAATTTAATTCAAAAGCACATCTTAAGATAAAGACCCAAGGCCATTAGTCTAGTGGTATGTGAGTTGTCCACCAACCTAAAGGTTGTGAGTTCAAGTCTCGTTTGAGTCATTTGTGAGATACAAAGTATAGGTGTGAAAAAAAAAATTGTCGTTCCAAAACCCAAAAAAAAAAAAAAAAAAAAAAAAAAAAAAAAAAAAAAATCTTATTAATAGTTAGGAGTGTTTTAGTTAAGTCATTTATATTTATACAATTAATCTGATTCAAACATTTTATTCAAAATCAATGTTGCAAAAATCGTGAATCGGTACTGAGGTGGTCCGGGGCCAATTAGCGATTTTTTACCGATTAATCTAAGGGTGAGCAAACGGACCGGATGGACCGGACCGACCGACAAAACCGATCGGACCGGACCGGACCGACCACATTCGGTCCGGTCCTCGGTCTAGTCTTTTTGGCTAATTCGGTCCTCGGTCCGGTCGGTCCGGTCCGGTCCGGTCCGGACCGACCAAAAAACCGAAAAAACGTGCCAAAATATGCCTAATTGGACCGGACCGACCGAAGACCGGACCGGACCGACCACATTCAGTCCGGTCTCGGTCTATGGTTTTTCCGGTTCTCGGTCTTCGGTCCACTCCGGTCTTGGCCGGTCCGGTCCTGGCCGGTCCGGTCCAGTTTTTGGACCATGCTCACCCCTAGATTAATCGGCCGATTTCCGTGGAATTCTCTCCAAGGTCCTGGGCCGATTAATCGGCCGATTCGGCCGATTTTTGCAACACTGTTCAAAATATTAAAAAAAAATAATAATCAATAAACAAATATCAAATATCTACAATCTAATATAAACTAATAATGAACTGCTCATGGTTTAGGTGTACGAATGTGTGACTATCATGCTAAAATACAGATATATCAAGTTTAATTTCTGTTTATTGCAAATAATGTATGAAATGGTCAAGTCACTTTATTTATAAAATAGAGTTTTAATCAATTTCAGTTCACAAATCTCGTGCATTACTGCGTTAGGAGGTTTTAAAAAAGGAAAAAAATCTGGATACGACGTCGTATTGACCGATCAAGTATCGTTTATATTTCGCCCAAAATCATAAACTAGGTCTATAAACCTTAAATTTTAACAAAACCCAATTGAGTGATAAAAGATGGTGAACATGACGACGTTTTTCCGGATGTCATTAGGAGCATTTGTGTTTTGGCAATCACTGGATAAAGTTTATGTTTGGATCGCTCTTTTAACAAAAAATTACATCCAGTCATTGAGCTAAATTTAAAAACTGTTTGTGTAACAAAATATTAAAAATAAATAGTCCATGTAGTTACTTGCTAATACCCGCACCCCACAACGGAGCGTGCGTATGAAAATCCTTGTTTTCAACATTGGTGATGGAGGGAGTAAATAATTTTATTAAAAAATGCTAATAAAAACAACACTAGTTTTTAATACTATTTTTAGTACAAGGATGTCATGTGAAGCGACGATTTGCATGCTAAATCTTTCTTAGAAAGTGAAATGTTGATTTACATTATTTTTTATTGATGTAATTTAGTTAGTTGATTGGTTTATATTTTATTTTATAAAATTACCAACAATAGACCAATAGAAACCTTTTCATGAAGCTATATGCGTCGGTTTTTCATTGGTTAAATTTAATCTAATGTAATTTATCTATGCAATAGTGGACCTAGGTTTAAAGATAATGATTTGAAAACCGGTTTGATCCGGATGGGTTAATCGGTTGAACCAGTTCTTGCGCAAAAAAAAAAAAAAAAAAAAAAAAAAAAAAAAAAAAAAAAAAAAACTGGGTCATAAAAAACGTTTGAACCATTTAAATTCATCGGGTTTTAAGTGAACCGGGTCAATCTTGTTCTCGAACCTGACCGGGTTTGGTTTTTTCATTTTTTTTTTAAATAAAACAAGTTAATTCTCGAAACCCGGTTAGACCCACCAGGGTTTTAACTGACCCGGGTCAACCTAATTTTCGAAACCCCGATCGAGTTTGGTTCTTTTAAAATAGAAAACCAGGTTCACTACCGACCAGGTTTGATTTTTTTAATAGAAAACTAGGTTGACCCGGTAGTCAAACCCCCGATGACTTGATCAGGTCAATTAAAAACCCGATTTTTAAAACATTGTTTAATTGAATGTTACATCTACACACATTTTAAACGTTTTAATAAAATTCTCAGTAAACCCCTTCATAAAGCTAGATTTTCAAATAATTTGCATAGTGTCATGCATTTAATAAAGTGATTTAGGTAACTAGTCAAAAAAAATTTTGATAACCATCTTGTATGTTAATGAGTAAACAAACTAATAAAAGAAGAAAACTAAAGTAAGCAACCAAAACCAGTTGATTAGTTTACTTTTAAAAAGTGGTCTTGCGATCTCTTTTTAAATTTATGATATCACAATGTGGACATCTCAACTTGTTGTGTGACTGCAATTTAGCGGCTCATCAAGTTAGCATTTAGATTTAATGAAAACTTTGTAAAAAATATTAATTTTTTTTATGTAATTACTTTCATTACGAGAAGTGATATGATATAAGAAATTTTTGCGGGCTTCGCCTTTGTCTTGCTAAAAAAAAAATTGATATAAAGTTATAAACACTACTAACTTGTTTAATTTTGACATAATTAATTTAAAAAAAATAATAATAATAATAATAATAAAAATAAAAAAAAAAAAAAAAAAAAAAAAAAAAAAAAAAAAAAAACCCTACTTAATGTGGTAAGATGGTAAGAATTTGTTAGTTACAAAATTAATCTAAAAGCTTATTTCAACAAAAAAAAGTTAATAATGTTTTTTCATCAAGTCATTTATATTTACATGATTATTTTAATTCAAAAATTTATTCTCTAAACAAACAAATAACAATTTTTTATCAACAAAAGATATTAGATATTTAGAATTTTGTAAAAAATAAATAAATAAAAAATAAAATAAAATAAACCACTCATCGGTAATTGGCAAAAATTGATGACCGTTGTCACTTGATAAGTTTGTGACTAACATTTTTAAAATGTAATATACGTCAAGTTTAATATTTACTATGCACAAATAACTATGAAATGGTCAAGCCAACTTATCCATTATAAGAGAAATGTTTATACCTCGTTTAAGTGTTTTTAGCAATAAATTTTTGATTCTCAAGTTTTTTAAGTTTATAAAAGTAAAGAAATAAAAAATAAGCATTTTCAGCTCAATTTTGAAAAAAAATATTTTATTTCAAAATTAAATAAATTATCTTTCCTTTTCAAGTTTTTTTTCCCTTCTTTCCCCTTTGTGTAATACTCGAGTCGACAACACAACTTTTTTTTCTTTATTATTATTTTTTTTTCACTTTAAGTGATACTTGAAAATACAGTATTATACTCAGTTTCTATACTCATACTCATATTGAAGAAAAGGACAATTGCATATATATCTACTAAAACTTGCATATTTGCATATCTATACTAGTATATAATGCATTTGGGACTATTCTATTATTAGAAAGGCTTAAAATTCATACTTTTACTTGCTTATTATAGAAAAATTTCAAAATTAATTGGTTAGGAAGCAAGTTCGTTACAAAGTTTGTTAGGAAGTAGGTTGTTTGTTCAAACTAAAATTATTTAGCTTAATCATCTTTACTATCTCTACTTATGTGTAACCGAATAACGCAAAATATAGTTATAGGTACCAGCCGTCGCATTGCGCGGGTACCGTTCTAGTATACCAAAAACATGCTTAATTTGCATTGTATATCATGTATTAAAAACTTGTATTTGAGTTTTAACGGGTATATATGCAATTAAAAAAGTAAGTAAACATAGACTAATACGACGTCGTATATGGGCTATCGAGTTCATTGGTATTTCGCCCAAAATATAGAACTAGTTCTAAAAGCCCCAAATTTGAAGAAAACCCAATTGAGATATATAAAGATGGTGAACATGACGACGTTTTTCGGGATGTCATTAGGCGCTTTTATTTTCTGGCAGTCCATGGATAAAGTTCATGTTTGGATCGCTCTTCATCAAGACGAAAAAGTACATTTCTTTCTTTATTTTAATCTGTTTCTTATAAGCAGAAACAGCAGATAAGTAGCTTTCAAATAAGCACTTTAGGATTACTGTCTTTTTCTTTTTGAAATAACCACTTTAGGCCAAGACCCGGTTAGACCCGGATATGACCCGGTCATAAACTCTAATAAATTAGACTCAAACTGATAACTTAACTTATAGGGGGTGTTTGTTTCGGCTTATTTAGCTGGCTTATGGCTTATGTAGTTTTCGGCTTATGTTTCATAAGCTCACTTTTTGTTGCCTATTTTGATACTTGTGAGATTATATAAACTTATCATGACATGATAAGTTTATATAAAGCCAGAAAATCTCAAAACAAGCCACAAAATGTGAGCTTACGAAACATAAGCCGAAAACTACATAAGCCATAAGCCAGCTAAATAAGCCGAAACAAACACCCCCTATAAGTTAAGTTATCAGTTTGAGTCTAATTTATTAGAGTTTATGGGTGTGGTGCAAACACTTTCATGTACTCCAATATGTATTTATCTGCTTGGAGTCGCTTTTCAGATAGAAATGCCGCACACCTCTTAGCTGTAGATTAGCTAGAAAAAAAGTCGTATGATTTTTGCTGAATATCGATAGTTCCGAATGACTATCCAGCTTCAGTTTTATATTGCCGATTAAGAATTGAAGTTGGTGAGAGTGTAGTACAATTGATGGAGCACATTCAGTTTATAATGTATACTAACGTGTCTCCTGTTCAAACATGAAAACAAGGGACTAAGGTTAGATATGAGTGTCACAGAAATGATTCTAGGTTGTTCCCAAATAAGCACTTTGAAAGAAGCATGTCCCGAACCTGCTTATTTTACCACGAAATAAGCAGAAGCGGTTTTTTTGTCAAACACATAAAACTTCTTATGTGCTTAAAACTAAGCTCTGATGATTTCAAGCAAACTCTAGTTACCTTCAATAATCAAATTTGTCACACGTTTAATCAGTTAATCATCTGATTTGCATAGCTTCAAGTAGAATAAGGGCTTGCAAGAACACTATTTTGTACACTAAGATATTAATGCAGCTGATTATATAATTAGAATCACTTCTGGATTGCAGTGCTAAACACCCCCCTTAAATTTAATTGTAGATTAGCTAGAAAGGTACTGATATATTTCTGTTAGACGAGAGGTTGTCAAATTGCTGAATACCGATAGGAGCTTGAGTGTTTGGATGTTGGGGTAAGGATTGAACTTGGTGCTCGTTTTGTTGGTTTAATTCCTTTTTCTTCTCCAATACAGTGGATTGGAGCAGCGAAGCTTGGAAATTTCGAGTGGGGGGTCGGGATCTAAATTTTTTTTTTCCTAACACTAGGGGGGGTCGAAACCGAATTAAATTGGGGGGGCGAAATCGAAAATACCGAAATTTTTCTACACGAAAACTATATACCCCTACATCGCAAAAAAAATTTCGGGGGGGTCGCCCCCCCCCCCCCCCCCCCCCCCCCCCCCCCCCTTAGAAGCTGCACCCCTGGCACAATCAGTTTGAAATGTATACTAATGCGCCTCCTATTTCAACTACAAACTAAAATTTAGCTACTTGCAAGCAGTATGTTAGTAAATTTGATAATTTTTGGGCTGATAGTTGAGGAGAGGGAATGGGATTGACAAGAGTGTGGTTAGTTTAAGGGTATGAGTTATAAATTTCCTTGTTCTGGCTAGTAAACTTGTGCCATAGTGATTTGCACCTGTAAATTAAATGCTGCCCAATAGGTCTAGGTAGGATATTAATAGTTAGAATAAGTCACGACTTTTGTCCTGCCTTAACTGGTACTCTGTAATAGAGTTGGAAATATTGATGCTTTCCTTAAATAGGATACACTTTATAATTATGAGGTTAAAGGGACTTGTTTTTCTGCCTCAAGATTAGGTATCATTAAAACTTTAGACGAATTCATTAAGTTTGATGACAAATACTACGAGTGGAAAAGTCAGTGCAAGTATTGCATATGCTCAAAGTTCAAACTCAAAAGTCACTTTAACCCTCCCATTTTGCCACCTTTATTTACCTTTCAAATCAGATGGATTTATTGATACACATGATAGAAGAATGATAATATGGATTTTTTTTTTTTTTTTTTTTGGTAACATGGGTGTCTGACCCGACATTGCGAGCCGACTAATCCCACGGCGACTACCCTTTTGGATAGCCCGGAGTCGGCGCAGGTGAACCTCCGTGGCCACAAGGGGATTAATTTTCTCCCCATTGGATTGGTTTTTGTTTGATGCACTAATGAGTGAATTGTTTGTGTCAACTGCAGCAAGAAAGAATGGAGAAGGAAGCAGAGATTAGGAGAGTAAGGGAACAACTAATACAAGAAAACAAAGAACGAGACCCTCTTGCTTAATTTATTCAATCGTTGATTAGTTCATGTGTCATTGTGTGGAATACAGTTTAAGATTTTCCCTCAAAAAGGTTGTTTGATCTTTTGATCGGCATGTAACTTCTGTATTAAGAAGATACCAGTGATTGTTATTGAATAAGTTTGTTGTCTGTAATAGCTACTTTGTACCATTAACCATTTGGTAAATTATGAGTAATAAGAACTTTTTATGAATGGTTTACTTCAAGTCTGTTTCCATACGTCGTCTTTCAGATCATAGAGATGAGATGTTGGGGATTATTGCATCGTGGATATGTATTTGAAGATTTGACGACATCACAGAAAGCTAATTTAACATTTGTTTAAGGTTTGTATTGGAGTTGTTTAGTCAAATTGAATGTAGATTGAGAAACACGGTGTTTCTATATACGATTTGAAGCTGTTGTTACTGATTTGTTAACCTGCATATAGTGTCGTTGAATTCATGATTCAGCATGGAACCAAGTATGGAATCTCTAATGCGGCGAACTCGGTTAACGATGAGATGACCCAAAAGGGTGCACGACGACGGTTACAAATTTCATATACACAAAATTTTACTTTTAAAGTGAATTTGGCTCTATTGAAAACGTTCACTACCTTTAAGTTATGAGCTTAAGTTGAAAAACTTGTATCTGTCTAATAAAAAATTAATTATTTTGAGATTTTGGGCTGCCTTAACATTTGGGCCACAGAAATTTCACTTTGAAAAGAACCTTGGACGGGCTATATCTTTTTATCAAGCCCACGCATAGAAATGGTTTTCATCGAAAAAGAACATTCCTTATAGATCAATTTTAGAATTTCTTTCAAAGCTACTTGAATAACTAATACCGGTTTGTATGCATTTGAAGTGTGTTAAATAACAGATTTAGAACATAATGGCATCCTTTTGTTTTAAAATTTGCTTTTAGTATTCAAATAAGTTGTGTAGTTACGACAGTTTTGGATTTGATTTTGATGTCTCTAATCTTTTAACATTAAGAATTGAACAAAATAAGATTTGTGGATTTGTTATCAATGCTATTATAATAATAACTTGGTCTCATACAACTTAACTAACGTAAAACTAAGTGAAATCGTAAAACTAAGTGAAATCGCTCAAGGATATCCAAATTTGGGACCAACATTAACCTGTTAAGAAACAAGTACATAGTTTTGGAACTTAAATCATTCTCGGAAACATTTTTATTTGATAGTTTTAGCTGTGGGAATAAATAATCTTTTCATTACATTGAGAGAATATTAGCAATAAAAAAATGTTAAAAATTTCAGACCACATAAATTTTCACACACTTTATTCCACTAGATGTTCAATTTTAATTTGTATATCGAACATCCCTTACAACAAAGTGCATGAAACATCATATTATTCTAAACACGTATGATCCCAGGGCACTGTTGTATATAAAAAAGTTACCTTTCATTTCTTAGACCTATGTGGGATATAATGCTAAGATGGTTTTCTATTGAGAAAAATCTAGTAAGTATCTAAATGTTGTTTACTCATGCATCTTTAGTTTGGAAAATGATTTAGCTTCCCACTAATATTCTTAACAATCTTCCTAATTCAGTTTGTAGTGATATTATTCGATGATGAAAAAGTGGGTCGTCTTATATCAAGTTTATCTTTTAAAGCATTAATGTTACTCGAATAAATGATGCCGACTAATATATATTACTATTGTTAAGTGACAATGCAAATAATAGACTAAGTACTAAACCATGTTGTAGTTAAAGTTAGTATCCAACAAAAAGAAGACACACACTAGTTTATATAAATTATTGTTCTTAGGTGATAAGGATACATTATGCATTTTAGCTATCGCTCAAATCATGTGTCATTGTGTGTAATACGGTTAAGATTTTCCTTCAAATGGTTGTTTGATCTTTTGATCGCATGTAACTTCTGTATTAAGAAGATACCAATTATTGTTGTTGAATAAGTTTGTCATCTATAAGAACTACCGTTGTACCATCAGCCATCGGTACGTTATGAGTATCTTGAACTTTTAATGAATGGTTTACTTGTTAAAAGTCTGTTTCCATACGTCTTCTTTCACATCATAGTGATAAGATGTTTGAAAATTTGCGGACATCACAAAAACTGATTTTGCATTTGAGTGATGTTTATAATGAAGTTGTTTAGTCAAATTGAATGTAGAGTGAGAAACACGGCGTTTCTATATACTATTTGAAACTGTTGTTACTGATTTGTTAACCTACATATAGTGTCGTTGAATAAACGATTTAGCATGGAACCAAGCATGGAATCTCTAAAGTGGCGAACTCAATTAAAGATGAGATGACCCAAAAGGGTGCACGACGACGGTTACAAATTTCACATACACAAAAGTTTACTAACAAAGTGAATTTGGCTCTACTGAAAGTGTTCACTACCTTCAAATTATGAGCTTCAGTTGGTGTGAAAAACTTGTGTATTTTAAATTTAATTATTTGAGATTTTGGGCTGCTTTAAGTTTGGGCCAGAGAAATTTCACTTTGAAAAAAACCTCGGACCGGCCATTTTTTTTTTTTTTTTTTTTTTTTATCAAACCCACACACATGAGTAAACATTATACTAACGAGGTGGGCGTCGATCCACCGCGTTACGGCAGGTCATTGTTTCATATCGTTGATCATTGCACCATGTAATTACGTACGAACCGGTGCTAATTCTATGTAACAATCAAACTTAAACTCGTATGTGATTTTGAAGTCATATCTTAGACTAAAAAAATCATATCATAACACTGCCAACAATTTATGGACTAAGAATTTATATGGACAAAAAAATATAACAATTACTACAATAGTTCAACATCATCTACATATACCTTTATATATAAAAACAAATTTGGACCGGACTTCGTTTAATTTCTTGGGCTTGAACAGCAGCATTGAGCTGAGCGAAGGAGGCGGGAATCAAAACGACAGCCTGTGCGTCGTTTTCGACGGTCTATGTTAGTATATATAATATGACCATGCATATTATAGGATAGGCCAAATATTATGGCCTTTTGAGGTATCTAATATTCAGAAGCTATTGTTATATCCTAATGCAAAATCACCCAAGGCCCAATTGTAACGACAAAACATATCAGTAGTAGCCCAGTGGGAATTAAATTAAATAGATGGGCTGGACATATGAAAGTAAGTGGGCTGCAATGTTGACGTAAGATGGCGTCATTTGACGCTACATTATATATAGAGTAATTCACACAGATGACAGACATGAGCCATGTACACTTGGCATATTAACTACCAACATTTTCTTCTTTGGACCAATGTGAGACTAAAAATAGAAATGGTTTTCATCGAAAAAGAACATTCCTTATAGATCAATTTTAGAATTTTCTTTCAATGCGACATGAATAACTAATACCGGTTTGTATGCATATGAAGTGTGTTAAATATTAGCTTTAGAACATAATGACATCCTTTTGCTTTAAAATTTGCTTTTAGTATTCAAATAAGTTGCGTAGTTATGACAGTTTTGGATTTGATTTAGAGGTCTCTAATCTTTTAACATTAAGAATTGAACAAAATAAGATTTGTGGATTTGTTATCTCTGCTATTATAATAATAACTTAAGTCTCATACAACTTAACCAACGTTAAACTAAGTGAAATCGCTCAAGGATATCCAAATTTGGGACCAACATTAATCTGTTAAGAAACAAGTACGTAGTTTTGGATCTTAAATCATTCTCGGGAACATTTTTATTTGATAGTTTTAGCAGTGGAAATAAATAATCTTTTCATTACATTGAGAGAAGATTCAGAGAGTTTTCCTTGTTGTTTATGATGGTAATGTTAACTTGTGTTTGATATACCAATGTAGAATTCTACTCTTCAAAACGAGTAGGATTATGATTACAATTATAAGATAGTTTGATTCAAAAGCAATTAAAAAAATGTTAAAAATTTAAGAACACATATAAATTTTCAGAGACTTCATGAGAAAGATGTTCAATTTCAATTTTTATATTGAACATACATCTTTACAACAAAGTATCCGAAAAATCATATTATTCTAAACATGCATTATCCATGGGCACTGTTGTATATAACAAAGTTATCTTTCATTTCTCATACCTATGTGGGATAATGCTAAGATGGTTATTTATTGAAATATCTAACTGTTGTTTATTCATGCATTTTTAGTATGGAAAATGATTTAGCTTCCTACTAATATTCCTAATAATCTTCCTAATACAAATTATTGTTAAGTGACAATGCAAATAATAGACTAACTACTAAACCATACTGTAGTTAAAGTTAGTTTCTAACAAAAAGAAGACACATACAAGTTTATATAAATTATTGTTCTTATGTGTTTAGGATACGTTATGCATTTTAGCTATTGCTCAAATCATGAGTCATTGTGTGTAATACAGTTAAGATTTCCCCGGTTATTTGATCTTTTGATCAACATGTAACTTCTATATTAAGAAGATACCAATGATTATTGTTGAATAAGTTCGTCTTCTGTAATAACTACTTTGTACCATCAACCATTTGGTACATTACGAGTATCTTGAACTTTTATGAACGTTTTACTTGTTAAAAGTTTGTTTCCATCAAACTTCTTTCACATAAATACGATAAGATGTTTGAAAATGAGCGGACATCAAGAAAACTGACTTTGCATTCGACTGATGTTTATATTGAAGTCATTTGGTTAAATTGTATGTAGATTGGGAAACGAGGTGTTTCTATACTAACACGATTAGGTTGATATATACATTAGAACAAATTCGGTTATTACTGTTTTGTTAACCTGCATATAGTGTCGTCGAATGCAAGTTTCAGCATGGATCCAAGTATGGAATCACTGTGGTGAATTTACTTGCAAATTGAATTTAGCTCGATTGAAAGTATTCACCACCTTGGTTTAAGTTGATGTGAAAAACATGCGCATTTTAATTATTTTAGATTTTGGGCCAGAGAAATTTCACTTTGAAAAGAACCTTGGACCGGCCATATCTTTTTAACAAGCCCACACACATTAGTCTTATACTCTTATGTCTTTTGAATGGTTATGTACTTGTATATTATTACTTTTAAGTTTCAACAAGAGTAAAACCTTATGTGAATGGAAACATCTAATTAAAGTTAAACTAGCAAGATACTAGGGGTAGCGATAACAAGCACTAGTATCGGTCGACACAGCTCTAAATGGTTACAAACACCATCAAATGTGACTCTAAACAATTACAACAACCCCTTAATTGTTATCCAGCAACTTAAGGGAATCACTTAATAAAAGATGTAGAAAGAAATGAAAAAAACCGATTGTAGCCTGGATTGATAGGATTTTGGAATCTCAAATCAAACAGTTACAACCACATAAACGAATCGAATGATGGCAAGATACATGTAAAACGGATAACGAACAAAAAACAATATTTATCAAGCTTTTTAAAAAAAAAAAAGCTTTGAATGCAATGCAAAAAAACCCTTCTCAAAAACCTTTTTAAAATAGTAAAAAACTATTGTTCGTGTTTGCATTGGAGATGCTCTGAGAGAACTTTTGTTTGCAGTTTTTGAGAATGACATTTTAGCTATTTTAATTTAGACAGGACGAAAACAACAACCCAAAATTCTCCACAAAAACGGTGCTTATACTTTCGAAATATTAGAGATGAAATCTGCAATTTAGCCAAACCACAAGTACTATTTTTGCAATTAACTCTTAAAAAAAACATTACAATTTATATCAAAAGAAGTAAAATAATCCTCTCTTTTTCCTTTCAAGTAAATTTCTCTAAGAGCAGTGGGTGTGGAGCTCTTCGTGGTTCGCCGAGGGTGGCATGGTAGCTCGCCGAGCCTCGCCATGACACCATCCCACTCGACGTTCTTCGCCGTGGGTGGCCTCCTCGTCTACACGACGAGGTAAATTGTGTACTTGTTTGTCAGATCGTTACCAAACGTTTAAATATGAATTTCGACCTTTTTTTTCGTTTATAAACATACATGGACACACTATAAATACTGCCATATTTTTACAAATTCTACACAATCTTTCACACTAAACTATGTAAAATAATAACCAATACACATGAGTGCATCATCTTATTCTGGCGAAAGTAATCTTGAAGAGATTTCGAAGCTCGAGATGATTCTTCAAGAATATGAGTATGAGCAATCGTTGCAGCAACAAGAAGCCGGAAGTTCAAAACGACGTAGATACATTCCCCGTGAACGTCAAATTGCTGAAGATCGTCTAATGGCTGACTATTTTGGTGACAACCCAAAATATATGGATGAAAATTTAAGGCGTCGCTATCGTATGAGCCGTAAACTATTTTTTGAAATAGTACAAGGTATTGAAACATATATTGAAACTCATCATTCTCTTCCTAAGCATTTTGATTTCTTTAGAGTCCGACCCGATACTAGGGGTGTAATGAGTTTTAGTGTGATTAAGAAATGCACATGCGCTCTACGCCAATTGGCATATGACATAGCAGTTGATGCATTAAATGAGTATTTACAAATGGGAGAACATTGTGCACGCGATTATCTAGATAATTTTACTATGTGCATAATCCATTTGTATACGCGTGAGGTTTTAAGAAAACCAGACGTGAATGACATTCACAACTTATACAACGCACATAATGCGGTTCATAAGATGCCTAGAATGTTGGGAAGCATTTATTACATGCACTGGAAATAGAAAAATTGTCCGGGTTTATATAACTAATACCGGTTTGTATGCATATGAAGTGTGTTAGATATCAGCTTTAGAACATAATGGCATCTTTTTGTTTTAAAATTTGTCGATAAATTGTCTATATATATATTTCCTTATAAACTAAAAACGCTTTTAGTATTCAAATAAGTTGTGTAGTTATGACAGTTTTGGATTTGTAGATGATATCGACTATATACCGTAAATCTCATACAACTTAACCAACGTAAAACTAAGTGAAATCGCTCAAGGATGAGTTTTGATCGCTGAGTTTGGTGGTTGTCTGACTTCAGAGAGATTTCCTTGTTGTTTATTATGGTAATGTTAATTGGTGTTTAATGTACCAATGTAGAACATAAGTTCTACTCTTGAAAACAAGTACGATTGTGATTACAATTATAAGATTATAAGGTTGTTGGATTAAAAAGCAATAAAAAAAAATATTATAAATTTAAGAACAAATATAATTTTTCATAAATTTCATTTCATTCCAACGGATGTTCAATTTTATTTTGTATATCGTACATCCTTTACAACAAAGTATATGAAACATCTTTTTATCCTAAACATGTATGATGCTTGTGCATTGTTGTATATAACCAAGTTATCTTTCATTTCTCTAAACTATGTGGGATGTAATGCTAAGATGGCTTTTTATTGAAAAAATCTAGTAATTATATCTAAATGTTGTTTACTCGTGCATATTTAGTATGGAAAATGATTTAGCTTTCCACTAATATTCTTAACAATCTTCCTAATTTAGTTTGTAGTGATATTATTGGATGATGAAAAAGTGAGTAGTCTTATATCAAGTTTATCTTTTAAAGAATTAGGGTTCGTTTGGTAGGACGAAATGAAATGTTAAATGAATGGAATAACCGATGTAATGGAATAAATGATGTAATGTAATGAGTCATTACCATTATTTATCATGTTTGGTTTGTTTGAATGGAATCATAATAAAAAGACTAAAATGCCCATTATTGATGAGAAGTTTCATTAATATGGTTAGTTAATGGTGGAGTTTTATGTAATTTTGATTCCATTACGGGATGTAATGAAAAAAAGGTAAGGGGCCCTTAAGGAATGGTTTTGGTGTAATGAGTTATTTCTTGTAATGAATTATTACATTATATAAATATGAACAAACAACATTTTCTCATTCCATCGAAATAATCCTTTCCATTCTCGCTTTAATTACAACATACCAAACCCTACGTTAATGTTACTCGGATAAATGATGCCAACTAATATATATTACTATTGTTAAGTGACAATGCAAATAATAGACTAACTACTAAACCATATTGTAGTTAAGTTAGTTTCTAACAAAAAGAAGACACACACTAGTTTATATAAATTATTGTTCTTATCTATACTACTATATAATGCATGGATAAACAAAGCCTAACTCCTAACCAAAAATTAAGATAAGGAGCTCCAATCATGAGATGACGTGTGTCACTTCTCAACTAACTCCAAGCCTAACTCCTAACCAAAAATTAAGATAAGGAGCTTTAATAATAAGGTGACATGTGTCACTTCCCAACTTAAAATTCACCTTTATTTTCAAATTGAAATATCTTTTTATCTATTTATTTTTTTTTGTTATCTAATTTCACTATATTTTCTAAAATTTTGTGCTCTTTAATTCAACATCCATTTTGATATATTTTTACAAGTTTCTAGTTTTGTAGACTTTTAGTTGGTTTTTTATTCAAAATTTTACAACTTTAACATTTATTTCAATCAATACAATCTTGATTCGTTAAAATCATATACTTTTGGGTGAGTGTTTGATGGGAAAGAGATTGCGAGGATCTTTCTATATACGATAATAATGATGTCACGAGAAAGCTACGGAAAACCCAAACAAACACATATATGTTCGGAGTGTTGTGAAACGAATTCACTAAGCGGGTAGGGAATTGCGGGGAGAGTTGGGCTAGCAATTCATTTACTAACCATATTTATTATATTTTTCGCCACAGCTGTGCGCGGGTATCCGGCTAGTATGAAATCATGTGTTCATTGGCATGTTTACGGTTTTTTCAGTATATTAAATGTGAAACATTCTTAGCTAATGAATGTGAAAATATTGGTTATAATGGTTGTACGAATGACAAGGCCATCTAACCTCTTTTTCTATCAATGTGTTGGGTTTTTTAAGCATTTCAGTGAGTTGACACTATATATAAGGTCTTTCTAGCATTCTCATCCTTTACATCTACATGTACTGAATGGTTTTTGACTTTTTGTAATAGATATACAAAAGCCAAACACTACTTTCTGGTTAGCATAAGTCATGACTCACTAGTGGGTAATGAAGTCAAAAGAGCTTGTTTCTCAGCCTTAAGATTGTGATTCTCTAGAAACATTAGACGAATGCGTTGACAAAATACTGCAAGTGATAAAAGGAATGTATATGTTCAAACTTAAAGTCTCATGTATTGCTAGAGGTTGCAACTTCGACCAATCTATTTATGTATGGGATAATTTGGATTATGTTTTCCTGTATCTCTTATGCATCACCCGCCACCGGGTATAAATATAAGAGGTAGCATAAAAGAAAACAGGGTAGATGGGCTGAAAATCTCCTCAAGTGTGTTTAATAGATTGAACATTCTGAGTGATTTTATTCAAAAACTTGTATTATTATTGAAATAACATACTATTTGTATTGTACCAACAGTTTATAATAGATTCCCCAATTTAGACCAAGTAAGTGATTCGGGTCAACGGGCCATTTTTTAAATCCAGATCTGTTATGACCCATTATCTAACTTGACGCTTACAATCTTCCATTTTGCCACCTTTAGTTACCTACTTTGAATTAGAGGGATTCTTTGATACATGTGATAAATAATGATCATATCATTGGATTTTGTTTGATGCACTATACTGCAAGAAAACAAAGAAAGAGACCCTCTTGCTTAATACATTCAATCGTTCAGTTCATGTGTCATTGTGTCGACTGCAGCAAGAAAGAATGGAGAAGGAAGCAGAGATTAGGAGAGTGAGGGAACAGCTATTACAAGAAAACAAAGAACGAGACCCAATTGCTTAATTTATGCAGTCATTTAGTTCATGTGTCATTGTGTGGAATACAGTTAAGATTTTCCGTCAAATGGTTGTTTGATCTTTTGATCGGCATGTAACTTCTGTATTAAGAAGATACCAATGATTGTTGCTGAATAAGTTTGTCGTCTGTAATAACTACTTTGTACCATCAACCATTTGGTAGTTACGAGTATCTTGAACTTTTTATGAACGGTTTACTTGTTCAAAGTCTGTTTCCGTACGTCTTCTTTCACATCATAGATATAAGATGTTTGGAATTATTGCATCATAGATATGTATTTGAAGATTTGACGACATCACGAAAGCTAATTTTACATTTGAGTAAGGTTTGTATTGGAGTTGTTTAGTCAAGTTGAACATAGATTCAGAAACAAGGCCTTCCTATACTGATACGATTTGAAGCTGTTGTTACTGTTTTGTTAACCTGCATATAGTGTCGTTGAATACACGATTCAGCATGGAACCAAGTATGGAATCTCTAAAGTGGCGAACTCAGTTAAAGATGAGATTACCCAAAAGGGTGCACGAGTTACAAATTTCACATACACAAAAGTTTACTTGCAAAGTGAATTTGGCTCTACTGAAACCTTCAAATTATGAGCTTCAGTTGGTGTGAAAAAATTGTGTATTTTAAATTTATTTTTTGAGATTTTGGGCTGCTTTAAGTTTGGGCCAGAGAAATTTCACTTTGAAAAAAACCTTGGACGGACCATATCCTTTTTATCAAACCCACACACATGAGTTTTAATGTTTTATACTCTTGTATATGTTGTAAACATTACTATATATACTAATTCAGCGTCAAATGACGCCATGTCACGTCATTTGAGTTCTGGAATTCTTTTTTGGCCCAACAACAAGCCCACACTGGCCAGGTAAAAGCTCAAAATAGTATTTACAAAACATAACCTCTACTATATAATGGGTTGAAAAACAGCCCAAAACACTATTTACGAAACATACCCCCAACTATATAATGACTTGCGAAAACTACTTTAAACTTTTATCTAACATAAATTTAGCGAGCCTCGACGCAAAACGCCATCAAGAACCACGCCGTTTCAATTTTTTTCCGGACTTTTTAACCCCGCATTGAACACCTGACCAACTTTCTGCTTAACAAAAAAATATTGTGCAATAATCAACGACATGAAAGAACGCCCTGCCGCAACGCGGCGGACCGTTGCCCACCTCGTTATACTAATTCACACAAACCAAACTGACAGACCAACATTTTCTTCTTTGGACCAATGTGAGACTAAAAATAGAAATGGTTTTCATCGAAAAAGAACATTCCTTATAGATCAATTTTAGAATTTTCTTTCAAAGCTACTTGAATAACTAATGCCGGTTTGTATACATATGAAGTGTGTTAAATATTAGCTTGAGAACATAATGGCATCCTTTTGTTTTAAAATTTGCTTTTAGTATTCAAATAAGTTGTGTAGTTATGACAGTTTCGGATTTGATTAAGATGTCTTTAATCTTTTAACATTAAGAATTGAACAAAATAAGATTTGTGGACTTGTTATCTCGGCTATTATAATAATAACTTAGGTCTCATACAACTTAACCAACGTAAAACTAAGTGAAATCGCTCAAGGATGGATTTAGATCGATGAGTTCAGTGGGTTGTCCGACTTTGGGACCAACATTAACCTGTTAAGAAACAAGTACAAAGCTTTTAATCTTAAGTCATTCTCGGGAACATTTTTATTTGATAGAGTTTTAATGGGGAAATAAATAATTTTTTCATTACATTGAGAGAAGATTCGAAGAGTTTTCCTTAGCTTACTGTTTAAGATGGTGATGGTGATGTTGATTTGTGTTTGATATACCAATGAAGAACATAAGTCCTACTCTTGAAAACATGTACGATTATAATTAAGTGTTGGAATATTTGAATAATAATAAACATATAAACATCAAAGAGTACGCAGCGGAATAGATCAAATACAAATAATAAATTAACCGAATATAAATGGATGCGTACCTCTTTGTGATTTCTAGCAAGAACAAGAAACCAATGGAACAAGAACTATAAACCCTAATTGGGTTTAATGGTGGATTGACTAGGGTTAGTCGAATAGGGCAAATCACCTTGTTAGCAAAAGTATGCCAACACTTCGTTCTTGAACACACGTATTAGTAGCGTTTCAATAAGAAAAGCTAGGTTCTTAATTCACAAGCAATCCAAACACAATGTTTAGAAGATCGCGTAGGAACCCTAGAAGGGTGTAGTTGATCAACTAAACAAGAATGGTTTTAAGCTTAGAAATCTAGTAGGAACCCTATAAGGGTGTAGTTCGATTTCTAACTCAAGAGGAGAAAGAGAAGGAGATTTGGTTTGCTAGTGAACCAAGGGATGATTAGAATGAACAAAGGGGTTTGTTTATATACTAATCAACATCTTGGAGCACAAGACACAAACCCTACACCCTAATGGGTTGGGTTTGGCCAAACATGGGTTTTACAAGCCCATTCCATGTTTTTCTTGAACTCTATTTTAAGTTCAGTCCTTCATCTTTCCTCCAACGATCATTTTGTGAATTTAATAATTATTCGTCACCAAAACAATAATTATTAATTAATTGAAACTCATACGTAAAGTGTGCAATCCCGAAGTCTCGAGTTCGAGTCCGGACATATTCATTAATTTTTATCCGTTAAAACTAACAGCTCCCACTCGGATATACATTAATGTAATAATGACAATGGTTAGTCTAGCATAACACGCCAATGTCCCCAGAACGATCACGAGTATGGTTTCCTGGAAAAAACCACCTTTGATGATTCATCATCATACTTATCCTTTTGATTCTAATACTATGTTAATATGGATATGGATCGAAGTCATTCCATAATTAACTAGTGTTTCTCGTTATTTATGATTAAGCAAGATTACCAATTCATCTGAACATATTCCAGATAGACCTTGGGCATGGCCATGCAAACATCTTGTTAATCCTACGAGCGGCCAAACAGTATTAAACTTCAAAACAAATTTGAAGGAACCAAATCCTGTATTGACTACAAGCATAACCTATGAACTTCGCATCACCTCTGAAAATAATCCTTATAACTACCAGTTACGGATAGCGTTAGATTATCTCACAGAAAATGAGATCCACAGTAGTTACCTGGTATCTCAAGTCTGAGGATAAATATTCATGATTTACTCTAATGACAACATCCATAAGTACAATCATGTAATTGGGATTTTGTCCTATATCCAATTTATCCAGTATTGAATATCATGTGAATTTGGCTTGTCTACGCACCAATATAATTTATATATATTATACCAAATCTCACATTTGTCTTAGTTCAATGATACTCCCATATCATTAATTGACAACGGACAATTTAGAATAACTTAAGTTATTCATGGATTAAACATGCAAATATAGGATACAATATTTATGAATAGAAATAAACATAACACAATACTTCATTTCATTCGAATAATTATTGTTTACAATCCTTTATCCAAATACTAAATAGATCAATGCATGAAAATTCTCGTTAATAAATTTTGTCTCAAGTAATACCAATCATACTTGTTGACAATTATGCCTCAAGTAATCATACTTGTTGACAAGGCATTATTCAACTAACTTTGATCTATCGGAATTTGAGAATACTTATTTCAATAATGAAATTCTTGTATATGTGCATTCAAATAATTTGATATAACCACATAATACATCATAAAATGTGTATGACATCCTCAACATACAATTTATGATAATTAAACTTCCAAACCTTTAAAGTTTAAAGTATTCTTATTCTTTAACGTATAATGCAACTATGCTTTTCGTTAAGCATAACTAGTACACATGGCTATTAACAAGGATGAAATCCTTCCATGACTAGTATTGAGTGTCATCTCAATTTATATTAGCATCATTGTATGCAAACAACAATATGCTCTTTTCCGTAAACTTCAATGTGTAATGTTTTATTCCTTCCAAACTTTCAAGTTTGTTGGCTATGACAATTTTACAAATAGAATCTAGAAATTGTTCCAGGCTGAGGATGTGATTCTATATCCAAATATATTCCTTTAGAATATTCATTACACAACTTATCTAATATCTTTAATTAGATATCAATGTTGTCAAATCATCTTTTATCAAAGCATGATATAACAACAACAAGATGTACATGAAAAATTCTCGTGTCCAACTTAAATTTCATTCATGTACTACATATCCATTTAATCTTTCTAAATGATATATCATGTTCTATTAGATTCATTTACCGCACATGTTTATATCAATAAACATATATTCAAGGTTGTATGTTTTACTTATTAAATCTTTCATGTAAAGTTTCATTCCAAGTTATGACTTACCATTTAACTTATATAGAATGTTACTTCCTATATGTTATACAACATATATGATTTAAGTAAGTAAACATAATACTCCCACTAGCTTTCAGAATTACTTAGGAGTTATCTTATTTTAAATTATAAATCAAAACATAGATTTAATATTTAAACATAAGATTTATCTCCTTGATGCATGCATCTATCCATACTTGGATTCTTGCATTTTGTATACTTTCAAAGATTAAATGAATTCATAAAACTCTTAATTACTCATCGTCCTCGCTTAAGTAATTATATAAGAAAGAGGTTTTATAATCCATTGTCAAATTTCATATTCATAAAAATGAGTATGAACATTACCATCTTTGTATTTTAATGTGCTTAGGAAAGAGTATTCAATCACATTTAATTACTTAAGTATGATTAATAATCTTGTCATAAGACATACATTAAAATATGTATACGATTTTGTCCATATGATTCTTTATGCAAAGATTTAAACCTCTAGGGTTTTTCTTCTCTTGCAGAAACTCATCTTCATTAAGATAAACCAAATTTTCAAAGTTGACTTATCTTTATGGACAGCATCTTAACATTCATAGTATGAGCAATTTACCATAATTAGTAAATGCGTCATTATGATTAACAGGCTTACTTTGATCCTGTAATTCATAATTCTCAGCATATTAATTAAATATCTGAGATATCCCTACGGATCTATGAATGATAGTTTCATCATGTTGAGATTTAACCTTTACATTTCAAACCTCATCATGATTTTCACTAGTGTGGTTTTAGAAGATTATATATTTTGTAATTTTGATCTTTCAAGATCTAAACAAAACTCCCACTTGCCTTTTGTATTTTATAAATACTTTAGCAAGATGAGCAACACTAAATCGTTCTCATTTGGGATATTACAAAAATGTTTTACAGTTCCTGACTCTTGTTTGTTAAAACTACTTATTAACAAAATCAGAACTTCATTTTAAGACTTTAATGTGATTCATCACATTCCATAATGTCTTATTTAATCTTCTAGGTTGGAGCCTTATTGAGTATATTCAATCCATACTCAATTTTCTAACCTTGACAATTTTTGGAAGAAAAGAAGTCATATTTATCTTTTAATCAAACAATATAACAAGAGTTTGATTTTTCCTAACTGAACACACCACCAACTTGTGATGTTTCATTAGAATTAATATTGTGAGACAAACTAACAATATATAAGATAAACTTATTCCCTTTGGCTTACCTATTTACCAACTAAGTCAACTTAATGGTACAATAGAATTTCAAAGCCAATTGCATGCTATATAACATAAGTACCTTTTGAACAAGTTACTTCATGTTCATGTCTTAAGAAGACATAAACTGTTATATTCCCACTTTACGTTGTACATCATTGATCAACTCAATGATTTCTTGTTTGAAACATAACAAGTTTAACGTCTTACTTTATTATAAGTCTTGTAATAGTTAAAAGACTTCATGTTTATAAGAAGATATAAACATAAATAACTAAAGTATTTGTGAACATCTCCACTTGGTTTCAATAGTAATTTCAAGTTAATTTACTACTTCATTTGCTTATGTCATTTTATGAATTATCCAATTTAAGAAACTGCAAACTCACATAATTCCATTACATCAGTTGATCTGCTAGTAATGAAATCATGTAGTTTACCTTTCTATTGCAATCTAGGCAGGTTACACCATGACGTAAATTGTAAATTCAAGTGTTTCTTTTAATTTGAATATCATAAGACATAAAAGTAGTCTTATAATCATGACACATGTTCTACATAAGATAATCTTACACATTAAATGTATAAGTCTTATTAGAACATTGATCTCTTACCTTGCAATTAAGATAATCCTATCATCATATTTCTCTATGTATTGTTCCTTTGCACACAATAGACAATTCTCCCACTTGTGCATTGAACAATATCATGTAGTATATAAACAACACAACATAAGTTTGTTTATGTGATTCAATATGATTTGTGTCATAAGTAGATGTAGGACTACTTTGTCTTATCAGGAAACGCATATGGCTATCCTAAGAACATGAGTGTCTACAATTTGAAAGTAATTATCTTGAAGATAATTTTGGGCTACTACACAGAAATTAAGTCTTGTAGCTCCCACTGAATTAGAGAACATAACAATAACTCTATATTCAGTAAACAACACAAAGCTCCCACCGGATTTGACAACATTGTACGTGTTTCATAACCAGTGAAAACAATTTGCTTTTTTTTACTTTCCTACACATTTAGAAAAACCCATACGTAATAATTACTCAGGTTCTAAAATGTGTATTCTACTATGTTTATGATGGATTATCCATCAATGATATTAACTTGAAGAATTTGAGCATGCAGCTTCTTCCTTAATAGGCCTACCATGTAACAAATCGCAATTTCAGGTTAACTTTTATTCCCGAAAATTTTACTAATCACTTTTTACTATTCACTTTTACTATTCACTTTTTACTATTCACTTTTCACAATTCATCTCAGAAATTTTTATTTCATATTCTCGTAAGTTAAACTATTTTAACGATAATTCGAGAGTTTGACGCTCGTCGGATCATTTCTGCAAAAATCACAAAGCCGTGTCCGAGATTTACTTTTAGGTTTAAACGTCCTTCCAGCATCCCGATATATCCATAAAACATTATAAACAATAGAAATATGATTTTCTTTCATTTTAGGACAATTCCAAAAGTTTTGGAATTTTACGTTTTCCAGTTCAGCGTTTTACGCGAATTACGCGTTTTAGACCCGTGTTTCCAGTTTTTAGCAGGGTTTTAGCACCCGATAGATCCTACCACTCATTTTATATTTTATTATGGAGTATATTGATAAGTTCTAGCATATTTATAAGTTTCATATTTTTAGGATACCCGGTTTTACGTTTCGTGACTTAAAAACTTACGGTTAGCAATTTACGGAGTCAAAACTAGCTACATACTTAGGATATTATCATCCAAAGACCATGACTACTCATATAGTCACCCTATCCATATACAAACTGACTTAGGAGGGGGGGGGAGTCACCATGTGTGGTTAAATCTTGACCATTGATTCTTTAGATCATTTTAATTACAACTTGGTCACCAAGTTTAGGAAGCTTACTAGTTACCTTCCTAACCTCCTCATTTTTAGTATAAAAGCAAGCTCATGTCTTCATTTATTCATCATTCAAACGCCATACCAATTATCCCTAGCACCATGATCCTTTGATCTTCAATATACAAATTACACTACAAAGTTCAAGGTCTTAGTATTCTCTACCTAGTTCTTAAGTTTGTTTGGTGATTCCATGGTTGAATTAGGAGCTACACAAGGTTACTAGGGCTGAAGTTAAATGGTTTTCACAAGGGTTATATCAAGGCTAGCAAGGGTTACAAGAGTTGTGGTGAAGGGTTTACAAGCTTAGGTTTAGTGTCCTAGTTCTATACTTGACTTCCTTTCTTAAGTGAAAGCCAAAAGTTGTAAGAAACCCTTATACAATTTCTTGCTCAATATCATTTTCATGCTCTTTGTGTTCTTTTCATGCTATATATGTTCTTGTTATTGTGTTCATGATGTTTAAAAATGGATAAAACGAGTATTGGTATACATATGTTAACTTATGACAAGCAAACAAGCAAACTAGTGATTTTTATGGAAAACCACGACCACAATAGTATAACTTTGATATTTGACACTTACTTACTGTTAAAGAGGACTTAACAAGGAAAACATAGCAATTTGAATCACCCAAAACGAGTACACGAGTCAAAAGTTATGACCATTTAAAGTTAGCGAAACCAAAACGGCAAGACTGCCTAAATAGCATTCTGATCAAATTTTGATTTTGAAAGTCACTCTTCTGGTCCGATTCATCAAAAAGTTAAAACATGAAAGTTGTCCGGAACGACGTTTTCATTCAGATACAAAGAAGCTCGAGCCCTGAAAACGCTTTCTGAGTGATAATTTTCTTCAAATTCTTAACAGCCCATTTTAGACCAAAGTAACTATATAATGATTATAATTAGATGAGACCAAGAGGTCTAATGACCTAAAGCCAAGACCACAACCATGGCTAAAGCCAAGGTTGAGTCTCAAGACCATGGTAACAATGACCAAGGTCACGGCAAAGCCACGGCTAAAGACCATATAACTTTTAAAGATCAAAAACTTATATATATGTTATCAAATACTACAATAGTAGGGAGCCTCATGTGAGGAGTTCATTAAGTAAGCCGTCGAGATGAGTTGTGGATTTACGAATTAAAGTGTCCTGGCTCCTCGAACGTTTACTCCATGACTTCTGAATTATGTCGGCCCGAACGGTAGTAAGAGATATACAACCTATACATGTGTCATAAACCATTTATATTCAAAGACTTACACTATATACTAAGTACTACATCATGGACATTATGCAAGACATATATAGGCAATTCTTCGTATTCTTAGACGTTACTCCAAACCTAAGTCGCAACGTTCTATTATAGGCTGCTCTTAGAGACTTTCGCGATTCGACTACCACTTTCATTTCTCATTACATAAGCTTAAGGTAAGTCATAGCCCCTACTCTTTTCATACTTGTTTTAACTCTTGGGGGGGATACATGCTCAACTACTTGCTTACTTGTACAAATACTCAAAACATTTATACTTGATTGTGTTATACTTGATTGGCATTATACTTGAATGCGTTATACATAATAATTATACTTGATTGTGTTATACATACTTGTTACACTATACTTGCTTAATTTAAATACAAGATTTGTATTTACGTACATACACAATACTCTATGCTGTCAAAGGAGAGGTATTAATAGTACTAGTATGGGCCTACACCCCCCACCCAAGTCCAAGATTCGAGACGTTGGGTGACATGTACTATTTGGGATGGTGGTTCCCCGCCTATGGGTCCAAAATGACGTGACCATGGGTGAATATAATCCTGAGAACCTATATATTAGCAGTGGGTTGTGAACACACAGGTTGCAAGTCTCTTATGGCGGGACCTGCAACTGAGTGGATTCACGATACCTTTGCTGTGCGAATATTCTTTTAAAGCTTTTCAACTGTTTTAAGACAAACTCTATGAACTCACCAACCATTGTGTTGACACTTTAGCATGTTTATCTCAGGTTAGTAAGGCGATAGCTAGTGCGAGGAACTTAGAGTCAAGCTGCATATTCTGAAGACTTACGCTTTTATCATTTACCATTCAAAACACTTTGTATACATTTATGTATCATACTTTGGAATCTCATGTTTGTAACTTTGAATTCATTAATCGAACGGTAACTTTTCAAAACGTCTCATTTAGAGTTCGTTTTCTATACCTTGTACTTTGTATTATGAAGTAGCACCCCTATGACACAGTCTTCCGCTGCGGTATTTTGGGGGTGTTACATACCATCCCCATAATGGTATGTAGTACCTTTAAAGCACAACAACTAGATAAAATACTAGCTTTGCCTTTTACCAATTTTGCGGTAATCTGTCCAGCTTCTAATAACTCATATTTTTCATTTAACCAAATGCCTTGTTTGTTATAGAAGAATTCATTCACCAAATAAGAGTAATGAAATTTCTATGGAAAATAAGATGTGCTATATCCTTAAACATTAAAGATAGCTATGAGTTATATATTAGAATGTAGACAATTCTAATGTTCCTATTATACCTTTCTCAATCATGAAAAGGAATAGGATTGAGTCTTATTCTTTTCTCATGGAAAATAGACTTAGGATTGAGTCTTATTCTTATGTTCCTATCAAACCTTTCTCAATCATGAAAAGGAATAGGCATTTCGGTAAATTTTTCTCAATCAAACATTATGTTTGAAAGCAGAATTATATCAATTTACCAATTTAAGACCAAACCACGTTTACGGCTTTAATGTTGCATTAATACGTTAAAAAGAATTACAAAATTCAATTTTAGTATTTTCGATAATTAAATTTTCAAGAAAATTAAATACCCATGGTTCATAATCAAATAACCATTTAATTTTCACTGAAAAACTAGGATCCAAATTGACATAAGTTCATCACATCAGTTGATCTGCTAGTGATGACGTTATTCAATAAGGTACGAGACGTGTCCCAATTGCCAATATTCAATTGCAATTCCTAGAATCGATGGGATTTACATTAATTGCCAACCGCAGTTGCAATGTAAGCATGTTTTATCCCCATCTTCTTATGCCTTGAGTGATCAGTTCCCACTATCAACTCAATTAGGTTAACCAATTTAAGAAACAACAAACTTACATAATGACACCACACCAGTTGATCAGCTAGTGATGAAATCATGTAATTTGCCCTTCCATTGCAATCTAGTCAGGTTACGCCCTGGCGTAGATCCAATTTCAGGTGTTTCCATTTCATTGGATGGCATATAACTTAAATTTAAGGGTAGTATTTTTGATGTGTGTAATCAAAATATATGTACAAAGATGTCATGCATTCATCTTGTAGCATATGTTTCATGTAAAAAAAACTTTTACTCATTAGTTTCTTTACGAGCTTAAATCTCCAAACTTTTGATTGAGGCGTTGAGAAACTTACAACTTTGCCTTAAGTGCTTCGTAGTTATCATGGATGTTAGGTAAAGACTAAAATATGACTCACAGGCGAGCGGTAAGCCAGAATGGAGGCTCACTAAGGCCGCAATTTAATGCGTAGCCATCCTTATACCCACTTTAATAGTTTGTCATAATTAGTTCCACCTTTCAACCACTTAATACAGTCGCGATCAATCAACCAAAAGTCCAAGATTTATTAAGTAAGCTCAAAACAAGATTTCACCATTATTAAGTCCGTTTAATATTTTATTTATAGAAATTACCCTTTGTTACTATCATGTTAAAAACATATAAAACAAAAGTAATAAAATAAAATAAACAAACAACAACAATAATGGTCATGCTAAATTAAAATCAATATTAAAACACACTATTGATTTAATACACGATTAATAGGGTCTTCCCTAATCTTATAATTAATCAAATTTTAGTAATCTTTATTCATAATATTTACTAAACAATTTATTAATTATAAAAGAATCACATAATAAGCATGAAATCTTAAAACCAAATCATCATAATCCAAGACAACACGTGCATGGTTTGTCATAGATGCCCATATTGCACATATTATAGCAAATAATCATGTCAATCAAGGAACGCAACCAAACGGCATATAACAATATCCATACACATAAATTACATGCAACCTAGGGTTTCTACAAGTTTTTATTACATAATTCATCAAACCCTAATTTAAAAAAAAAAAAAAAAAAAAAAAAAAAAAAAAAAAAAAAAAAAAAAAAAAAAAACTTTCGACATATATATAATTAATTAAATAAATTCTAAATAAAAATAAAAACTAGGGTTTATGAAAAAAAATAAAAACATAAGAACACCAAGCATGTTATAATCAAATGATTCAATTTTATGTGTTTCGGTAATTCATTATAATGTATTAACTGCTCTTGGTGCCACTGTTGGAATATTTGAATAATAATAAACATATAAACATCAAAGAGTACGCAGCGGAATAGATCAAATACAAATAATAAATTAACCGAATATAAATGGATGCGTACCTGTAACACCCCCAATTCATGGATGCAGCGGAATTCAAACTGGGTGTTACTCGACGGCACAATAGTCACAATAATAGAAAACGAACTCCAATTGAGTCGTTTTAAAAGATTTATCATTCAAATTGTATAAATATCAGAGATTACAAAATGAGGTCCCAGATGGTTCCATGTTTACAAATTAAATGAGTTTTGAATGATAATAAAATTTATAGCCCTCTTGAGTATCCGTGCCCTTCCGTTCCATCCTTGATCGTCATGAACCTGAAATACATGCTTGAGAGGTCAACACAAAGGTTGAGTGATATTCATAGAGTTTGTTAAATCGATTGAACACAATATGTTGGTAGTGTGAGTTATAGGCTCACACCAATGTTTGGAAAACAAAACAGGTATTATCATTACTAAGCTTATGACACCATAACGTTAACGGGTACCAATATCGATCGGCGGAGTTATCCCGGTAGATACTTTGCCGTCATACCTAATGTCTCAAATATTAATGCATTTGTTTGCACTTAGTCAATACAAATGGGATTCGTCAATCCCAATAGGCCTATTATTAATATTCGCGCTCACTATTTCTAGTGATTAAATGGTTCATAATAAAGGATCTCGGTTTGGCAAGGAAGGTACTTAGTGATAATAAAACAATCAGGCAGCATACAGTTTCAAAGCATTGTGTTCGGTTTAGAAATAGCATGTATTCCCCCCAAGGGTTTGTAAAACATTGAAGTAATGTAAAGTGGGGCTATGAACTCACCTTAAGTAAGATAGCAAGTAATGAATGTAACAGTCGAATCGTGAAGGTTTCTACGAGCAACCTATAATAGAATGTCGCGACTTAGGATTGGAGTAATGAATATGAAGTAGTGCCTATATATATATATATCTTGCATTTAGTCCATGATGTGGTATGATGTATATTGTAAGTCTTTGAAAGTAATGATTCATGAAACATGTATGTTTTGTATATCGTTTACTACCGTTCGGGCCGACATAATTCAGAAGTCATGTTAGTAAGCGTTCGAGGAGCCAGGACACTTTAACTCGTAAATCCACAACTCATCTCGACGGCTTACATAATGAACTCCTCACATGAAGCTCCCTACTATTGTAGTAGTTGATGAAATATATAGATATAAGTTTCGATCCGAAAGTTACATGTCCGATATTTGTATAAACTTAGGAAAGTTTATTTGTACATGAAGATTGTTATTAGGGTATGTTTCATAAGTCTTGAATGACCATTTTCTCTTGGTAAAATCTCATGGTTTCCTTTTAAGTGAAGTAGATCCAAATTGCTTGTTCAAGTTATCGCCTAAGTCATTGTTTCATGTTTACGCCTATGTAAGTTGGTATGGTCATTTCGTCATGGCCTAGCCATGACCTTTGGTCCTTGTTCCAAGGTCATGAGACACAACCTTGGCTCTAGCCATGGTGGTGGTCTTGATTATAGGTCATAAGACCCCTTTGGTCTTCATAAACCATAACCTATATGTAATGACTTTGTCTAAAAATGGGCTGTTTAGAATTTGAAGAAATTTATCACTCAGAAAGCGTTTTCAGGGCTCGAGCTTCTTTGTTCCTGAACGAAAACGTCGTTCCGGACAACTTTCGTGTTTTAACTTTTTGATGAATCGGACCAGAAGTGGGACTTTCAAAACCCAAATTTGATCAGAATGGTATTTGGCAGTTTGCCGAAAAGTTTTGGTAACTTCAAATGGGCGTAACTTTTGACTCGTATACTCGTTTTAGGTGGTTCAAATTGCTATGGTTTCCTTGTTAAGTCCTCTACTGTAATATGTAATGATCAAATATCATAATTTTACCATTTTGGTCGTGGTTTTCCAAGAAACTCACTAATTTGCTTGTTTTAGTAACTTGTTTCAACAATTCATTATAACAACATCTTTTACTCATCTTTATACATCATGGACATGATAACAAGACAATATATAGCACAAATAATATGTAAATAACATGAACATGATTATTTAACAAGAATCAAGTTAGGGTTTGGCTCACAACTTTTGGCGTTCAAAGATGAAAGGAAGTTAACATGTAAGGATAGGACTTTGATAGACTTGCTTCAACCCTTTTTCACTTCATGCAATCTTTCTACCCTTGGTATTCTTGAAAGATGGATGATGAAGGTTTAGGTGACTTGAGTGGATTCAAACTCAAGAGAAATCACCAAGTATATTAGGGTTTGGAAGATTTTTGATTATCTAAAAGAAACTAGGGTTTCAACCTTGAACTTGTACTTGAATCTTGCATGATACTTGGAAGAGAATGAGCTAAGGATGAGAAGATGGGGAGGGTGAAGGGTGGCGTTTAAATGAGGGGAGGAAGGGAGTATTTATAGTCCAAATGAGGAGGTTAGGAAACTAGTAGGAAATTACCAAAACTTGGTGACCAAGTTGTAATTTAGAGATGATCTAGGGGTAATTTCTTGAGATGAAGCCACATGGGATGACTCCCCCCCTCCTAGGTCGGTTTGTAAGCTTGGAGAGCAAGGGTGTGGACTTTTCTTGGTATTATCCAAGATACTTGGTTAGTTTTGACTCCGGGAAATGCCAATCGTAAATGATTAAGCCTCAAAACGTAAAACCGGGTGTCGTAAAATTATGGAACTTGGAAGAATGGTTAAACATGTCCATATAGTCCATAATAAAATATAAAATGAGTGGTAGGATCTATCGGGTGCTAAAACCCTGCTAAAAACTGGAAACACGGGTCTAAAACGCGTAATTCGCGTAAAACGCTGAATATTGCGTAATATTGAGAAAAGTAAAATGTTACTTTTCTAATGTGATAAAAATGATTTAAAATGACTTATAATGTCTAGACTGGGCTCAGTCTAGTGTCGGTTGGTATTAAATGTCTTTTAGACATCAAACCGTAAGCCTAAAAATCACGGAATGACTTATAAAATCAAGGGATGATTTTTGGTCAATGGAGGAGGGAAAAAATATGTTGACTTTTTCTAATAAGTTGAAAACTCAAATAGTCTTAGAAACGCGTTTTGTGGTCTCACGGTTAATCGCCCATACGGTTAAGCGTGCTTATGCGAGAGTAGTACGGCATGGGTGACCTGCTGGGAAGTTTTTGGTCATGTTTTTCTCAGTCACGATTAATTCTCAAATAAATCATGAGCGTGTCAAACATTTTTCCGATGTGGGGTCACCTGACGGGGTTGAATTTCGTTGTGCGTAGAATTTCTGATTGACGTTTTACCCTAAAACGTGTAATTCCGTGTAATTCCTTAATAACTTTCACGAAAATGATCTGACGAATGTCAAACATTTAATTTGCCATGGAAATGATTTATCACTTGATAATATCAAATAAAAATCAACTTTCGGGAAAATTTCGGAAAGAAATGAATAGTAAAAATGAATAGTAACATGAATAGTAAAAGTGAATAGTGAATTTTCCGGGAATAGTAATTAACCTGAAATTATGAATTGTTACAGTCTCCACCCCATATGAGAGCTCCGTCCCGGAGATCAATTTGCGTTGGGAGTAGAAACTTTGTTGGTAAAAAGATGTGGGTATGTCTTACGTATCTGGTCCTCTCGTTCCCATGTATATTCAGGACCATGTCGTGAGTTCCAACGAACTTGACAATTGGGATACGGATTTGCTTGAGTTATTTGACCTCTTGGTCCCTGATTTCTACGGGTTCCTCAATAAATTGAAGATCATCATTGAGTTGAATTTCATTGAGTGGAATCACGAGTGATTCATTTAACAAGCATTTCTTTAGGTTGGATACATGGAAAGTGGGGTCTACACTACTGAGTTCTAATGGAAGCTCAAGTCTGTATGCCACATGGCCAACCCTGACTAGGATTTTGAATGGTCCGATGTATCTTGGGTTTAGTTTTCCTCGTTTACCGAATCGTATTAAGCCTTTCTAAGGCAATACCTTTAGCATAACCCTGTCTCCGACTTGGAATTCTAGGGGTCTGCGTCGTGTGTCGATGAACAGGTGTGGTTACTTATGAGGACTAAAGTCTGGGATTACTGGTGATGTAATTTGATTTGTCATTTCAGTGTATGGTGTAGGATGAGGCTTACTTTTATGTAGGAAAGGTATAGTAATAGTCGATTATCAAAGGAAATTGATATAGCAGTCGAATATTAATAGGAACTGAGATAGTAATTGCAATCATAGCCTAGTAGGTAATCGGTTGTTGTATCTAGTTTTTATTGACTTCATATTTATGTTATTTCGGATACAAATAAGCCCACTTGTTTATAATTCTTTATTTACATAGAGAGGCATCCCAAACAATGTAGATAAGGAAATATAAACTTATGGTTTAGTGATTTACAATGTCTTTATTTAAATGAAAAGGCATCCCAATCCATTCAAATAATTACAAATCATCCTACACAACATTCATACTTAGTCGGTGAGTTACAAGGTAGTGTATTACGAGATGATACTGGTGTTCCAAAAGTACAAAATGAATATTCAATCTTGTAAAGCTGATGAGGGTGCTTGTGATGTAACTAAGGATGATTTGAGCTTTAAAAGTGCATCAAGATCTGTTAATGAGCTTGTGTTTGCCACGGTTGTGAAGGTAATGTTGTGATATGTTGATGAACAAAAGTGCTTAGTGTATGCTTAACATTAATACTCTTAGGTATAGATGTTGAGTTTGCTTTAAAAATCTTAAGAGATTTTAAAAGTTTATGATGGAATGGTATCCTTAGGACCTAAACAGGATAGTACTTCTACAGGATGAAGAGAATAATTGATAACTATCCCAAGATAGTAGTTCGGATTATCTCATAAACGAAAAATTTCAAGAATGAAATTTAGATCATACAAATAAGGTGTTAAGATCTTGCTGAGTGGTAAGACACTATCGTGTCTCTAGATTGTTTTAATGTATTTTGGTGGTTTATCGTGTTCATGTAGGAAATCAATCTAAACATAACCCTAGTACAACTACTCTCAGTATTTGAAAATTTTAAGTCGAATATAGTTAGTCAGACTATATTCCACTGTCCCAAGGTTAAATATAGGTGACTAGTCTATATTTAGCCAAGGTTCGATAAAATTTTCAAATACCTAAATTAGGTATACTTGTGATATGTCCGTTGGTTTTGGGAAACAGTTCACTAAACAAAGGCAATGTCAACCCTTAAGTTGCAAGTCCCGTCCATACAAGAGTTGTAACGTATGTTTTCACATTCCATCGCATAGAAGATAGTAAGGGTAGGTACGTATGGAAAGAAAGTTTTAAGTAGTTCTAAAATAGAACATACTTGGCCAGGATCACGAACTTTTAACAATGAAGGTTTCAGAAGAAAACTTTGATAAATGTAAAGCTGAACTTCAGCTTTTGTAGGTGATGGATTTGTTTGTCCTTTAAAAATCTCATATTTCTATTTAGAAATCGAAAGATTGTGATAGGTTTTTGATATCATATGAAATGATATTGATGATGTGATGGAATGATTCTAGAGACCATTGTGCAAAACACAATGTCTCAGAAGTAGGTTAGACCATTGTGCAATTCACAACGTCTGGAAAGTAGGTTAGACCATTGTGTGACTCAAAACATTTGAGAAATGGTTAAGACCATTGTATAATACAATGTCTTGGAAAATGAATGAGACCATTGTATCTCACAATGTCTTGGAAATGAATGAGACCATTGTATCTCACAATGTCTTGGAAATGAATGAGACCATTGTAACATACAATGTCTTGGACATATAATGTTGGAGTAGGAATATGATTGGGAGAATCTGGTTGTGCCGAAATGCCTTAGAATAGGCATACACAGATATGTTTAGTCCTTTGTTTAGATAAATGATTGAAAATAAACCGAGTTTATATATTAATATACTAATGCTTACGGGGAAATGCTCAAAATGGGTATATATGAATATACTAATATGTTTGTGTATCATAACATGCTTACTAAATCCATAATCGTCTGGAGGATGGAAGACACGGAGAGCGGAAGGCTATAAAATGTTTTTGCTTGTATATGTGGTTATAGTTTAGGTCTCAATTAGACCCGTTTCTCTATAACCATGGCTCTGGTACCAATCTGTAACACCCCCAATTCATGGATGCAGCGGAATTCAAACTGGGTGTTACTCGACGGCACAATAGTCACAATAATAGAAAACGAACTCCAATTGAGTCGTTTTAAAAGATTTATCATTCAAATTGTATAAATATCAGAGATTACAAAATGAGGTCCCAGATGGTTCCATGTTTACAAATTAAATGAGTTTTGAATGATAATAAAATTTATAGCCCTCTTGAGTATCCGTGCCCTTCCGTTCCATCCTTGATCGTCATGAACCTGAAATACATGCTTGAGAGGTCAACACAAAGGTTGAGTGATATTCATAGAGTTTGTTAAATCGATTGAACACAATATGTTGGTAGTGTGAGTTATAGGCTCACACCAATGTTTGGAAAACAAAACAGGTATTATCATTACTAAGCTTATGACACCATAACGTTAACGGGTACCAATATCGATCGGCGGAGTTATCCCGGTAGATACTTTGCCGTCATACCTAATGTCTCAAATATTAATGCATTTGTTTGCACTTAGTCAATACAAATGGGATTCGTCAATCCCAATAGGCCTATTATTAATATTCGCGCTCACTATTTCTAGTGATTAAATGGTTCATAATAAAGGATCTCGGTTTGGCAAGGAAGGTACTTAGTGATAATAAAACAATCAGGCAGCATACAGTTTCAAAGCATTGTGTTCGGTTTAGAAATAGCATGTATTCCCCCCAAGGGTTTGTAAAACATTGAAGTAATGTAAAGTGGGGCTATGAACTCACCTTAAGTAAGATAGCAAGTAATGAATGTAACAGTCGAATCGTGAAGGTTTCTACGAGCAACCTATAATAGAATGTCGCGACTTAGGATTGGAGTAATGAATATGAAGTAGTGCCTATATATATATATATCTTGCATTTAGTCCATGATGTGGTATGATGTATATTGTAAGTCTTTGAAAGTAATGATTCATGAAACATGTATGTTTTGTATATCGTTTACTACCGTTCGGGCCGACATAATTCAGAAGTCATGTTAGTAAGCGTTCGAGGAGCCAGGACACTTTAACTCGTAAATCCACAACTCATCTCGACGGCTTACATAATGAACTCCTCACATGAAGCTCCCTACTATTGTAGTAGTTGATGAAATATATAGATATAAGTTTCGATCCGAAAGTTACATGTCCGATATTTGTATAAACTTAGGAAAGTTTATTTGTACATGAAGATTGTTATTAGGGTATGTTTCATAAGTCTTGAATGACCATTTTCTCTTGGTAAAATCTCATGGTTTCCTTTTAAGTGAAGTAGATCCAAATTGCTTGTTCAAGTTATCGCCTAAGTCATTGTTTCATGTTTACGCCTATGTAAGTTGGTATGGTCATTTCGTCATGGCCTAGCCATGACCTTTGGTCCTTGTTCCAAGGTCATGAGACACAACCTTGGCTCTAGCCATGGTGGTGGTCTTGATTATAGGTCATAAGACCCCTTTGGTCTTCATAAACCATAACCTATATGTAATGACTTTGTCTAAAAATGGGCTGTTTAGAATTTGAAGAAATTTATCACTCAGAAAGCGTTTTCAGGGCTCGAGCTTCTTTGTTCCTGAACGAAAACGTCGTTCCGGACAACTTTCGTGTTTTAACTTTTTGATGAATCGGACCAGAAGTGGGACTTTCAAAACCCAAATTTGATCAGAATGGTATTTGGCAGTTTGCCGAAAAGTTTTGGTAACTTCAAATGGGCGTAACTTTTGACTCGTATACTCGTTTTAGGTGGTTCAAATTGCTATGGTTTCCTTGTTAAGTCCTCTACTGTAATATGTAATGATCAAATATCATAATTTTACCATTTTGGTCGTGGTTTTCCAAGAAACTCACTAATTTGCTTGTTTTAGTAACTTGTTTCAACAATTCATTATAACAACATCTTTTACTCATCTTTATACATCATGGACATGATAACAAGACAATATATAGCACAAATAATATGTAAATAACATGAACATGATTATTTAACAAGAATCAAGTTAGGGTTTGGCTCACAACTTTTGGCGTTCAAAGATGAAAGGAAGTTAACATGTAAGGATAGGACTTTGATAGACTTGCTTCAACCCTTTTTCACTTCATGCAATCTTTCTACCCTTGGTATTCTTGAAAGATGGATGATGAAGGTTTAGGTGACTTGAGTGGATTCAAACTCAAGAGAAATCACCAAGTATATTAGGGTTTGGAAGATTTTTGATTATCTAAAAGAAACTAGGGTTTCAACCTTGAACTTGTACTTGAATCTTGCATGATACTTGGAAGAGAATGAGCTAAGGATGAGAAGATGGGGAGGGTGAAGGGTGGCGTTTAAATGAGGGGAGGAAGGGAGTATTTATAGTCCAAATGAGGAGGTTAGGAAACTAGTAGGAAATTACCAAAACTTGGTGACCAAGTTGTAATTTAGAGATGATCTAGGGGTAATTTCTTGAGATGAAGCCACATGGGATGACTCCCCCCCTCCTAGGTCGGTTTGTAAGCTTGGAGAGCAAGGGTGTGGACTTTTCTTGGTATTATCCAAGATACTTGGTTAGTTTTGACTCCGGGAAATGCCAATCGTAAATGATTAAGCCTCAAAACGTAAAACCGGGTGTCGTAAAATTATGGAACTTGGAAGAATGGTTAAACATGTCCATATAGTCCATAATAAAATATAAAATGAGTGGTAGGATCTATCGGGTGCTAAAACCCTGCTAAAAACTGGAAACACGGGTCTAAAACGCGTAATTCGCGTAAAACGCTGAATATTGCGTAATATTGAGAAAAGTAAAATGTTACTTTTCTAATGTGATAAAAATGATTTAAAATGACTTATAATGTCTAGACTGGGCTCAGTCTAGTGTCGGTTGGTATTAAATGTCTTTTAGACATCAAACCGTAAGCCTAAAAATCACGGAATGACTTATAAAATCAAGGGATGATTTTTGGTCAATGGAGGAGGGAAAAAATATGTTGACTTTTTCTAATAAGTTGAAAACTCAAATAGTCTTAGAAACGCGTTTTGTGGTCTCACGGTTAATCGCCCATACGGTTAAGCGTGCTTATGCGAGAGTAGTACGGCATGGGTGACCTGCTGGGAAGTTTTTGGTCATGTTTTTCTCAGTCACGATTAATTCTCAAATAAATCATGAGCGTGTCAAACATTTTTCCGATGTGGGGTCACCTGACGGGGTTGAATTTCGTTGTGCGTAGAATTTCTGATTGACGTTTTACCCTAAAACGTGTAATTCCGTGTAATTCCTTAATAACTTTCACGAAAATGATCTGACGAATGTCAAACATTTAATTTGCCATGGAAATGATTTATCACTTGAGAATATCAAATAAAAATCAACTTTCGGGAAAATTTCGGAAAGAATGAATAGTAAAAATGAATAGTAACATGAATAGTAAAAGTGAATAGTGAATTTTCCGGGAATAGTAATTAACCTGAAATTATGAATTGTTACAGTACCTCTTTGTGATTTCTAGCAAGAACAAGAAACCAATGGAACAAGAACTATAAACCCTAATTGGGTTTAATGGTGGATCGACTAGGGTTAGTCGAATAGGGCAAACCACCTTGTTAGCAAAAGTATGCCAACACTTCGTTCTTGAACACACGTATTAGTAGCGTTTCAATAAGAAAATCTAGGTTCTTAATTCACAAGCAATCCAAACACAATGTTTAGAAGATCGCGTAGGAACCCTAGAAGGGTGTAGTTGATCAACTAAACAAGAATGGTTTTGAGCTTAGAAATCTAGTAAGAACCCTATAAGGGTGTAGTTCGATTTCTAACTCAAGAGGAGAAAGAGAAGGAGATTTGGTTTGCAAGTGAACCAAGGGATGATTAGAATGAACAAAGGGGTTTGTTTATATACTAATCAACATCTTGGAGCACAAGACACAAACCCTACACCCTAATGGGTTGGGTTTGGCCAAACATGGGTTTTACAAGCCCATTCCATGTTTTTCTTGAACTCTATTTTAAGTTCAGTCCTTCATCTTTCCTCCAACGATCATTTTGTGAATTTAATAATTATTCGTCACCAAAACAATAATTATTAATTAATTGAAACTCATACGTAAAGTGTGCAATCCCGAAGTCTCGAGTTCGAGTCCGGACATATTCATTAATTTTTATCCGTTAAAACTAACATTAAGATTATAAGGTAGTTAGATCCAAATGCAATAAAGATGTCAGGAAAAAATGGGATAATTCCATATTTACCCAATATAAACATGAAAATGTCATATATACCCAAAACACAAGTTTTGAATGCATGATTTACAATGCAATTAAAGCATGTTTTGGGTAAATATGGCATTATTATGTTTAAGTTGGGTAAATATGGAATTGCCCCGGAAAAAAAACGTTAAAAATTTATGAACACATATAAATTTTCAGACGACTTCCTTGGAAAGGTTGTTCAATTTTAATTTGTATATCGAACAACCGCAACAACAAAGTATCCGAAACATCATATTATTCTTAATACGTATGATCCATGTGCACTGTTGTATACAACCAGGTTATCTTTCATTTCTCTAACCTATGTGGGATGTTATGCTAAGATGTTTTTTTTACGGGAAAAAACTAGTAAGTATCTAAATGTTGTTTACTCATGCATTTTTAGTTTATATAAATTATTGTTCTTATGTGTCATTGTGTGGAATACAGTTAAGATTTTCCCTCAAACGGTTGTTTGATCTTTTGATCGACATGTAACTTCTGTATTAAGAAGATACCAATGATTGTTGTCGAATAAGTTTATCTTCAGTAATGACTACTTTGTACCATCAATCATTGGTACATTATGAGTAAGATGTTTAGGATTATTACATCACGGATATGTGTTTGAACTTTTTATGAACGGTTTACTTCCTCAAATTCTATTTCCGTACGTCTTCTTTCACATCAAAGAGGTAAGATGTTTAGGATTATCACATCACGGATATGTGTTTGAAGATTTGACTGACATCACGAAAACTGATTTTACATTTGAGTAATATATGGATTGGAGTTGCTTCGTCAAGTTGAACGTAGATTGAGAAACAAGGCGTTTCTATACTGATACGAGGTCGTTGAATACATTTTTCAGCATGGACTTGCAACTGCAAATCAAATGCCACCTGAATAGTAATAGGTAGGGTGAAATATATATTTAGTTTTTGTCTTGAGTTTAACTTGACGTTGCAAAAATGGTAGGGACTGGGGGGCAAGAATCTTAGCATGAATCTACCTTTTTAATAGAATTATATTTTCATTGGCATGCATATGGTTTTCGATATATGAAATGTGAATCATGCATCGCTAATGAATGAGAAAATATTGGATATGATGGTTGTACAAAGGATGTGGCCATTTAATTGTTTTCAACCAATGAGTTCGGTTTTTTTAAGCATTTCAGTGAGTATACACTATAAGGTCATTCTAACATTGTCTTCATTTACCTATACATATGTTCAGAAAGCTTTTTGTCCTGCCTTAACTGGTACTCCGTAATAGAGTTGGAAATATTGATGCCTTCCTTAAATAGGATACACTTATAATTATGAGGTTAAAAGGGACTTGTTTTTCTGCCTCAAGATTAGGTATCATTAAAACTTTAGACGAATTCATTAAGTTTGATGACAAATACTACGAGTGAAAAGTCAGTGCAAGTATTGCATATGCTCAAAGTTCAAACTCAAAAGTCACTTTACCCTCCCATTTTGCCACCTTTATTTACCTTTCAAATCAGATGGATTTATTGATACACATGATAGAAGAATGATAATATGGATTGGTTTTTGTTTGATGCACTAACGTGTGAATTGTTTGTGTCAACTGTAGCAAGAAAGAATGGAGAAGGAAGCAGAGATAAGGAGAGTAAGGGAACAACTACTACAAGAAAACAAAGAACGAGACCCTCTTGCTTAATTTATTCAATCGTTCAGTTCATGTGTCATTGTGTGGAATACAGTTTAAGATTTTCCCTCAAACGGTTATTTGATCTTTTGATCGACATGTAACTTCAGTATTAAGAAGATACAAGTGATTGTTGTTGAATAAGTTTGTCATCTGTAATAGCTACTTTGTACCATTAACCATTTGGCACATTATGAGTAATTTGAACTTTTATGAACGGTTTACTTCAAGTCTGTTTCCATACGTCTTCTTTCAGATCATAGAGATGAGATGTTTGAGATTATTGTATCGTGGATATGTGTTTGAAGCTTTGATGACATCACGAAAGCTAATTTAACATTTGACTATTGTCTGTATCGGAGTTGTTTTGTCAAATTGAGCGTAGATTGAGAAACAAGGCGTTTCTATACTGATACGATTTAATTATGCTGTTACTGATTTGCTAACCTGCATACAGTATCATTGAATACACGATTCAGCATGGAAACAAGTTTGGAATCTCTAGTGTGGTGAACACGGTTAACAATGGATAACCGAAAAGGGTGCACAAAGCTGGTTTTACTGATTCAATGTTGACAATACGCATGGTCCTTATAGATCAATTTTAGAATTTTCTTTTAAAGCTACTTGAATAACTAATACCGGTTTGTATGCATATGAAGTGTTCTAAATATCAGCTTTAGAACATGAGGGCATCCCTTTGTTTAAAAATTTGTCAATGATATTGACTATATATAGTTTCTTATAAACTAAAGACGCATTTAGTATTCAAATAAGTTTTTGTAGATGATTTTGTCTATATACCTTAAATCTCATACAACTTAACCAACGTAAAACCAAGAGAAATCGCTCAAGAATGGGTTTCAATCGCTTAGTTTGGTGGGTTGTCCGACTTTGGAACCAGCATTAACGTGGAAAGAAACATGTAAATAGTTTTGGATCTTAAATCATTGTTGGGGACATTTTTATTTGATAGAGTTTTAACGGTGGAAATAAATAAATTTTACATTTCATTGAGAGAATTTTCGAAGAGTTTTCCTTACTGTTTAAGATGGTGATGTTGATTTGTGTTTGATATACCAATGAAGAACATAAATTCTACTCTTGAAAACGTTTACGATTTTGATTAAGATTATAAGGTAGTTAGATTCAAAGCCAATAAAGATGCCAGAAAAAAATGTTAAAAATTTAGAACACATATGAATTTTCAAATACTTAGTTAACTTGATTGTTCAATTTTAATTTGTATATAAAATCAAACAACTCTACCAAGTATTCGAATCACCATATTATTATTCTAAACATGTATGATCCATGTGCACTATTGTATATAACCAGGCTACCTTTCATTTCCCTGACCTATGTGGGATGTAATGCTAAGATGGTTTTTTATTGAAAAAATCTACTAGTAGTATCTAAAGGTTGTTTATGTTGGAAAATTATGGTCATTAATGGGTTTGAATGACAATTGATGGTCATCAAATATACTAATGGGGCTTAAGAGCAAGATTAACGTTTGGTCATATGTAACGACCAATTTAATTATATGTTCATTAGCCATTAGGGTGGTGGCATCGTAGTCGGTTAAGGGTTCGGCAAGGATCGGCGTCACTCGGCAAAACAAAGCCACAAGCTCGGCATGAGCAAATCGGCAATTCAATCGGTAACAATTACCGATTCGGTGTGACAATGGGCATTTAATTTTTTGGACCGTTGCAACATGTTAGGGAGATGATGGGCATTTAATTCAATCGGTAATAATGTTTAGGCATCGATCGGCATACATTGCCACTAAACATATGGACTTAGGCATCCAAAGGCATGAAATTAGTTGGCTGAAGATGATTGGCTAATTACAATTATTTTCTAAGCATCATTAGGCATGGTTCCCACCCCCCTTAGTAGGATTGATTGTGATAATTAATTGGGCCATTTTTCTTTCATCCTCCTCACCTATATATTGAGAACTCTTCTCTCATTTCATGACACCAAGAAATACACTACTCCTCTCCTTTTTGTTATCAATCATATTTCTTGTATATCCGGTTTGTAATAGAGGGAAGACACGATTTTGGTTCGCCTTGATAACTCATGCAATGATTTATCTTCCTACTAATCTTCCTTATACAATTTGTAATGACTAATGATATTATTGGATGATAAAAAAAGCGGGTCATCTTAACATACCAAATCAATTTCCAGCACCTAAAAAAGTTTTTACTATTCCAACTAAAGTACTAAACCATACTGTAGTTAATGTTAGTTTCTAACAAAAAGAAGACACACACTAGTTTATATAGATTATTGTTCTTATGTGATAAGTATGCATCATGCATTTTCGCTATCGTTCAAATCATGTGTCATTGTGTGGAATACAGTAAAGATTCCCTCAAACGGTTGTTTACTCATTTGATCGACATGCAACTTCTGTATTAAGAAGATACGAATGATAATTGTTGAATAAGTTTGTTGTCTGTAATAACTACTTTGTACCATCAATCATTTGGCACGCTATGAGTATCTTAAACTTTTTATGAACCGTTTACTTGTTCAAAATCTGTTTCCATAGGCCTTCTGCAACATCATAGCGATAAGATGTTTGAAAATTTTCGGACATCACAAAAACTGATTTTGCATTTGAGTGATGTTTATAGTGAAGTTGTTCGGTCAAACTGAATGTGGATTGAGAAACAAGGCGTTTCTGTACTAATACAATTTGATTATGTAAGTCGCTCTTCATCAGGACGAAAAAGTAAGTCGCTCTTTCGGATTTGCTTGTTTAATTTGCATATAAGCAGAAGCAGATAAATAAGCACTTTTAGGAATAGTGTTTTCTTTTTTAAATAAGCACTTTAGGCCAAGACCCGGTTAGAACCGGCAAAAACCTGGATAAACCCGGTTGTATCCGGCCAAGACCCAGTTAGACCCGGCTAACTCTGTCCAAGACCCGGATATGACCGGGTCTTGTCTGGATATAGCCAGGTCTAACCGGGTCGTGGCCAGATATAGCCGGGTCTAACTGGGTCTCGGCCCGATATGACCAGTTCTTGACTGGATATGACTAACAATGATTTTCATATAAAGGGTTTTAGGTTAGACATGAGTCTTAAAAAGTGATCTATTTTGATGCGTAAAATGAATATACTTATTTGCGTGACTTTATTATAATTTATGAGTTAAGTTATCAGTTTGAGTCTAATTAATTAGATTTGATCATGTACTCCAATATGTATTTATCTGATTGGAATCGCTTTCAAATAGCAATGTATGATTTTTGCTGAATATAGATAGTTCCAAATGACTATCCAGCTTCAGTCTTATATTACTGATTAAGAATTAATGTATACTAACGCGTCTCATGTTCAAACATGAAAACAAGGGACTAAGGTTAGATATGAGTGTGACACAAATGATTCTAGGTTGTTCCCAAATAAGCACTTTGAAAGAAGCATGTCCCAAACCTGCTTATTTTACCACGAAATAAGCAGAAGCGGTTTTTTTGTCAAACACGTAAAACTTCTTATGTGCTTAAAAGTAAGCTCTGATGATTTCAAGCAAACTCTAGTTAGTAGTTACCTTCAATAATCAAATTTGTGACACGTTTACTCACTTAATCATCTGATTTGCATAGCTTCAAGTAGAATAAGGGCTTGCAAGAAGACTATTATGTACACTAATATATTAATGCAGCTGATTATATAATTAGAATCACTTCTGGATTGCAGTGCTAAACACCCCCCTTAAATTTAATTGTAGATTAGCTAGAAAGGTACTGATATATTTCTGTTAGACGAGAGGTTGTCAAATTGCTGAATACCGATAGGAGCTTCAGTGTTTGGATATTGGAGTAAGGATTGACCTTGGTGCTCGGTTTGTTGGTTTAATTCCTTTTTCTTCTCCAATACAGTGGATTGGATCACAATCAGTTCGAAATGTATACTAATGCGCCTCCTATTTCAACTACAAACTAAAATTTAGCTACTTGCAAGCAGTATGTTAGTAAATTTGATAATTTTTGGGCTGATGATAGTTAAGGAGAGGGAATGGGATTGAAAAGAGTGTGGTTAGTTTAAGAGTATGAGTTATAAATTTCCTTGTTCTGGCTAGTAAACTCGTACCATAGTGATTTGCACCTGCAAATTAAGTGCTGCCCAATAGGTCTAGGTAGGATATTAATAGTTAGTTCTTGTGTCTGTTCGTCGTCTATTTCTCTGGATACTTACGACCTTACGTACAAGTACAAAACTAGAACCTGACATTGTGAATCACCGAGTCGAATAAAGTCGATGAAAATAAGAGCTCTGTTGCCATTTATCGAAAGCGATAAGGAAGAGGGGGGGGGGGGGGGGGGGGGTTATCATGAATCTACATTTTAGGCATTCATACGGTTTTTAGTATATGAAATGTGAATCATTCAATTGCTAATGAATGTGAAAATGTTGGTTTTAATGGTTGTACGAACAATAAGGCCATCTAACCTCTTTTTCTGTCAATCTGTTCGGTTTTTTAAGCATTTCAGTGAGTAGACACTATAAGGTCGTTCTAACATTGTCTTCATCTACATATACATGTACAGAAATCTTTTTGTGATAAATATTACTAGTACCACAGACACTACTTTCTGGTTAGAATAAGTCACGACTTTTGTCCTGCCTTAACTGGTTCTCCGTAATGGAGTTGGAAATATTGAGCCTTCCTTAAATAGGATACACTTTATAATTATGAGGTTAAAAGGGTCTTGTTTTTCTGCCTCAAGATTAGGTATCATTAAAACTTTAGACGAATTCATTAAGTTTGATGACAAATACTACGAGTGGAAAAGTCAGTTCAAGTATTGCATATGCTCAAAGTTCAAACTCAAAAGTCACTTTACCCTCCCATTTTGCCACCTTTATTTACCTTTCAAATCAGATGGATTTATTGATACACATGATAGAAGAATGATAATATGGATTGGTTTTTGTTTGATGCACTAACGCGTGAATTGTTTGTGTCAACTGCAGCAAGAAAGAATGGAGAAGGAAGCAGAGATTAGGAGAGTAAGGGAACAACTAATACAAGAAAACAAAGAACGAGACCCTCTTGCTTAATTTATTCAATCGTTGATCAGTTCATGTGTCATTGTGTGGAATACAGTTTAAGATTTTCCCTCAAAAAGGTTGTTTGATCTTTTGATCGGCATGTAACTTCTGTATTAAGAAGATACCAGTGATTGTTATTGAATAAGTTTGTTGTCTGTAATAGCTACTTTGTACCATTAACCATTTGGTACATTATGAGTAATAAGAACTTTTTATGAATGGTTTACTTCAAGTCTGTTTCCATACGTCGTCTTTCAGATCATAGAGATGAGATGTTGGGGATTATTGCATCGTGGATATGTATTTGAAGATTTGACGACATCACAGAAAGCTAATTTAACATTTGTGTAAGGTTTGTATTGGAGTTGTTTAGTCAAATTGAATGTAGATTGAGAAACACGGTGTTTCTATATACGATTTGAAGCTGTTGTTACTGATTTGTTAACCTGCATATAGTGTCGTTGAATTCATGATTCAGCATGGAACCAAGTATGGAATCTCTAATGCGGCGAACTCGGTTAACGATGAGATGACCCAAAAGGGTGCACGACGACGGTTACAAATTTCATATACACAAAATTTTACTTTTAAAGTGAATTTGGCTCTATTGAAAACGTTCACTACCTTTAAGTTATGAGCTTAAGTTGAAAAACTTGTGTCTGTCTAATAAAAAATTAATTATTTTGAGATTTTGGATGCCTTAACATTTGGGCCACAGAAATTTCACTTTGAAAAGAACGTTGGACGGGCTATATCTTTTTATCAAGCCCACGCATAGAAATGGTTTTCATCGAAAAAGAACATTCCTTAATCCTTATAGATCAATTTTAGAATTTCTTTCAAAGCTACTTGAATAACTAATACCGGTTTGTATGCATTTGAAGTGTGTTAAATAACAGATTTAGAACATAATGGCATCCTTTTGTTTTAAAATTTGCTTTTAGTATTCAAATAAGTTGTGTAGTTACGACAGTTTTGGATTTGATTTTGATGTCTCTAATCTTTTAACATTAAGAATTGAACAAAATAAGATTTGTGGATTTGTTATCAATGCTATTATAATAATAACTTGGTCTCATACAACTTAACTAACGTAAAACTAAGTGAAATCGTAAAACTAAGTGAAATCGCTCAAGGATATCCAAATTTGGGACCAACATTAACCTGTTAAGAAACAAGTACATAGTTTTGGAACTTAAATCATTCTCGGAAACATTTTTATTTGATAGTTTTAGCTGTGGGAATAAATAATCTTTTCATTACATTGAGAGAATATTAGCAATAAAAAAATGTTAAAAATTTCAGAACACATAAATTTTCACACACTTTATTCCACTAGATGTTCAATTTTAATTTGTATATCGAACATCCCTTACAACAAAGTGCATGAAACATCATATTATTCTAAACACGTATGATCCCAGGGCACTGTTGTATATAAAAAAGTTACCTTTCATTTCTTAGACCTATGTGGGATATAATGCTAAGATGGTTTTCTATTGAAAAAAATCTAGTAAGTATCTAAATGTTGTTTACTAATGCATCTTTAGTTTGGAAAATGATTTAGCTTCCCACTAATATTCTTAACAATCTTCCTAATTCAGTTTGTAGTGATATTATTCGATGATGAAAAAGTGGGTCGTCTTATATCAAGTTTATCTTTTAAAGCATTAATGTTACTCGGATAAATGATGCCGACTAATATATATTACTATTGTTAAGTGACAATGCAAATAATAGACTAAGTACTAAACCATGTTGTAGTTAAAGTTAGTATCCAACAAAAAGAAGACACACACTAGTTTATATAAATTATTGTTCTTAGGTGATAAGGATACATTATGCATTTTAGCTATCGCTCAAATCATGTGTCATTGTGTGTAATACGGTTAAGATTTTCCTTCAAACGGTTGTTTGATCTTTTGATCGCATGTAACTTCTGTATTAAGAAGATACCAATTATTGTTGTTGAATAAGTTTGTCATCTATAAGAACAACCTTTGTACCATCAGCCATCGGTACGTTATGAGTATCTTTGAACTTTTAATGAATGGTTTACTTGTTAAAAGTCTGTTTCCATACGTCTTCTTTCACATCATAGTGATAAGATGTTTGAAAATTTGCGGACCTCACAAAAACTGATTTTGCATTTGAGTGATGTTTATAATGAAGTTGTTTAGTCAAATTGAATGTAGAGTGAGAAACACGGCGTTTCTATATACTATTTGAAACTGTTGTTACTGATTTGTTAACCTACATATAGTGTCGTTGAATAAACGTTTCAGCATGGAACCAAGCATGGAATCTCTAAAGTGGCGAACTCAATTAAAGATGAGATGACCCAAAAGGGTGCACGACGACGGTTACAAATTTCACATACACAAAAGTTTACTTACAAAGTGAATTTGGCTCTACTGAAAGTGTTCACTACCTTCAAATTATGAGCTTCAGTTGGTGTGAAAAACTTGTGTATTTTAAATTTAATTATTTGAGATTTTGGGCTGCTTTAAATTTGGGCCAGAGAAATTTCACTTTGAAAAAAACCTCGGACCGGCCATATCTTTTTTTTTTTATCAAACCCACGCACATGAGTAAACATTATACTAACGAGGTGGGCGTCGATCCACCGCGTTACGGCAGGTCGTTGTTTCATATCGTTGATCATTGCACCATGTAATTGCACCATGTAATTACGTACGAACCGGTGCTAATTCTATGTAACAATCAAACTTAAACTCGTATGTGATTTTGAAGTCATATCTTAGACTAAAAAAATCATATCATAACACTGCCAACAATTTATGGACTAAGAATTTATATGGACAAAAAAATATAACAGTTACTACAATAGTTCAACATCATCTACATATACCTTTATATATAAAAACAAATTTGGACCGGACTTCGTTTAATTTCTTGGGCTTGAACAGCAGCATTGAGCCGAGCGAAGGAGGCGGGAATCAAAACGACAGCCTGTGCGTCGTTTTCGACGGTCTATGTTAGTATATATAATATGACCATGCATATTATAGGATAGGCCAAATATTATGGCCTTTTGAGGTATCTAATATCCAGAAGCTATTGTTATATCCTAATGCAAAATCACCCAAGGCCCAATTGTAACGACAAAACATATCAGTAGTAGCCCAGTGGGAACTAAATTAAATAGATGGGCTGGACATATGAAAGTAAGTGGGCTGCAATGTTGACGTAAGATGGCGTCATTTGACGCTACATTATGACATGAGCCATGTACACTTGGCATATTAACTACCAACATTTTCTTCTTTGGACCAATGTGAGACTAAAAATAGAAATGGTTTTCATCGAAAAAGAACATTCCTTATAGATCAATTTTAGAATTTTCTTTCAATGCGACATGAATAACTAATACCGGTTTGTATGCATATGAAGTGTGTTAAATATTAGCTTTAGAACATAATGACATCCTTTTGCTTTAAAATTTGCTTTTAGTATTCAAATAAGTTGCGTAGTTATGATAGTTTTGGATTTGATTTAGAGGTCTCTAATCTTTTAACATTAAGAATTGAACAAAATAAGATTTGTGGATTTGTTATCTCTGCTATTACTACTATAATAATAACTTAAGTCTCATACAACTTAACCAACGTTAAACTAAGTGAAATCGCTCAAGGATATCCAAATTTGGGACCAACATTTATCTGTTAAGAAACAAGTACGTAGTTTTGGATCTTAAATCATTCCAGGGAACATTTTTATTTGATAGTTTTAGCAGTGGAAATAAATAATCTTTTCATTACATTGAGAGAAGATTCAGAGAGTTTTCCTTGTTGTTTATGATGGTAATGTTAACTTGTGTTTGATATACCAATGTAGAATTCTACTCTTCAAAACGAGTAGGATTATGATTACAATTATAAGATAGTTGGATTCAAAAGCAATTAAAAAAATGTTAAAAATTTAAGAACACATATAAATTTTCAGAGACTTCATGAGAAAGATGTTCAATTTCAATTTTTATATTGAACATACATCTTTACAACAAAGTATCCGAAAAATCATATTATTCTAAACATGCATTATCCATGGGCACTGTTGTATATAACCAAGTTATCTTTCATTTCTCATACCTATGTGGGATAATGCTAAGATGGTTATTTATTGAAATATCTAACTGTTGTTTATTCATGCATTTTTAGTATGGAAAATGATTTAGCTTCCTACTAATATTCCTAATAATCTTCCTAATACAAATTATTGTTAAGTGACAATGCAAATAATAGACTAACTACTAAACCATACTGTAGTTAAAGTTAGTTTCTAACAAAAAGAAGACACATACAAGTTTATATAAATTATTGTTCTTATGTGTTTAGGATACGTTATGCATTTTAGCTATTGCTCAAATCATGAGTCATTGTGTGTAATACAGTTAAGATTTCCCCGGTTATTTGATCTTTTGATCAACATGTAACTTCTATATTAAGAAGATACCAATGATTATTGTTGAATAAGTTCGTCTTCTGTAATAACTACTTTGTACCATCAACCATTTGGTACATTACGAGTATCTTGAACTTTTATGAACGTTTTACTTGTTAAAAGTTTGTTTCCATCAAACTTCTTTCACATAAATACGATAAGATGTTTGAAAATGAGCGGACATCAAGAAAACTGACTTTGCATTCTACTGATGTTTATATTGAAGTCTTTTGGTTAAATTGTATGTAGATTGGGAAACGAGGTGTTTCTATACTAACACGATTAGGTTGATATATACATTAGAACAAATTCGGTTATTACTGTTTTGTTAACCTGCATATAGTGTCGTCGAATGCAAGTTTCAGCATGGATCCAAGTATGGAATCACTGTGGTGAATTTACTTGCAAATTGAATTTAGCTCGATTGAAAGTATTCACCACCTTGGTTTAAGTTGATGTGAAAAAAATGCGCATTTTAATTATTTTAGATTTTGGGCCAGAGAAATTTCACTTTGAAAAGAACCTTGGACCGGCCATATCTTTTTAACAAGCCCACACACATTAGTCTTATACTCTTACGTCTTTTGAATGGTTATATACTTGTATATTATTACTTTTAAGTTTCAACAAGAGTAAAACCTTATGTGAATGGAAACATCTAATTAAAGTTAAACTAGCAAGATACTAGGGGTAGCGATAACAAGCACTAGTATCGGTCGACACAGCTCTAAATGGTTACAAACACCATCAAATGCGACTCTAAACAATTACAACAACCCCTTAATTGTTATCCAGCAACTTAAGGGAATCACTTAATAAAAGATGTATAAAGAAATGAAAAAAAACCGATTGTAGCCTGGACTGATAGGATTTTGGAATCTCAAATCAAACAGTTACGACCACACAAACGAATCGAATGATGGCAAGATACATGTAAAACGGATAACGAACAAAAAACAATATTTATCAAGCTTTTAAAAAAAAGCTTTGAATGCAATGCAAAAAAATCCCTTCTCGAAAAACTTTTTAAAATAGTAAAAAACTATTGTTCGTGTTTGCATTGGAGATGCTCTGAGAAGAACTTTTGTTTGCAGTTTTTGAGAATGACATTTTAGTTATTTTAATTTAGACAGGACGAAAACAACAACCCAAAATTCTCCACAAAAACGGTGCTTATACTTTCGAAATATTAGAGATGAAATCTGCAATTTAGCCAAACCACAAGTACTATTTTTGCAATTAACTCTTAAAAAAACATTACAATTTATATCAAAAGAAGTAAAATAATCCTCTCTTTTTCCTTTCAAGTAAATTTCTCTAAGAGCAGTGGGTGTGGAGCTCTTCGTGGTTCGCCGAGGGTGACATGGTAGCTCGCCGAGCCTCGCCATGACACCATCCCCACTCGACGTTCTTCGCCGTGGGTGGCCTCCTCGTCTACACGATGAGGTAAATTGTGTACTTGTTTGTCAGATCGTTACCAAACGTTTAAATATGAATTTCGACCTTTTTTTCGTTTATAAACATACATGGACACACTATAAATACTGCCATATTTTTACAAATTCTACACAATCTTTCACACTAAACTATGTAAAATAATAACCAATACACATGAGTGCATCATCTTATTCTGGCGAAAGTAATCTTGAAGAGATTTCGGAGCTCGAGATGATTCTTCAAGAATATGAGTATGAGCAATCGTTGCAGCAACAAGAAGCCGGAAATTCAAAACGACGTAGATACATTCCCCGTGAACGTCAAATTGCTGAAGATCGTCTAATGGCTGACTATTTTGGTGACAACCCAAAATATATGGATGAAAATTTAAGGCGTCGCTATCGTATGAGCCGTAAACTATTTTTTGAAATAGTACAAGGTATTGAAACATATATTGAAACTCATCATTCTCTTCCTAAGCATTTTGATTTCTTTAGAGTCCGACCCGATACTAGGGGTGTAATGAGTTTTAGTGTGATTAAGAAATGCACATGCGCTCTACGCCAATTGGCATATGACATAGCAGTTGATGCATTAAATGAGTATTTACAAATGGGAGAACATTGTGCACGCGATTATCTAGATAATTTTACTATGTGCATAATCCATTTGTATACGCGTGAGGTTTTAAGAAAACCAGACGTGAATGACATTCACAACTTATACAACGCACATAATGCGGTTCATAAGATGCCTAGAATGTTGGGAAGCATTTATTACATGCACCGGAAATAGAAAAATTGTCCGGGTTTATATAACTAATACCGGTTTGTATGCATATGAAGTGTGTTAGATATCAGCTTTAGAACATAATGGCATCTTTTTGTTTTAAAATTTGTCGATGAAATTGTCTATATATATTTCCTTATAAACTAAAAACGCTTTTAGTATTCAAATAAGTTGTGTAGTTATGACAGTTTTGGATTTGTAGATGATATCGACTATATACCGTAAATCTCATACAACTTAACCAACGTAAAACTAAGTGAAATCGCTCAAGGATGAGTTTTGATCGCTGAGTTTGGTGGTTGTCTACTTCAGAGAGATTTCCTTGTTGTTTATTATGGTAATGTTAATCGGTGTTTAATGTACCAATGTAGAACATAAGTTCTACTCTTGAAAACAAGTACGATTGTGATTACAATTATAAGATTATAAGGTTGTTGGATTAAAAAGCAATAAAAAAAATATTATAAATTTAAGAACAAATATAATTTTTCATAAATTTCATTTCATTCCAACGGATGTTCAATTTTATTTTGTATATCGTACATCCATTACAACAAAGTATATGAAACATCTTTTTATTCTAAACATGTATGATGCTTGTGCATTGTTGTATATAACCAAGTTATCTTTCATTTCTCTAAACTATGTGGGATATAATGCTAAGATGGCTTTTTATTGAAAGAGTAAACTACACCGTTCGTCCTTATGGTTTGCGTTGACCGCAACCCTTCGTCCCTTGACCAAAAAAGTTGCACCACTAGTCCTTAACTCGGAAACGTTATGCGCCGTTAGTCCCTCCCTCTAACGGGGCCACTAACGCTCGTTAAATCTTGTTAACCATAAGGGTATACTCGTCATTTCGCATCCATAAGGACGAATGGTGCAAGGACGAACGGTGTAATTTTCACTTTTTTCTGTTTTTATACGATTTCGTCCATTTTTTTACGTTTTCGTCCGTTTTTCATGTTTTCGTCCGTTTTTTTCACGTTTTCGACCGTTTTTTTTACGTTTTCGTCCGTCTTTTTTACGTTTTGTCCGTTTTTCTTACGTTTTCATACGTTTTTTCCATTCTTATCCGTTTTTAAGCGTTTTCATCCGTTTTTTACGTTTTCGTCCGTTTTTTACGTGTTTGTATGTTTTTTTTACATTTTCGTCATTTTTTTACGTTTTCGTCCGTTTTTTTCGTTTTTCTTCTGTTTTTTTTTTACGTTTTCGTCTGTTTTTTTTACGTTTTCGCCCGTTTTTTACGTTTTTGTTCATTTTTCTTACGTTTTCGCCTTTTTTTTTACGTTTTCGTCCATTTTTTTTCGTTTTCTTTTTTTTTCTGTTTATTTACGTTTCCGTCCCTTTATTTACGTAAAAAAAACATACAAACACTCAAAACAACTCCCAACTCCTAATCCTTACCTACGGCTACAACCTAACAGCATCAAATCCTTACTAATCTGCTTCCCAACATGAACCATAACAAGTCACTAACATCAAAATACCATCAACCCATAACATCAAAATACCATCAACCCATAACATCAATAACAATGATAAGAACAACGAGAACACAAACGACACCAACACCGTGAGCTTATGCTCACGGTTCGAATCTAACTCGACACACACAAACACAACATTAATACCAAAGTTAGTTTTTAATCACGTTTTTATTTACTTTTATTCATCAAAACATTAAAACCCATTTGTTATCTAACACAAAAATCAAGAAATCATAAGTTTGACTCGTGGCCGAGTAAACTCACATGTTAAAACACGTTTTCCTACCTTTTTATCCAACAGATCTGCAAGTGTTAGGTGCTATAATGATGGTAGTAGTGGGTTTTAGGCGACGGCAGTGAACAATCAAGGTGGTGGGGGTTGTTGACGGAGTGGTGGGGTTAGGATGAAAAGGATGGCGCGTGTAATATGAATAAGGAGTGGTGATGAGCTTTTGAGCGCGTGTGGTAGTAGATCGGAGAGAGGAGGTTGTGGGGAGTTGAATGGTGGTGGTGGTGTGGTGAGAATGATGGCGGTGGAGCTGTGGTGAGGATGGCAGTGGGTGGTGTTTGGGCGGCTAGGGTTTTGGTGAAAGAAAGAGAGTGTAGTGAGGATGAAGATGATACACTAGGGTTTTGAAATGAAATAAATAAGTAATTAAATGGTTTATATATTAAAATGGATGCGAAATGACGAAGGGCTGCTGGAGCATGTTACTAAGGGTATATTCGTCATTTTAACAAGATTTAACGAGCGTTAGTGGCCCCGTTAGAGGGAGGGACTAACGGCGCATAACGTTTCCGAGTTAAGGACTAGTGGTGCAACTTTTTTGGTCAAGGGACGAAGGGTTGCGGTCAACGCAAACCATAAGGACGAACGGTGTAGTTTACTCTTATTGAAAAAATCTAGTAATCTTTATAATACAACAAAACCCCTAGTGGGGACTTTCGTATTTCAAAAAAAAAAAAGATTATTTCTTTATTAAGTAATATTTTAATTAATTATTATTTTTTAATTTATAAATTTCTAAATTCGTTTTGTTGATATATACTACACAAGTTGAAGATAAATACAAAAAATATAGATAAGATGCAAAATTTTTAAATGATTATCTTTAATAATAAAAGACTATAATTTAAAAAAAATATATAATTATTTATTTTAAAAACTATAATCATAAATCAAAAAAAAAAGATTAAATTATTTATTTTTTAATAAATAAAAATATGTTATTCAAAAAACTTTAAAAAAAAACCCGCGCGTGCGCGGGCATTATAACTAGTTATATCTAAATGTTGTTTACTCGTGCATATTTAGTTTGGAAAATGATTTAGCTTTCTACTAATATTCTTAACAATCTTCCTAATTTAGTTTGTAGTGATATTATTGGATGATGAAAAAGTGGGTAGTCTTATATCAAGTTAATCTTTTAAAGAAAATGTTACTCGGATAAATGATGCCAACTAATATATATTACTATTGTTAAGTGACAATGCAAATAATAGACTAACTACTAAACCATACTGTAGTTAAGTTAGTTTCTAACAAAAAGAAGACACACACTAGTTTATATAAACAAGGTGAGCAAAGGCCCGCCGCGTTGCGGCGGGGCGTCATTTTATGTCGTTGATTATAGTTTATACTGCTCTCCGAATGCAGAAGCCGAATATTTCCACTGAACCGTCAGTTTACAAAAAGGTAGCAATTCAAATTTTAACATTCAAAAGCAAGTGAAAGTGTGTGACAGTAAAATAGTAGTACATATCTCAGCAAATTGGTCCTCTAAAATTACAACACATAAAATTTTAACTTGTATGTGCTTCCGGCCTAAAAAGGATGGGTATGTAGCAACCAAAGTCTGCTAGACAAAACATAAATCAGCCGAAAGTCTAGTACTTTTGATGCAATGTGCTCTATTTCCAAAAATTCAAAGTTAAACATACATTCAGACTCAAAGTATGACTACTAAACAAAGGGAATAGCTGTTAGCCTGTCACACCCTTCACAAAAGCCTCATATGATCCAACTTTTAACATCCCTGCATATTAACACTTTTCACAAATGTTAACATCCCTGCAAAATAAATATTACAGATGTTACACATGGATTAGACGACTTATATATACAATCCCTGCATATTAACATTTTTTGCATGAGTCACAACAACTACTGCTCCTACTCGATCAATTTTTACAATCTACATAGTGCGAGAAGTATTGAACAATAAGCATAACATATGCGTTTAAAGTTAATGAAGCTTAAAACGCACCATTTACGTGTTACATAGGAGCTCTTATAACAGGTCCAGCAGATACATCATACACTTCATGAGCCTCCGAATAATATCCAAAAACTTTGTACGACACCTTTTCATCATTCATAAGCACAACTTCTGCAACTACAGCACATAGGGAGCCAAATTTGGTAATTAGTTTCGCCACTAAACAACACGAAAAATTACATAAACAAATAATAACTTAGAACTTATCCTTCACACCTGGATTAACAACATTACAACGACGTTTACCGGTTATGCACTCTATTTCACACCTTAAATACACGAATTCGGAGTCGAAAGACTGGTGGACAATCGTACGAAGCACTACACCAGCAGGAACAACGTCTTCCATCACTCCTCAAAACATAATAAAAAACAATGCCTGATTAAAAATTAATTTTATGGCAGCATCTCCAATCCTTTCATATAATAAACCATAAACGATAGTATTCGATACCAAATAATCATACAATCATCAATAAATCATCTATAAAATAATATATACCTTAAAAATTTTGACTGCCGATTCTTTTGACAACTTATTCTCACAAATTTGTATCCTTCTTCTTTATCTTTTTCTTCCTCTCTCCTAGTTATAATGCTCTTATATTCTCACATTAAACCTGCAATTAACCTGGAATTACAACAAATTTTGCATTAAGATTAACATACCTTTAGTTATGAAATTCATTATATTTCTACGCCCATCAATCCTTCTAGAATGTAATACATAGTAATCGTATATGTTACTGCATAAACATAGAAAAAAATAAATATTTTTTTTCTAGTTAGGTAACAACTTACATGCAGAGTATGTAATCTGTTTCTGGAATATTTGGATTGAAATAGTAGTAGGTTGCGGGGCTACTCGAAAGCTGCAACCCTGTAGATCGTACGTCACATTAAAAAATGTATTTTCTATCCGTTTTTCGTGTTTGTTTATACTCATGAAGTTACCTCCATATGTCTTAACCCAACATGAACTAACAGCCATTATCGTTGGTTTCGCGGCGTCTTCATATGCGTCAGTGTTGAAGGTCCTCGCTTTTTCGTTCCATAGCGTGAATGTGACTGTATTGCCTCTGCATTTGGAAACAGAGTGGTATTTGTTAATTGTTATGAGTTACATATATCTGGGATGTCATAATAAGACTTACTCCGGGTCTCGGAGCATTATATCTCGCCACGCTATCTGCTCTTGGGTTGCGTTTCCAACATCGCATACGTCTCCAACGTCCATGACACATCCGATATAATCTGTAAATGAAAAATGTCCAGTTAAAATGGAAAACGTGTATGTATCAGTAATGTTAGCAACATGTACCTGTTAATATCACGTCATCATTGTCTGCACGTGTAGCCAGTTCATTGTACACAGCGAAGTTAAAATGGTGTGCCGGGAAGCTGGTTCCGGAAAACGGTTGCGCGTCAGTAAGGCTTCCTAGTATCAATGTAAGGCGATTGGGCAGTGTCTGCATCCATGTTTTCGTCTCCATTAATCCAAAATCGGTAATTGTGTATGTACCATTTATCTGGAGTATATTATCGAAACGTATTCTGTTTGGATTTTCTGCATTTGCTTGTATCGCCCCACCCTATAAGATGTTGTGTCAGTGCAACAAATGATTTTAATTATGCACGTATACATTGTAATGTTTGGTGTACCGATGTTGTACCTGTTGGTCTAGTAGTATCAAGCAAAGTATTGACCGCCTCGACCCTATGATGGGTGTGATTGTCCACTTACGGTAGACCTTTACGTGTATAGCTTTGCCAATGTATGATGGTTTGATATCTGGAAAATGTAAAACCAAAGAATAAGAGGCTGCAATAATGGGCAATAAATATTGAACATACATCCAAAAGCTACGGTTTTATTTGTTTGAAAAGAGTATGAACACATAAAAAATTATGTTGCATTAGTTTCAGACAAATTGATTGGATTAAGGCTTGTATTATAATAAATGCATATCAGCAAATACATCATGAACAAACATCAGGGAACACTAAAATAAAATAAGACTTTCATTATGTTTATTAGAATACTTACAGCTGTGTTCTGATGATAACTTCGAATGTCGCAGGGATTAAGTGTGGTTTCAAAGGCGATAAGTAAATACGAACATTGTAAACTGGGGTTACCCCAATATTGTGCGACGGTTAATGGTCTGTATGTGTGTTGTTATGTAATAAGTAACGTAGTACGCAGGTAGTTTATGTACTGTTATCAATAAGTTTTGCTGAATAACGTAATCCATGGTTTAGGAAATGGTAATAGTCACGTAATTGGTTTGGGTAGTTTTACCAGTTCTAGTAGGATGTTACGCAAAAGAAGCAGCATTTATAACTGGTACAACCTCATCCAGATCCGCCAATGTACCACAACCACTCATGCCATCAGAACGACCAACCTTACCATCGTTCTTTTTAAACACTAAGTATCAAGCCTAGGTACAGGTTTTCTTTTGTTTTTCATATTTATAAAAGCAAACAACTTAAAAAAGCCAAAAAAGGTAATAGCTGGAATGCACGAAAGTCTAAAATACCAATATGTAACAATGCTGGTTAACCATCCGACTTACACTGATAACTGCTGACAGGGGACAGAAAACTACTTGAAGCGTCAGCATTACAGGAACCTGTAAACGAAGACAACACACGATAGTAAACGCAAGTAACACGGAGCTATCATAAAGTGCAGTAACAGAGTATGTAAGGGTACCTCCAACCTCATATAGTCGTACGTCATTGGCCTTCCTTTTCCCTTTCCCGGTAACAGGCGCATCTAACAAACCATCCGGCACCATTGTGTGTCCTGTTTCAGGTTCATGTATCGATATACCGTTTGGGGCACGTTCCGACATAGGCACAACATCGACCCCGGTGACGACCCTTTGGGAAATACTATGAGCATAAACATCCAAGCCGTTGACAATCATGGAAGCCTGTTGAAAGCCTTCTAAAGTTGGACACCTAACAGAGTGTAGGTCCCTAGATGCACTAACAGACACGTCATCTTCCAACATAGGTTCCCCACGAGGTCTAGGTACAGCTCTACTCTTGGTTCTCATACTTAAAGAAACGATAAGCACGACAAAAATAGAATCATGACTTTAAAAAAGATATATGTGCTACGGAGTATAATCTAACAAAAAATGTTTGCAATATCTTTTTCAATATTAATTACTCGTACTAAATTACTAACCGAAGATGATCAGATCAGCCATTTTAAATTTCAATACTCACAACTCAAGTCACAACCAAGCGAAAGCAGTGAAAATAATAAATGCTCTAGTTATTTTGTTTAGTCATTGGCATTTGGCAATATAATATCCTACACTGCTAATTGTTTATTTGATGGTTCAGTTCTTCTATATTTGGGTGGGCCAAAAAAGGTTTAGTATGTTTAGCATACTATACAATACAGTAATATCTCCATGTTATTGTTATCTAAAAAATTGTTTAGGATGGGCCATGGCATACCCCAAGTTATAAGTAGCTCCATCCCTGGTAACGGCAGCCAAAAACAATAAAACCACACAGCACACGTATGGCTAACTACACGTATGACAGGAATCCTAAAACCAAATCGAATCAAAGATGCACATAAAGATCAAGTATTTGTAAAACAAAAAATTGAGATAGAAACACCAACCAACCTTAAATTACCAGGAAAACAATAGTGTTCCACCCAAGAAACAACAAAAGTTGAACCGAAAACGAATCAAAAGCTAGAGAAGATGGATACTGGGCAGTTGGAGAATAGATGTGGAGAAGAAGATAAGTATCAAAAGAGAGTGGTAATAGTCGTTAATATCCAGGTTCCAAAAAATCGAAGGAAAAAAAAAAAGTGGTACGGGCTAATGTTATGGGCTGGACAAACGTAAGTGAGTGGGCTGCAAAGGTGACTTCAGCTGGCGTCACTTGCCCTGAAATTATATATATATAGTAATTATTGTTCTTATCTATACTATTATATAATGCATGGATAAACCAAGCCTAACTCCTAACCAAAAATTAAGATAAGGAGCTTTAATAATAAGGTGACATGTGTCACTTCCCAACTTAAAATTCACCTTTATTTTCAAATTGAAATATCTTTTTATCTATTTATTTTTTTTTGTTATCTAATTTCACTATATTTTCTAAAATTTTGTGCTCTTTAATTCAACATCCATTTTGATATATTTTTACAAGTTTTTTGTTTTGTAGACTTTTAGTTGATTTTTTATTCAAAATTTTACAACTTTAACATTTATTTCAATCAATACAATCTTGATTCGTTAAAATCATATACTTTTGGGTGAGTGTTTGACGGGAAAGAGATTGCGAGGATCTTTCTATATACGATAATAATGATGTCACGAGAAAGCTACGGAAAACCCAAACAAACACATATATGTTCGGAGTGTTGTGAAACGAATTCACTAAGCGGGTAGGGAATTGCGGGGAGAGTTGGGCTAACAATTCATTTACTAACCATATTTATTATATTTTTCGCCGCAGCTGTGCGCGGGTATCCGGCTAGTATGAAATCATGTGTTCATTGGCATGTTTACGGTTTTTTCAGTATATTAAATGTGAAACATTCTTAGCTAATGAATGTGAAAATATTGGTTATAATGGTTGTACGAATGACAAGGCCATCTAACCTCTTTTTCTATCAATGTGTTGGGTTTTTTAAGCATTTCAGTGAGTTGACACTATATATAAGGTCTTTCTAGCATTCTCATCCTTTACATCTACATGTACTGAATGGTTTTTGACTTTTTGTAATAGATATACTAAAACCAAACACTACTTTCTGGTTAGAATAAGTCATGACTCACTAGTCGGTAATGAAGTCAAAAGAGCTTGTTTCTCAGCCTCAAGATTGTGATTCTCTAGAAACATTAGACGAATGCGTTGACAAAATACTGCAAGTGATAAAAGGATTGTATATGTTCAAACTTAAAGTCTCATGTATTGCTAGAGGTTGCAACTTCGACCAATCTATTTATGTCTGGGATGATTTGGTTTATGTTTTACTGTGTCTCTTATACATCACCCGCCACCGGGTATAAATATAAGAGGTAGCATAAAAGAATACAGGGTAGATGGGCTGAAAATCTCCTCAAGTGTGTTTAATAGATTGAACATTTTGAGTGATTTTATTCAAAAACTTGTATTATTATTGAAATAACATACTATTTGTATTGTACCAACAGTTTATAATAGATTCCCCAATTTTGACCAAGTAAGTGATTCGGGTCAACGGGCCATTTTTTAAATCCAGATCTGTTATGACCCATTATCTAACTTGACGCTTACAATCTTCCATTTTGCCACCTTTAGTTACCTACTTTGAATTAGAGGGATTCTTTGATACATGTGATAAATAATGATCATATCATTGGATTTTGTTTGATGCACTATACTGCAAGAAAACAAAGAAAGAGACCCTCTTGCTTAATACATTCAATCGTTCAGTTCATGTGTCATTGTGTCGACTGCAGCAAGAAAGAATGGAGAAGGAAGCAAAGATTAGGAGAGTGAGGGAACAGCTATTACAAGAAAACAAAGAACGAGACCCAATTGCTTAATTTATGCAGTCATTTAGTTCATGTGTCATTGTGTGGAATACAGTTAAGATTTTCCGTCAAATGGTTGTTTGATCTTTTGATCGACATGTAACTTCTGTATTAAGAAGATACCAATGATTGTTGCTGAATAAGTTTGTCTTATGTAATAACTACTTTGTACCATCAACCATTTGGTACATTACGAGTATCTTGAACTTTTTATGAACGGTTTACTTGTTCAAAGTCTGTTTCCGTACGTCTTCTTTTACATCATAGATATAAGATGTTTGGAATTATTGCATCATGGATATGTGTTTGAAGATTTGACGACATCACAGAAAGCTAATTTAACATTTGTGTAAGGTTTGTATTGGAGTTGGTTAGTCAAATTGAATGTAGATTGAGAAGCAAGGCGTTTCTATACTGATACCATTTTTTTGTTAACCTGCATATAGTGTCGTTGAAGACACGATTCAGCATGGAACAAAGTATGGAATCTCTAATGTGGTGAACACGGTTAACAATGGATAACCGAAAAGGGTGCACGAAGCCGGTTTTACTAATTCAATGTATACCATATACATGGTCCTTCTAGAACAATCTTAGAATTTTATTTCAAAGCTACTTGAATAACTAATACCTGTTTTTATGCATATGAAGTGTGTTAAATAACAGATTTAGAACATAATGGCATCCTTTTGTTCTAAAATTTGCTTTTAGTATTCAAATAAGTTGTTTAGTTACGACAGTTTTGGATTCGATTTTGATGTCTCTAATCTTTTAACATTAAGAATTGAGCAAAATAAGATTTGTGGATTTGTTATACCTGCTATTATAATAATAACTTAAGCCTCATACAACTTAACCAACGTAAAACTAAGTGAAATTTTTTCGTTACATTGAGAGAAGTTTCGAAGAGTTTTCCTTGCTGTTTAAGATGATAATGTTGATTTGTGTTTGATATACCATTGAAGAACATAAGTTCTACTCTTGAAAACGTGTACGATTATGATTAAGATTATAAGGTAGTTAGATCCAAAGGCAATAAAGATGTTAGAAGAAAAAATGTTAAAAATTTAAGAACACATACATTTTCGAATACTTTGTGTGAAAGGATCTTCAATTTTAATTTGTATATTGAAGAATCCTCACAATCAAGGTATTCGAAACATCATATTATTCTAAATACATATGAACCATGTGCACTGTTGTATATAACCAAGTTATCTTTCATTTCTCTAACCTATGTGGGATGTTATGCTAAGATGGGTTTTTACGGGAAAAAAACTAGTGAGTATCTAAATGTTGTTTACTCATGCATTTTTAGTATGAAAAACGATTTAGCTTCCTACTAATATTCCAACTAAAGTACTAAACCATACTGTAGTTAAGGTTAGCTTCTAACAAAAAGAAGAGACATGCTAGTTTATATAAATTATTGTTCTTATGTGATAAGGATACATCATGTATTTTCGCTATCGTTCAGATCACGTGTCATTGTGTGGAATAGGGTTAAGATTTTCCCTCAAACGGTTGTTTGATCTTTTGATCGACATGTAACTTATGTATTAAGAAGATACCAATGATTGTTGCTGAATAAGTTCGTCTTTTGTAATAACTGTACAAAGATCCACCATTGGTACGTTATGAGTAATTTGAACTTTTTATGAACGGTTTACTTGCTCAAAGTCTGTTTCTGTACGTCTTCTTTCACATCATAGAGATAAGATGTTTGGAATTATTGGATCATGGATATGTGTTTGAAGATTTAACGACATCACGAAAGCTAATTTAACATCCAAGTTTTGTTTGCGTTAGAGTTGTTTCTATGCTGTTACTGTTTTGTTAACTTGCATATGGTGTCGTTGAATACATGATTCAGCATACACAAAAGTTAACTTACTTAGGGAATTTAACTCTATTGAAAGCGTTCACTGCCTTTAAATTATGAGCTTAAGTTGGTGTGAAAAAACTTGTGTATTTTAATTATTTGAGATTTTGGGCTGCTTTAATTTTGGGCCAGAGAAATTACACTTTGAGAAGAACCTTGGACTGGTCATATTTTTTTATCAAGCCCACACTTTTAAGTTTTAAAAAGAGAGTATGAAACACATCTAATTAAAGTGAAACTAGCAAGATACTAAGAGTAGCAATAACTGACACTAGTTTTGGTAGCTCTAAACAGCTACAACAACCTTCCAACGCCACTCTAAACAATTACAACGACCCTTTAAGTCATTCTCAGGAACATTTTTATTTGATAGAGTTTTAACGGGGAAAATAAATAATTTTTTCATTACATTGAGAGAAGTTTCGAAGAGTTTTCCTAACTGTTTAAGATGGCGATGTTGATTTGTGTTTGATAACCAATGAATAACATAAGTTCTACTCTTGAAAACGTGTACGATTATGATTAAGATTATAAGGTACTTAGATTCAAAGGCAATAAAGATGCCATAAAAAAAAGTTAAAAATTTAAGAACACATATAAATTTTCAAATACTTTGTTGAAGTAAGTGTTCAATTTTAATTTGTATATCAAACATCCCTAACAACAAGGTATCCGAAACAACATATCATTCTAAACTTGTATGATACATGGGCACTGTTGTATATAACCAAGTTATCTTTCATTTCTCAGACCTATGTGGGATGTAATTCTAAGATGGTTATTTATTGAAAAATTCTAGTATCTAAATGTTGTTTACTCATGCATTTTTCTGAGTATCTTGAACTTTTATGAATGGTTTACTTGTTAAAAGTCTTTTTTGCATCAATCTTCTTTCACATCAATACAATAAGATGTTTGAAAATGTGCGGACATCACGAAAACTGACTTTACATTTGAGTGATGTTTATACTGAATTCGTTTGGTCAAATTGCATGTAGATTGGGAAACGAGGTGTTTCTATACTAATACGAATATTTACATTAGAACAAATTCGGCTATTACTGTTTTGTTAACCTGTATCTAGTGTCGTCGAATGCACGTTTCAGCTTGGATCCAAGTAGAATCACTGTGGTGAATTTACTTGCAAATTGAATTTAGCTCGATTGAAAGTATTCACCCACCTTGGTTTAAGTTAATGTGAAAAACATGTGCATTTTAATTATTTTGATTTTTGGGCTGCTTTAGTTTTGGGCCACAGAAATTTCATTTTGAAAAGAACCTTGGACCGGCCATATCTTTTTATCAAGCCCACACACATGAATGGTTGTACATAGGGGTGTTTATCGGTTCGGTTCTCGGTTAATCGGTTTATTCGTTTCGGGTTGTTCGGTTAAAAAAAATTTTGGGTCATAACCGAAAATCGAACCGAACCGAAAATATCTATGACCGAACTGAACCGAGAACCGAACCGAAGTTCGGTTCGGTTATGATTCAAAACCGAAAACCGAATTTTATACTTGAATTCCACTATTTATATATATTTTTTAATTTAGTTATATATATTTTTGGCAAAAAAAAATATTAAAAGTGTTTTTTATATTAGTAAAAAAATTTAATGGATATTTTATATATATAAAATAATATAAATATATAAAAAAAATATATATATTTATATAAATTCGGTTTTCGGTTTTCGGTTTGATTTTCGGTTAAGATAGCCAAACCCATATCCAAACCGAAAACTGAAATTTTAATTCGGTTCGGTTCGATTTTGACAAATTCGGCTCGATTATAAGTTCGGTTCAGTTTTTTTCAATTCGGTTTGGTTTGGTTTTCGGTTTATTCGGTTTATTACCCGAACTATAATCACGCCTAGTCGTACATTATTACACTTTTAAGTTTCAACAAGAGTAACCTTATGTGAAAGGAAACATCTAATTAAAGTTAAACTAGCAAGATACTAGAGGTAGCAATAACAAACACTAGTATCGGTCGACACAGCTCTAAACGGTTACAAAAACCATCAAATGTGACTCTAAACAGTTACAACAACCCCTTAATTGTTATCCTGCAACTTAAGGGAATCACTTAATAAAAGATGTAGAAAGAAATGAAAAAAAACCGATTGTAGCTTGGACATTGATAGGATTTTGGAATCTCAAATCAAACAGTTACGACCACACAAACGAATCTAATGATGGCAAGATACATGTAAAACCGATAACGAACAAAAAATTATTTATCAAGCTTTTAAAAAAAGCTTTGAATGCAATAAAAAAACCCTGCTCAAAAAGTTTTTTAAAATAGTAAAAAGCTATTGTTCGTGTTTGCATTTGAGATACTCCGAAAGGAACTTTTGTTTGCAGTTTTAGACAAGGGCATTTTAGTCATTTTAATTTAGACATGACGAAAATGACAACCTAAAATTCTCCACCAAAACGGTGCTTATACTTTCGAAATATTAGAGATGAAATTTGCAATTTAGCCAAACCACAAGTACTATTTTGCAATTTACTCTTAAAAAACATTACAATTTATATCAAAAGAAGCAAAATAATCGAAGGTTTTCAAGATCGGGATCCTTTCAATGATCGTTTTTGTCTTTGCAAGATCGTGATCGTAAGATCGGATCGGGATCTTAAGAGCCTACTATAATTCCATTTTCTTAATAGTTTTTGTAATATTATAGTACAAATTTACAAATTATTATATATCATAAACATAAAATTATATGAATGTTCCGTCGAAATGTTATCTTAAATTATGATTATGAAATGTTTAATAAAATTAAGAGTAAATTGCAAATATGGTCCCTGTGGTTTGATAAGATTGCACCACAAGTCCCTGGTATATGGAAATTGCAGGCGGCCTCCCTGTGAGCAAGTTTGGGTTTCACTTTAGTCCCTGGCTTCTAACTAGGTTAGTCTCACCCCGTTAAGTTGGGACTTACATGATAACACAAAGGGTATTATTGTCTTTTGCTAGTGGCCCCAATCTCAGAAGTTTATTAGACCACCCCAGCGTCATTTTCCCCCAAATAATCAAACACAACTTCACACACACACACACACACATAAACCCTAGATTATTTTTCCCCTAAACCAATGAATTGTTTTTGTGGTAACCCAACAATTGTACGTACTTCATGGACTAATATAAACCCTGGACGTCGATTTCGATGTTGTCCCCAAATTGTAAGTTGTATGCTTTTGGTGATTATCCTTGTGAAAATTACTTTACTAATTTTTGTAAGTTATTCATTGTAGGGTACTCATTGTCCTTTCTTTTCTTGGGTGGATCCACCTATGTGTGCGTGTGCTGTGGCAATTATCCCTGGTTTACTAGCATCAAGAAATGCACTTGAGCAATCTTTGAATGCAATGGCTGTTGCAAATCGTAGGCTAAAGATATGGCTCATTTGCAGTTGGGTCTTTTTTATGATTTTCTATTTGATGTAATGTATTTTAGGGTTGCAATATAACTGAACTTATGAATTGACCAAGATAAATGTAATGGTCAATTGATTTTGTGTTTTGTATTGAAAGTCAGTTAAGTAATGAAATCCTTTTATGTTTATATATTATTGTCTCAAAAGGTATTTGTTTAGCAGTTGATGTTTGGCAAAACACATTCACCACATTGGCATTTGCCAAAAGCATTCTCACAGGGACCAAAAAAAACATTAACATTGGCATTTGCCAAAAGTAGTTAACTTGGGAACAAAAGCAATTAAAATGTGCCCAAAATAGTTCACAACATTTCAACACTAGCAGTATAGAAAATGACATAACATATAGTAAAAGCCAAAGTCAAACATTGATAAAGCAAAGTCAAACATTGATAAAGCAAATTCAGTGTCTTAAAAAGCATCACATTGCATACCATAGACGCAACACACAAAATATAACCAAAGTCTAGAAACACAGTCTTAGACAAAGTCTTAAAATAAACATGATAACATAGTGATTCAAGATAATATTAGCCAAAGTTCTTTGGACAGTCATGCATTGGCTTGTTTTTCTGGAGTTAACCTGCTAGCAGTGTGTTTAGTTCTTTTAACTCTTGGCCCAGTTGAAGTTTCAGTTGGTTGTGAAGCTTGACTTGATACAACATTAGTAGGTGGCTTTGCAGATTGACTTGGTTGTGAAGCAGACATGTTACCCTTTGCATGTGCCTTTGAAGATTGACTTGTTCCACCTTTGTTTGCAGGGCAACTCCTTTTGTTGTGTCCTGTCATTTTGCAAATACTACACCTTACCTGCTTACCTTTTCTTGTCAACTTCCCATCTTTAACCATTTCAATTTCACCTTTGCTTTTCTTTCTCTTTTTTGATGGTCTTCCAATCTGTGGAACCACTTTGGGTGGAAGCAAAGTGGTTGCATATTCAAACTTTTTCCAAAATTGTGGCCCATTAACTGGATTCACCTTGTGAGAATAAACCTCAATCCATGTCTTCAACTTGTAAGAATCATGTACCCAGTCTTCAGGAATTCCAACATCCATATTATTATCTGCCATATCATAGATGCAAGCAATAGCATGCTTGCATGGGATTCCTGATACTTCCCACTTCCTACAGGTACACACTTTTTGCTTCAAGTTTACCACAGTTTGTTCACCCCATGAACCCTTGACTTGGAAAAGATCTGCTCCATTCCAATCCACAGTACATTGTGATGCAGCATCTTTTTTGAACTTAAAAATCTTTGTAGCAGCAGGGGTAAGGGGTCCTTCACATTTGGCTGCAACTTTTTGGACAATTACTATCCTCTTCATTAGATATTCCTCACATATTCAAGAGCAGTAATAATAGGACTATCCCTAGCATCTAAAAGCTGTCTGTTGAAGACCTCACAGATATTGTTGATTAACAGGTCACAATGAGCCCTCCCTAATTTAACATTGTAAGTTAAGTTAAATGTACATGACCAGGTTTTAATCTACTTAAAAATGAAAAATAAGTTAAATGTACTAACCTGAAAAGTGACTTCTACTCCAATGTTGTGGTGCAATTTTGTTCAAATACTCATATGCTTTCTTATTGTATCCTTTCAACTCTTGCATACCTCTTTCAAACTCAACCACAGTCAATGCAGTTGCACACTTCCACAACATGTCCTTGAACTCACCTCCTTTCCATGTCAGGTTCATGTTCTCATTTATGTGCCTCACACAGTACCTATGCTCAGCAGATGGAAATAACTTTGCTATTGCAGGTAACAGACCCTATAAAAGTAAATACATCAATGTTAACTATGAATAAACAAATCAATGGTCATTTTTATAAAAGTAAATACATCAATGTTAACTATGGAATGTGAATTGTACCTTTTGCCTGTCTGTGATGAAAGTAAAATGTGAGTTGCTGTATAAGTCTAAATCATCACCTAGGCAATTTAAGAACCAAGACCAAGAGTGTTGTGATTCAGATTCCACAATACCATAAGCAACAGGGTATATCCCATTATTTGCATCCACTCCAACAGTTGTAAGTAGTTGTCCCTGATATTGACCCCTCATGAATGCTCCATCCAAACCTAACAACTCCCTACCACTAGCTTTAAACCCCTTTTTTAGAGCACCCAAACAGACATAGATCCTTCTAAAAATTCTTGTACTTATTTCTGGATCTTCTTCCCTGTAGACATCAATTTCAACAGTGGTATCTGGGTTGCACCTCTGTAACTCAATCACATAATCCCTAAGTAAAGCATACTGGTTTTGAGCATCTCCTTTCATAATCTTTTGTGCTTTTACTTTAGCCCTAAAAGCTTTTGTCCTAGAAACCCCTACATGAAATTTTTTCTGCATCTGTTCTTGCACAGCTAAAATTGGGATCTCAGGGTTATTGGTTATGATATATGTGATGTGTTTGGAAAGGAAAGTGGAGGTGCAATGTTTACTTTTCCTGGATTGTAAGCATTTATGCTCATCATTAAAGGTTTTAACAACCCACTTACCCTTATCCCCTTTAGAGATATACAAAAGCCAAGGACATTCAACTTTGTCATTTTCTGTATGTACAATTACCTCTTTGCCCTTGACAGATTTATGGTCTGTTTGACTTTGCACTTTGTCAACAAAAGCATCTTTGTTGTTCACACTTGGTACCACACCTTTACAAATCACCCTTAACCTTAGCTTATCATTTTTCTTAAATTCTATGTTCCTTCTTGCCTCAACTGCATAAGCTCTAATCCTATCCTTTGCTTCTTGTTGATTTGCAAACTCTTTACCAACAGAGAAACTGTTCTTAATACCCTTTCTTAATTTCCTAAGTCCCTGTGTTCTAGCACTGTCATTTTCATCATCACTTGGGCAAGACTCAAAATCTACTTCATGCAAATCATTTTCAGTTAAAGTAACATTGGGTTTAATGGTGTCAATCAACTCACCCTCACCATCTACTTCAAACTTGAATCCTGTCATGTTCACATCTACTTCATCAACCATATGTTCTTCATCCTCAACTAAATCCTCTTCCTCATCAGTCTCACTGTCTTCCTCACCATCACTCTCTTGCTCACCATCACTCTCTTCTTCACCATCATTGACAGTTCCTATTGTGGTATGCCCATTCTCAACATAAACATACATAGTCTTATGGTTAGAGACATATTCTATCATTCCTTCACAATCAGACTCATTAACCAAAGGCTTCAAGAATTTATCTAACCCTTTTAATGGTATCTTATAGTGAAAATACAAATTTCCACTACAATCATAGCCTGAGGAGTTCAATACTGAGTATAACAAATCAATGTTAAATTGTTGCATGTCAATCATGTCCACAAAGGTAACCTCACCTTCAACATACTTCCTGTTTGGACACTCAGTGAACCTTCCACCATAATGGAGCTTAATTGAAAACAAATTCTTATACGTACCTGTTAAATATTCAAAACACTTATTAGATACTTCATATAGCATCATTTTTCAATAAATAGATTATATACTAAAAATGAAACAATGGGTTCAAAGGTATTGATTGCTATTACCATAAACATCTTCATCAAAGTTTTCCCATCTGCTCTAATGTACCAAGTTTGCATTTTAAATGATGAGGATTAAAGTGGGATCAAAGGATTAAATTTGGGGACGACTATGATTTTTCTTAGGGTTTTAATTTGTGTTTTATACTAATAAAACATACATTGGATCGGGTTTAGGGTTAAACCCATTAAAATAATCAAACCATCCGTGTTTTTTTTTATTTGGGACAAGTACTAAAATGACAATAATGCCCTCTCGTGATAATCACATGGCTGGAGTTAACGGGGTGAGACTAACCTAGTTAGAAGCCAGGGACTAAAGTGAAACCCAAAATTGCTCACAGGGAGGCCGCCTGCAATTTCCATATACCAGGGACTTGTGGTGCAATCTTATCAAACCACAGGGACCATATTTGCAATTTACTCTAAGATTAACATTGTGTTTTTTAAATTCTACAAAAAATAATCTAAAAATTTGCAGTTTTTTAGTTTGTTATCCGAGAAAAGCAGGATCGTATCGGATTAGATCTTAAGATCCTATGATCAAGATCGGGATCCTATAAGATCTTAAGCTTTCAAAGATCCTATGTAAGATCCGGATCGTTTTTGCTTTGCAATATCGTAAAATCATAAGATCCTAAGATCAGGATCGGGATCGTGACAACCATTTAAAAACCCACTCTTTTTTTCCTTTCAAGTAAATTTCTCTAAGAGCAGTAGGTGTGGAGCTCTTCGTGGTTCGCCGAGGGTGACATGGTAGCTCGCCGAGCCTCGCCATGACACCATCCCAACTCGCTGTCCTTCGTCGTGGCAGGCCTCCTCGTTTGCACGGCGAGGTAAATTGTGTACTTGTTTGTCAGATCTAAATGTTACCAAACGTTCAAATATGAATTTCGACCGTTTTTTTTTTAAATAAACATACATTGACACACTATAAATACCACCATATTTTTAAAAATTCTACACAACCTTTCACACTAAACTCGGTAAAATAATAACCAATAAATATGAGTGCATCATCTTATTTCGGTAAAAGTAATCTTGAAGAGATTTTGGAGCTCGAGATTATTCTTCAAGAATATGAGTATGAGCAATCGTCGCAGAACAAGAAACCGGAAGTTCAAAACGACATAGATACATTCCCCATGAACATCAAATTGCTGAAGAACGTCTAATGGGTGACTATTTTGGTGACAACCCAAAATATATAGATGAAAATTTTAGACGTCGCTATCATATAAGCCGTAAACTATTTTTAGAAATAGTACAAGGTATTGAAACATATATTGAAACTCATCATCCTCTTCAGCATTTTGATTTCTTTAGAGTCCGACCCGATATTAGGGGTGTAATGAGTTTTAGTGTGATTATGAAATGCACACGCGCCTTACGCCAATTGGCATACGGCATAACAGCTGATGCATTATATGAGTATTTACAGATGGGAGAACATTGTGCACGCGATTATCTAGATAATTTTATTATGTGCATAATCCATTTGTATACGCGAAAGTTGTTAAGAAAACCGGACGTGAATGACATTCACAACTTATACAACACACATAACGCGGTTCATAAGATACCTGGAATGTTGGGAAGCATTGATTGCATGCACTGAGAATGGAAAAATTGTCCGAAAGAATGGCATGGGCAATTTCATAGAGGTGATAAAAAGTTTCCAACAATAATGCTTGAAGCCTTTGCGTCATACAATTTCTGGATTTGGCATGCATTTTTTGAGGATGCGGGTGCGAATAACGATCTTACCATTTTAAATAATTTTCCGTTATTCGGCGACCTGCTTGATAACATCACCCCCGAGTTTCCGTTTGAAGTAAACAGTCGTACATTTAAAAAAGGGTATTATCTAGCTGACGGAATTTACCCGGAATGGTCATCTTTTATCGAAAATATATCGAAAGAGATTTTGATGTCCTCCAAAGACGTTGACGTATTATTGCCCAACCGGCGCATCAATTTACTGTGGGTAAACTATGGAGAATCATGTACACGTGTATCATATTGCATAACATGATTTTGAAAGATCAACAATTTGCGATATCTGAAATGAGCGAGATGTATATTTGTTCGCGGATAAATTTACAACGGGAATGGGTTGAACGAAGCGATGTGCAACGAAAGAAGGGGAGCGAACTATGCGATAAACGCGTACACGCAGCGCTTCAACGAAATCTCATCGAGCATGTTTGGCAACGACATTATTGGAAACAATTTCAACAACAACATAATTAGTTTCTTTATAATTTGATGTATTTCCTAAATTGCATATGTTTTTTTACCCTTTTTTTCGTATCGTTAGTTTATGTTTTGTATGTGCTTTAATATGATGTATTATATTTTTAATTTAATGGAATGAATTAAGTTTATTTGAAAATTTGCATAAAAAAATAAAATAAGTAATGGTGGGATACAAATGAATAAGTTGTGGTTTATTACGATAAGTTGTTGTAATGAGAGGCTTGTCGCAGTGACGTGACATCCGTAAAATCAAAAAATGGTTTTGGGATGCTATCATACCCATTACTCTAAACTAAAATGGAGAGGAAAACAAGGTTGCTCATAGTATAGTTAATTGGGCCTTTGGATGTAATGCCAAGGTTATTTTAGAAAGTAGTGTCCCAGAATGTTCATGTAAATTTGTAACCGAGGATGTAGTCTCTTCTGATATATATTCATTGGGAGTTGATACTCTCATCACATTTTTTTATAATTGCACCACAACTTGTGCGTTATAGTATTGTATCGTACAACAATGCAATGCACAGTTGTGATATTTGGCTAAAAAATATCTTTGGAGTATCAACTCACACATTCATAGTTTTTCTTTTCGATAAAAAAAAATGGATTTTGTTTAATTTGAATTCAGTAGGGAAAGCGTATAATTGACATGACATCCACAGTCAGTCAAGTCAGAATCAGAGCATAATACATACAGAGTAATAGCGTAGGTTAGCTACAACACGAGTCAAAATGCTAGAGTGTACACGGGGTACGTACGACCTTGCAAATTAAAGAGACTAGACGTAAACCTAACCTACACCCCCTACTGCATGGGCATGCATGCTTTGACTTTTTGGATTACATTTCATACAATTGACTTCTACTTTAAGAAAATGATAGTAGTATGTTTTTTTTTTACTCACATGATTACGATATTTCACACATCATAACATTTCTACTGAAGGTGTATAGAGAAGTCCATGTAGAAAGAATGTTTTTATAGAACGCGGATGAGTTTTTTCTTTCGGTCATATTTACACGACTTAATGAATTTTGGCCGCTCACAAGTGTGTACCGTGTACCAGTGACGGAGCTTGGATAAGTTTAGAGGAGGGGCCAAAATGGAGTTGTGTTATTTTGGAGGGGCCAATCCTTAAAAGTGTTCTTATTTTAGTTTGTTTGTAGGTTAAAAACAAAGAAATTTACGGTTGGAGGTCAAAGTTTTGGGGGGGCCACAACCCCTCCCTACCCTACTTATGCTCGTCTATGCCGTGTACGTAGTGGGGTTTGAACCCTTGACTCTTATAAGAGGTGAAGTAACTTGCCGCTAAGTCATTTGATAGTGGTTCTTATTTCGAGTCGAGTCTTAAAAGAACTCTATAGTTTTACGAAGTCCATGTGGCAAAGAAATAAGAGATAAAATTACAAAAACAAAGACTCGAGAGAGGAAACATATAGCATTAGGGATGATCTAGTGATGAAATAAAGATAACTTGTGATAAAAGGTTAAACATATGCTTTTTTATTAGAGGCAGGGACCGAGCCAGAACTTTTTTGTCGAGAGGGTAAAATATGATAATCGTTACAAACTACACTAAAAATTGGTCCGTTAGAGGGGCAAATTACAAAAATAGCCGAAAATTTTCGAAAATTTACACTACAATTTTTTTCGCCGGAAAGTCACGTGACCCCCGGACCCCTTTATCTCCGCCCCTGATTAGAGGATAAACTTTGAAACATAGCAAGTAAAAATTTGGGTAAATTTGAATATCAACAGTGTTTAAAAAGTTGTACTTGAGTCAAAATAAAAAATTAAATTAACATATGATGAGTCAAGTTCGTGTTCTCGTAATCAAATCATACAACTTTCTAAAATGTACCTTTGACACGAGGAAGAAAAAATTACAGCAATAAATGACAGCTTTAGATCATTCAATTCCTATGCCTAACATACGTACGATCTCAAGTAGACCATAGATTTAGATTTAGCTTGCTAGGTTCAATATCATGTTTATCCACCTAATTTTCTAGTTGTCCCACAAGAGCACAAGGTGCGATGACGCACTCCTTTGTACCAAAGCTTATGTCCTTGTTATAACTTTAGCCATGCATGCAATGACAGATTTAGGATTTTCGTCTGAATGTTGCATAAATTTTTTGAAAGGGTTTTGGATAACAACATTTTCATCACAAGTATCAGGGTGGAAATTAGCCGAGTTATTCGTGAAAAGTTTGAAATCGAATTAGTAAAAAGGTCAAACGAGATGAACCTAAACGAGCTCAAGTTTGAGCTTGAGCTTAAGTTGCAACAGCTCATTTATTAATCGAGCTCGAGCCTGAGCTTTATATACACATCTCGACTGGGCTCACAAGCCTAAACGACACTAAGATATTTTAAGTATTAAACATATATAAAATATTATGCATTTGTATTATAGCCGATCTAATTACCAAGCTCAATAACAACTAATTAACGAGTAGGGATGGCAATGGGCGAGAAAAAACCAATAACCCGCAGGTACCCGCCATAAATAGGTGGGTAAACGCGTCAATTTTCACCCACGGGGGTGAAAATCTTTACCCATCAGTGGATGACGGGTGGGTGACGGGTGAGACATACCCATCGCGTTCATTTTGTCAAATTCCTATTAACGAGTTTAAAATAGATATATTACGAGCCAAGGTCGAGCCAAGCTTTACTTTTTCATTGTCAAATCTTATAAGTGAGCCGAGCTCGACCCGAGCCCGAGTGCTTGTCCAACATTCCACGAGCCGAGCTTGTCACATTAGGATGGTTTGGTCAAACCGTACAATCCGCGATACATACCGTACAACCTGAAGATGCGTGAAATAATTGAAAACTCTCTGTGAGAAATAACTTGCCCCATTGTCTTTTTGTTTTGCTAAAAAAATGAGGTTTTTGAGACTCGTGCACACAGAAAATAAATAAGAACCCACATCAAAGTACATTTATTTGTACTTTTATATAAATATTTATGTGTTTTTTTTTAGCCCTGTATATTATAGTGTGCTTAACTTGTGTCCCTAACACACGAGATAGATAAACCCATTATAATAAATTTGTTGATATTCGATTAATGTCATGTTAAAAGAAGTAATTATAATATAATAAATTTGAATTTATAGACTACTTATAGTAGCTACTAGCCTACTATACTACTACATGCAACTGTTGATATGATACCCATACCCATGCACAGTACACAAAAGAACACATTCCAATACACACTTCTAAATCTAGAAACACTATTTCAACATCAACGTCAAATCAAATATCACCGCCGTCATTTGAAGAAGATTTTGTATCTTCTACAAGCAAACTATCAACATCATTATTATTACCATCCTCAGAAGATGATGATGTACTAGTTGTCAATTCGTGTACTTCTGATGATGAGGATGCTGAGGGAGAAGTGATGCTAGTTGTGGTGCTGCTTCGGCCTACGACTGGCATCGGGTCGATCAGTGTGTGACCGTCTCGTGGTGGTGTGAATGTAACGGGCATGTACTCTTTAGTTTCGCGTGGAAACTTTGAGTTCTTGAAATGGTCCTTTAAGCAATGTTTTGAAACTCGGGTTTGGGATCGACCCGGCCGAGTCACTAGGTTACCGGGTCAACCGGTTCGACCGCCGGGTCAACCCGGTTTTATGCACATTTCCAAAAATTCATTTTCTATTGTCTAAAGTTTAATGTCCAAACTCCAAACACTACTCTGCAGTGAAAAAAGAGCAAAGAACCTTACGGTTCAAGCACAGGGGTCCTAAACTCCTAATCATGTTAAGCGCTTTGGATATCAGAACCCGAATTCAATCTAATAAGTGGAAACTAATCACAAATATGAGTAAATATACACCATAAGAAAGTCATATCAAACAAAAATAGCACCTTAACAATGAAAAATAAAAATAAAGAGTCAATAAAAAAAAATCCAAACCCGGCGGGTTTAACAGGTTGACCCAGTTTTAAAAACCCGGGTTATTTTGACTCGTTTTTTGACCGGGTACCGGTCCAACCGGTTGACCCGGCCGGGTCAACCCGGGTTTGAAAACATTGCCTTTAAGGCATCTAGTCCCTGCTCACATTTTGCAACATAGTGTGTTAGTAAATTCGGAGACCAAAAAATCGACAATGTTTAACAAACTAGTTTCGGTTTAAAGTAAAACCAACTAGAAACATGCTGGCTATGAAATCTAATGAAGGACGTTTTAACTAGACAAAATGTCATGCTTTCTTTAGCCAACAAAATGTTGCTATTTTTAGCCTTCTACTAACAAGATGAGGAGGTGTTTTCGGATTTCGACGAGGCTACAAATATATTTATTTGTTATTCATATTTTTAATTTGATTTTTACCGCAATGATGAGAGAGAGAAAAAAAAAAAAAAAAAAAAAAAAAAACTCGTCAAGCTAGTGAGGTAGTTAGCTACCATTTTTTTCGTAAATTTGTTAAATTTTACATTTTTTTTCATTTTATTCTATTTATTTTCATTTTTATAGCGACGAACTTTTCCCTTTTGCGTGTTAAATATTTTCAACAATTAATCTCAGACTAAAACATTGAATAATATAAAACACAAATTTGCAAAAGAGAAATGATCGAATTGTTTGATATATAAAAAACCCAATTACCAAAATGAACTCTTTTACACTATGTTTTACCAGAATAAACCGTTTTTACATATTTTACGAGAATAACCAATATATGTCACTCTCAACCTTTCTGAGGGTTATGTCACTATCAAGGACCACTTGTTAAATGATAAAAACAAATAGAAACTCGCCTAAGGCCTCGCCTACTTTGACATAAATATACTTGATTAAACGATATAGCTTTTACACATGTTATAAAAATATTTTATTGTTTATCCTATTGTTAGCCTTTTGTTTTGTGTTTAGATATGATTTAATGGGGCTTCCATCTTCTTTGTCCACATAGACACACCGAAAGAACCAACTCCACCCCACTGCACCCGTCTCTTCCAAAAGAACACACACTCACACAGTGATATTAATGTGAAAGCCTGTTATGAATAAGATTTGCCCATCGTTGAGATTTACGTGGGAACTTTATGAGTCCTCTATAAGTCATCGCCCGTGATGAATAGAGGTTTTCCTGCATATTTTATGTGTTTACAATTTACATTAAAGAGAGAACTTGTGATATCTGTTGCCTTCGATATCGCCTAGTGCCCCTCACCTCGCATGTAACCTCGCATGGGATCTTGTTGTTGGGTTAGCTTCGATCTCGCCCAGGGCCTCGCCTAGGAGTCACCTCGCATGGGATCTTGTTGTTGGGTTAGCTTCGATCTCGCCCAGGGCCCCTCACCTCGCATGGGATCTTGTTGGGTTGGCTTCGATCTCGCCCAGGGCCTCGCCTAGGACTCGCCTCGCATGGGATCTTGTTGTTGGGTTAGCTTCGATCTCGCCCAGGGCCTCGCCTAGACCTCGTTTGAGACCTCACCGCGCATATTACCTCGCCTCTAAACCTCGCCTACACCTCTGTCTACTACATCTAACGGTTACAAACTAATTTAGTAATAGATCCAATGGATAATATCAAAAGGTTCATTTTGGATAATTTTATAGGCGAGGTTTATTTTCGTAAAGTGTTAGTAGAAAGTGTTCATTTAAGTAATTTACTCTATATAAAAACTAATGTATTTTCTTGTTATTTTGCTAAAAAAAATGTTTAAAAACCATCATTTTCACTGAAAATATTCGATTAATGTCATGTTAAAAGAACTAATTATAATATAATAAATTTGAATTTATAGACTACTACTTAGAGTAGCTACTACTATTACATGCAACTGTTGATACCATACCCATGCACAGTACACAAAAGAACACATTCCAATACACACTTCTAAATCTAGAAACACTATTTCAACATCAACATCAACGTCAAATATCACCGCCGTCATTTGAAGAAGATCTTGCATCTTCTACAAGCAAACTATCTACTTCAACATCATTATTATTACTTTCAGAAGATGATGTACTAATTGTCATGTCATGACACCCTAGTACTAGTACTTCTGATGATGAGGATGTTGAGGGAGACGTGATGCTAGTTGTGGTGCTGCTTCGGCCTACAACTGGTATCGGGTCAGTCAGTGTCTGACCGTCCCGAGGTGGTGTGAATATAACGGGCATGTACTCTTCGGTTTCGCGTGGGAACTTTGAGTTCTTGAAATGGTCCTTTAAGGCATCTAGTCCCTGCAACATCGTGCGTTAGTAAATTCGGAGACCAAAATATCGACAATGTTTTTCGAACTAGCTAGTTTCGGTTTGAAGTAAAACCAACTAGAAACATGTTGGCTATGAAATGTATGAGGGATGTTTTAACTAGACAAAATGTCATACTTTTTTTGGCCCAACAAATGTTGCTATTTTTAGCCTGCCTTCTACTTTATAAGTTTATTTACATTTCCCCCCCCCTAAAATGCGCAATCTCAGAATTGTTAAAAGATCCTAAACTTGTACTAACAAGATGAGGAGGCGGTTTCGGATTTGGACAAGGTTACAACACATAGATTTATTTGTGTTATTCATGTAGTTACTTTGCATTATTGAAGTAACACGATCAAAGAAACAGGCTATATAACCGGTTTAGATAACATACGTATCTTTAATTTGTCCGGTAACTTACCATTAGCACAACTAAGCCAACAGCATGATGCAATAAACGACCCATTATGTTGCTAGCTAAGATACAAACCATCTGTTTCACTGCTATGTAGTTCACTAAACTAATATTTTTTGTTGACAAAGTCATAACTCATAACCACATTTCAAGTGACACAAAAGATAGTTCAATGATCATACTTAAGAAAAAAGAAGATTTGTCACCCAAGATAGTAACGACATTACTATACTATGGTACCATACTTTTATATATGCTGATATGCTTGACATAAAATACAAGTAACGCAAGTTTATAAAAGGTGAAAAATACCTGCAATCTAGCATAAGAAACCTCACAAATTTTCTTGGAATTAAAAACCTCCCAATTTTGATGGTGAAACGCCTTATATAGCCTCCGTGTTGCCTCGGGTGACGTCATGTTCACAAACCCGTATCCTACATTGCATTTGTTCCTGTTACAAATTCACACATTGAGTCATGTTTATTTCCAACCATGAAACAAAAAAATTTCACAACCCTATAAAATGTACAAATTAATGAAAACATACACGAAATCAATTGGTAGATACACGAAATCATACGCCGACAAAGGTTCGTCATCGTCACTAGCCTCGATTTGCTCGTTGGAGTGAATGCAATGGTTGTCCAACATATTTAGCAGCAGCTTCTGACTGCAAAAAGAAAATACAATAAATAATCCGATATTTTCAAATTTCTGTGAAATTTAGCATTTTAACCAAGTTTTCAACAAATTTTGACACAAACCTGTATTTGTTCGGAATGTTTTTTATCATCACGGTTGTTCTCGAATCATGAAAAGTTGAAATAATCCCGTCTTCTTTAAATGAAAACCTTGGATCAATTTTTTCTCGTGTGTTTCGTGATCCTTTCCATTGCTTAGTTGGTATTTGCGGCTGCTTATACAAATTTTTGACATTTTTCTTTAACCCACCATTCGGCGAAATCACATTCTTACCATCTCTGGCACCACCGTAATCACCAACCCTATCTTTTCTACACGGTGGAGACTGAACTCTTACGGGAGTGATTGGAATGAACTTATTTTGCTTGTGATTATGCTTGTGTCCACCGGGACGATTAAACTCAACAAGAACCGGTTTACCATTGATTTTTTTACCTTTCATGTTGGCGACGGCTTTTGAGGCGTCACGAATGTCATAAAACTCAACAAATTTCTGGTTTTTGTTCAATGGATTATCTCTGATTTCCTTTACACACCCTACAAAAGGAATTACTAGACATGAATATTAAAGTAAAAAAAAATTAAAAAGTGAAGAATCTAAAAAACAACAAACATATCAACATCAAAAAGATTTGTGTTCAAATAGACATGGTGAAAGTGACATAACAAGTCAACAAACATGTCCACAACTTTTTGAGATTAAACAATTGGTCTATTACTCTACTATGCATTTAAAGATAAAAATTCTTGTTGCTTATACATCTTTCTTAACAATATTTCCTACAGTATTATTATTAATGCTGATTCAAATAAGCTTACTTCACACATACAAGTTACATAAACAATTTACTTAAACAATCTCAAACACCTCTTACAATTACTCAATTAGCATATATATAAGCAACAAAAGTAAGTTATTTTCCATAATTAAGACATTACTAGAAGGGTACTCCGCGCGTTGCAGCGGCGGGTACCCAGAAATAAAATTTTTCAATGGAATTAATGAAAATGTCACGGGATGTCATTCCGACACCTAAATTTGCTTGGTCACAGCTTTGTGTATCGAGTCGAGTTTTATTGAGTCGAGTCTTGGTCACAAGTTTATGTCCAGGTTAAGATGGAGGGTTGTACATTGTGTTTAAATGATTGTAATATTGGGTGTAGGGGTGTTTTTAATGCTATTAATGTAGAATGGGGGTTGTACATTGCGTTTAAATGATTGTAATATTGGGTGTTGGGTGTTTTTAATGCTACTAATGGAGAATGAGAGTTGACATTGTGTAAAAATAATTGTAATATTGGGTGTAGAGTGTTTTTAATGCTATTAATGTAGAATTCTAAGGAAAGTGGTCTGAATTTCGAATCATGCTAGTTTTTGTTGTATACAATGCTTTGGTTGTTGTAATTATGAAAATGGTTGCTTTAAAGTGTTGTAAACCATGCATCATTTTGTGTACATCTGAATTTTTTGGAAAAAAAGTCCTTGCTCCATTATAAGTAGTATAGATACTATAACAATGGTTAATTTTGCAACAAATAACAAATACTAATAAATGCTTATTTAAAACTCGGTACTAGTAAGGGATGTTTGGATTAGCTTATCAAAAAATTTGATAAGCTCGTAACCTAGCAAAGTTTTGCAATGTTATCGACTTTTGCAAATTCTAACAAGACCATCTGCAATGAGGAGTTTATAAGCAAGTCCGACATGTAGCTCATATGTATAAACCAAGGCCATGTGTATGAACTTCCTAATCACCAATGAAAGAGTTAAATGGTAGGATCTCTATACCTTTCATAATAACTAGTTAATAAGAGTCCAACAACCATACTATAAGACAATCACACACACCCCTAAAGGTAAATGGAATGCTTCCGGAAAGACTAATGATGTAAATTTTTATACCGGAACTATCGGTTTATAAAAAATTTAATGTGGCATCATGTGCTAATCTCATTGGCGTCTATCGCGATATCTAAGCCATAATTTCGTATAATGCAAAATTTTGCCCAAAATGCAAAACATAAATACAAACATTATGAAACTCGAAACTGTATATAAGTTAAAAAAATAGTTACCATAAGCTTGAAAAACATCTCGAACGACGTCGTACCCCACACCATAATCCAAACCACTAACAACAACAGTCCCTTGATTATACCCATCGGGAATCCCCCCACTCACCGCGAAAACCCCAACAAATTCAGCCCATATTACCTTCCCATCAACCAACCCAGGCGCCGCGAAATCCTCACAACCAAATGACCTGAAATAAAAGGTGGAATTTAAGACTCGTTACTTGATCACGAGTCAAGTTGGGTACATATTAAGGTGACAATTGTTATTTAAAAAATTCTGACATACATAAGTTGTTCTTAGTTTCAAAATAACAAACAACTAAATATACCATCCTCGATCATTGCATGTTTTTAATTACTAAACGTAGCTTTTGAGGCAAGTCAGGCAACAAATAGCAAAATCCTAAAATGGTCATATAAGCAGTAAATGTATACTTCATATGCATTAAAGATTGGAGTAATTAATTTCCAAAAAAGATAAAATGCGATTGTTAAAACAGTTAAATCATTAACTAAGGGAGTATTTGTTTATGTTTAGATAGCGAGTTTATGACTTATTTGTTTTTCGGCTTATGTTTCACAAGCTCTTTTTCTAATATTCTAAAACTTTTCGGCTTATATAAGCCAGATAAATTTCACAAATAAGCAAAAAAAATAAGCTTATGAAACATAAGCCAAGAACCAAATAAGCCAAAAGCCCGGTACATAAGCTTAAACAAATACCCGAACCTTCCTAAGTCAACTTTTTTTTTTTTTTTTTTTTTTTGGGCAAACTAATAGTAACAATTATCCAACGGGTCTATAGCGTAAAAAAATAATAAAAAAATAAAAAAACTATTTTCATATCTTATTTTTTGACAAAAAAATGTTTATAAAAATATAATGAAACCCAACAGTTAGCCGCATATACCTGAAACCTTCGAAATGTTTCCTTAGCCTAAACTGCTGTTGCATGTGTTGTTGTTGGATTTCCGACAAAGCTTGAACAGCATGTCGTAAGTCATAAAAATGGACTGTCACTGTTCCAGTGTGGATTCTTTCCATTTGTACGGCTCTTATGTCTCCAAACACTTCTAGGTTTTTTCGGATTGTGGACTCGCTGGTGGTGATGCTGATGGGTGATATGAGGAGGGTTCTTGTTGGCTGTGGTGGTGGTGGTAGTGACAGTGGTAGGATCATTGTTGGTGGCGGCGGTGGATGGTGGTGGTGGTGGTAAGTTGGTCGGAATTCTTGGGCTGTTGGGTTTAAAGGTGGTGGCAGAATGTGTGCTCCGGTGGTTTTCATGGTGGTTTATGGTGCTAGTGTGTGTGTGTGTGTTTTTAGTGTGTGTTATGGTGTTTTAGTGTGTGTGTGTGAGAGTTTTGGGAAGAACAAAAAGGGGTTTGAATAGTTTTTATGGATTTACATTTAGTTTAGAAAAAACTTTAGAATGATGGTATATGAAATCTTTGCATGTTGTGATATAGATAATGCAAGTTAGCTGGTATGAAAAGAAATAAATACGAGAATAGTAAAGAGAGAAAATGATAGAATTGTGACACAATGATTTATAGTGTTTTGGCTACAAAGACACATTTTTTTCCCGTACTCTACTCCTCGAGTGCCCAACGCGATAGTTCTTAAGCACTATGTTAACAAGCTCCTTTAACCGGCGGAGAAACCTCACAACATCGCTTACATTTTTTTCCGCTACTAAGCTAAATATCGGGTCCTTTACACGAAATAACCAATCCAACACAACTATCACAACTAGTTTATGAATACAAGAGGATGTATTAACAACAAGAAACAACTCAGTGGGCTTGAGGTGATGAAGAAGTCGAGCAAACTCTTCTTTTAAAGAATGGATGACTTGTATGCAGAAACATGATCTCGTCTTGATTTCGTCTTGTAAGAAGAACCTTGAGAAACACAAGAGAAGGAAAGCTACAAGAATGATCTTATGATCTGAGGTTAGAGAGATATAAGAATGAGAGAAGAGATAAACAAGAATGGGTGAGAAACAAAGGAAAAATGGCTCACTATTTATAGCAGTGTTCTAAAAGGCGCGCCAAGGCACGAGGCGTAGCCTCGCCGATACAAAATGGACCTTGGCGGTAGTTCTAGGTGTAGCGTGGGATAAGGCGTGAAAAGGCGTGGCGCCATTTTTAGAAGCATTTAGGAGATTCACGGACTTGGGCTTAAATTTCTAGTATTTCGGCTATTTCCTTCTTGGGGGTCATAATTTCAAAACTTAATTCCTAAATGGGCCTCGTATTTGAGCTTGACTATTTGGATTTGGGCTTTAGTATTTGAAATTGCTCTTAAAAAATGATATAAAATTACAAATACATAAATCTATAAATATGTTTTTTGCCGCTTTAAGCACGCCTTAAGAAACGCAAAGGCTCGTAAGGCTTTGAGGCGTGACTGTGCCGCCACGTCACGCCGCACGTTATTTATAACCTTGATTTATAGACAAAATGGTTCACTGTTCAGCCGGTTCCGCCGGATCCCTTACCGCAGGGATCCGACCAGTGTAATCCAAGGGTATCGAACTTTAGGTTACACTTTCGGGTTTTGGGTTATAGGTTATGGACTATGGGTCATGGGTACCCAACATTATGTCATGCATGATGAAAAGCATACTTTGTGTTATGGGTTATGGACTTTAGGCCATGGGTCATGGACTTTGCGCCATGAGTCGTGAACTTTACCTAACTTAATGTCATGCATGATGCAATGAACATGGGCCATGGGTTTTGGGTCATGGGTCATGGGTTTTGGATTACCCAACACATTTACATACATTTTTATTATTACAAACAAATACACAACTAAATAAATGTAAATAAGTAGTAAAGAACAAATGTAGTAACATGTAATCTTTAGATTTGTACTTAATATAATTGTATGGTTGTTATCGACAAAACTTAAAGAGATCGAGAAATATTAATAAACGTTTTTACGGTTTATTTGTATAAACAGGTTCAATAGTTGGAATTGTTCAATAGCTGATCTCGCAAGCGGCTGCTTACTTATAGTCTTAGGGCTTGTTTACTTTTTTTCTTAGCTAAGGGTTATGTGGGTCTCTTTTCCATTAATACCTCTTAGTGTGGCGGAGTAATAAATTCACTCTCTAGTGATAGAGACTATTTAAAAGAAATATATGGGCCCAAATTAAAAAAAAAAAAAAAAAAAAAAAAAAAAACAATATAAAAGACACAAGTGGTGATTAAGATGTTATAACAAAATAAAAATAAAAGGGCCCTTATTTAAGTTTAATACTTAATTTATAAGTTATACTCCCTCCGTCCCATATTAAGTGTCCATATTTCATTTGCACAAAATTTTAGGGAATCCCACTAACTACACTCTCCACCAATCAAATATCATCTTTACCCACTAAAGTTTTTTCTCATTGGTTGAAATACAACATGGACACTTAATTTGGGACATTTCAAGATTCCATTGTGGACACTTATTATGGGACGGAGGGAGTAATATTTATGAATTAAATTTACATAGTGGTGGAAAGCAAGTGAGCAACAAGCTGCGCCGCTAGCACTTTTTGAATTGCAAAACTAATTCTCTTAAAAACGACATTTGTGGATCTAGGTGTTACAAAATTACTATGCATAGCACGTTTAACTCTATTGAGTAGCTCCACTGCCTCATGTGCAAGAAAACCAAAAGTATCAAACGCGAAAGGAATAAAAACATGTTGATTTTCAATGCACGCTTTCTCGTGTTTTGCCACTTTGTACGAGGCGGCTTACAAAGCAGCCTTTCCTACTGTAAAACCTCGGCTACTCAACCCCACAAGAGGAGAAACCCCGGTTAGATCCACACACGCATGTTTCCCTCCAACCCACCGAAAAACCAAAACGTTTGCCGGTCTGAGTGTGGATCTTCCATCCATTGGGTCAGTCAAAAAGTTCACAGGCGTTTCTTTCTTGACAGAGATCCCGGCACGCCTAAATATGTCAAAAAGGACGTCCCTAACCATATCATGCTTGTACTTGAAGCCCGGGAGCTCCTTGCAATGAACCACATGTTCCCCAAAGGAATCCAAACATGCCTTGTGACAAACTGGGCGTATCTCATCAACCGGAAATAAAGGGATCATAAGGATAGTACGATACTAAAGGATAGTACGATATTCCACCGGTGACATATGTTGACCTAGCCCGTCTATGGGGATAGCTAGAGGAAAATCCTGAGCATGTGATGCCTGTATACACTCAAAAATACTTAATTAAATTCAATAAGTAATATACCTCGTTTATCGTAATATATTTATATATATAAGGTATACAAGGTAATCTTAAAAGAGGGAAATCTAGTTATAGTTTTAGTATATCTTTAGTTGCTCGGTGAATTAGGGTGAAAATAATAGAATTCTTGATCGGCTTGAATCGCTTCATGTTGCAATATTCAATTTGTAATAGAGCTAGTATATTTCAGTTATTTGTTGTTTGTTGCTCTTTTTCCGGTTTTTGGGAAATGTCCATCACACTTTAAAGTTGCTTGCATTGTAAATATTGTTTGGAGTAATATATTTCACATTTTCAAAAAAAAGAAAAAAAAAAGAAAAAAAAAGAAAAAAAAAGAAAAGTAAAATAGCAAGTGCTTAAAAGATTTATTTCATTAGAATAATTAAATAAATCTTTTACCTTTCGAAGACACGTCCAAGAAAAATTAAATTATTACTCGACTTCTTATAAGTTTACTCAATGAAATACATTGATATTGATTGATAAAGCCATACAAATTCTACCATGTATGCATGCGTTTCCAAGTTTTAGGGGAAAAATTATTACTTAAATAAAACCCATCTGGTTTTACCAACCAATCACAATATTGGGTGCCAAAAAAATTTCCATCGTAACAATAATTAAAAACCTTAAAATTAAAAAGACCAATAGTTGCATACTTTGATCCCCACCAAAAATCGCCTTGCCAATATGTGCCAATACCTACTTCAAAGTCCCAGTTAATATCTTGATTGAAAGCAAGTGTGTAATTCCCGTAATCATGTCCTTTTCTTTTAAAGACATGAACCGTGATGTTTTCTGGAATGCCGTTGGTGAGTTGTGTCTGAAAATTAGGAAGTTTTATTTGTGGAGAAGCATTACTGAATGAAAGTGTTGCAAGGATAAAAAGAGCATAAATGATCAAATTCATGTTTGATGGGTGTGATGTGGTATTTGTTTGTATTTTACATGTCTCAAATGTATGTATTTATATATAGATGTTAGAAAACTTTATTGATGTAATATGATCTCGTTAGTATAGATAATAATATTACTGGTATATATTTAAGTTAATTTTATGTTCATTTATTGTGCATTAAATATATAATTACTTTAAGTTTCAACCGGGCAATGTTTAATACAAATATAAAAAGAAACTTTGACTTTATTAAATAAAAAATAACATATATTTAAGTTAATTTTTAAGTTCATTTATTGTGCATTAGATGAATAATTACTTTAAATATGGAAAAAAAAAAAAAAAAAAAAACAGATTATTTAATGCACCTTAAGCATTGCCTAGCGGGAAGTGTTTAGCAAAACCCTTACATATCTTAACTACTTATAATAGAGAAATGGTCAATGTAAAATGTTGAGTTTTCAACATGATCAATGTTCATTGAAACCTGATATTGATGGAAACTAAATTAATGTAATACAACTTTCTTCTATACACGTCCAATATAATGTAATACAGCTTTGATGAAAACTAAATTACTCCTTATAATGGAAACTACAAACCAAACCGGCAATAAGTGAAAGTCCAATATGTTGTATGAGGAAACTTAAAATGTAAATTATATAAGGCCAATTAATGACCCCATTAAAATTTAAAGCTTAATGAAACGTAAATTATAATTGCAAAATGAGAAGACTTGAAACTGAAATTATTAATATAGGAAACACACTTAATGAGTGTCAGCTCTTAATTACTTCAATAAATGTTTATATAATATAATACCATAATGTATGGAGTAATGTTTATCGTGTGAATTTACTACTTTGGACATTCATAATATGACAACCATTCTATAGGATTCTTAACCATTAACTTTTTTTATGATAGACAATGTAATGCATTTGATCATTGGTTGTGCAACATGTTACAAGATCAAGGGTTATATCTTAGCATCATGTATCAGGGTTTTAGTCGTGCGTTATGTTGATTACGGAGAAGATTGGTTACACTTGAAAGCCATAAAATAAAGTAATTAGATGGTGCAAACCACCTATTGAAGAGAGAAGATTAATATAAGTGTGTCGTATAATATTTTTGTGTTTAAATGAGTATTAAATATTAATGGTAGAAAGTTAGTGGTTAGGGTAAGGAAGGTGGTGACTCCTTCACCATCTTTACCATATACTTCAAGTCTAAGAATTAGTAATAACGTTTTTAACTTTTAAGTGTCGAATTAAACTTTGACCACGTTGTTTTCTTTTTCTAGAATGGTTGTGTTGCATCAACTTTTTCAATAAGACATAGTGCTTGTATGTAAAGTGTTATTATAATATATTCTAAAAATGATTGTGTGTACTGTAGCAACAGTGCACATGGAAGTTTCGTTGTTGCCCCATTTTAGTCCCCGAGGTTGGTGGTCAAGTGCGAAGTTAGTCCTTAATAGTCTTTAACGGTCGTTATCTAACATGTGTAGGGACCAACTGTGCAACAGGATGCCACGTTAAGGGACTGAAACTGAAAATTCATTTGCTACAGTACCAAACAGTGCAGAATAGTACTGCTACAGTTTCAAACAGTACCAAATAGTGGCTGGTACTGTTCCTAAGAAATTTACGCTTTTAGTCCCTCGATTAGCTGTAAATTCCACCGTTAGTCCTCCGTTAGCCATTTTTTTTCAAATTTAGTCCTTACTAAAAAAAAGTATATCATTTTATTTCGAGTTTATATTTAACACAACAATCCCGCAGCAAAGCGCGGATGCCCCGGCTCGTTTCTATATATGAATTGGATAATCCTTTTTGTTTTCACAAGCCGAACTATAGTAGTCATACCTGATAGGATGACACATACCGAGTCAAACACCATAATGGCCAAGAAATATGGATAGCACACTATTGTAGATAAGTATCGGGTTAGTTCATGTTTAGAATATGTTGTTAGTTTCAGATCATTAATTCAATGGTTATGCAAAGATAAGTTATTATGGATTATGAAAAATATTTAACGTGTGTTAATATTCTAATTTTGTCAAAGGAAAGAACTAAGTTGTATAATCTAGTTGAGAATAGTTTTAGTTAATTCATTGCTGGAAAAGGTTCAGGTATATTACAAAATTGAATTTGTGGCAATCTTGTTAGGAACGAATGTGTGCTTAACATAAATTGTATTACATGGAGTAAATTTCACGAGAAGAAAATTTAAAATGAGATGATTTTTAAGGAGACATAAGGCTAGACACAATAGATCAGAAAAAAATCGGTTGAGTTGCATGGTGACCGATGTTGACATCAGTTGAGGCCTTTGTGGTGGATTTGTCATACATCGGTCGAGGAAGGAAAAACACAAAAGTCGGTCTAAAACTTGATCGATTTTCACAAAACACAAACAAACAACTTGGTGTTTTTCTCTTGTGCTTTTTTTTTTTTTTGGTCATCGACTGTGACAACTTGGTCATGTCTGATCATTGAAGAGAAAAAGCTGATGTGACAGGGATGACCCGAGTCACCACTGTGCCCAGCCTAACATGTTATCACTATTTATTTTCACAATATATTTTGTTTTGTTTTGTTTTTTTCCGACTCTACAATACATTTCACGAATTATCGTGGTAATTGATTGAGGGTGCAAATAGTAATTTTGAGTGCCATATTACAGTCTGACTCCATGATACGATTTTGTTTTACTCGATGGCAGCCCCTGAGAAAGGGTTCAGGACCACATATTTTTCCAAATAATTTCTTATTTTTTCATTAGGATTTTTTTTTTTTTTTTTCTTTCTTTCTTATAGATAATTTTGCCAACTTATGGCAAAGGATCCTTAATACGAGTCTACCACTGCAAATGTATAACCAAATGGTTACATTGACTTAACATATACTGTAATTGAAATACAATAATAGATAAAGCAATATTATTAGCTTAGTTGGTTAAAATTCAAATGTACAGAAATTTAGCAAGAAGCTTTTTGTGTTCCCCAATCCATAAGCACATTATCTTGGGACCTACTATATACCTACATGTGTTGTGTAAAAATATTTGCATAAGATTAAAGTCCCTTTTTATGGCCTACAAGAAAAGTACGTGAAAGGGATGTCTTTTTGCCAGCAAAAGCCATTTCTGAGGTGATGTCAGTGCCCGCTCTTAAAATCATCCATACCTCTCAACCAACCAATAATATTATTTCACCCCACTCACACTTTTTTCATATCTGCCAACCCTTTTTTAGTAGCAACCATACTTTTTTCATACATCCCAAAAAATACCCCTCAACAGTCAAAAAATACCCCTCAACAGTCAAAAAATTGCAACGTTCACTTCATACCTCCGAGGCATACTTCACCGTTGGAGCAAACCTCCCAACCAAACCGCTGGAGTGGTGGCGGTATTCCCCGGCGGTTTGGGGCAAACCGTTGGCCACCCCGCTCCTATTGCCACCACCCTTATGTTACCTTCAAGACATTATATGCAAGTATGCAACTATCTAACCCTCAAACTCGAGGCAAAAAAAAAAAAAATTGTGACATAATAATCAATGAATTGAGATCAATTTAGATACCATATTTAGCATAAATCTAATGAATGAATTTTAGTAATCCATTTTCTTATCAAAATTAATAAAAAAAAAACTATTTTTCAATTTTTTTTAAAGAACATATCTTGCAAATGATAAATCTTCAAACTACGAAAAATACACCATTGCTACGAGAATTAAATTATCTTTCTATAGATATGCACTTCTATATACTTTCGATATTTTTTTTTTCAAAATTGCCGACGAGAAAAATCATATGTGATTTCTAAAAATCACATGTGATTTGTAAAATTCACATGTGATTCATTTTAAAAATCACATGTTATTTTTTTAGTCGTAAATTTTGAAAAAAAAGAAAAAGAAAAAATCAAAAGTGCATATCTATAGAAAGATAATTTAATTCTCGTTGAGATTATATGAAAGTTTGTTTGTTTTGTTTTTGTTTTGTTTTGTTTTTTTTTTTTTTTTTTTTTTTTTTTTGTTTTTTGTTTTTTGTTTTTTGTTTTTTTTTGTTTTTGTTTTTTTTTTTTTTTTTTTTTTTTTTTGGATAAAATAATGAATATGATTGATATATTGATCTTTTCTCAATAATCAATTCACAGAAAACTCATTTCGGGTAGAGTATGATTTCTTCTCTTTTTGGAAAAGATATAAATTTATAAGAATTGATAAATTGGTATGAAGTAAGTTCGAACTTAAATGTTAAAAAAATTTTGTTACAATTAATAACACTTGCCTTTAAATTAGTAAAAAGTAGAAGTCTAGCAATATAATTGGAAAACAAGTTAAACTTGGTTACCTCAAATGAAAAAAATTTAATGATTCTCTAAGACAGGAAAGACTTTTATAAATGGTTGTTACTTCTAGAGTAATATCATTGCCCTTAAGACCTTAATTATACCGATAGTATAATTTTCACTCATGATTCATTTTCATATAAACTTTGCATCATTACTTTTCTCTTTTAGTCACTCGCCATTAAATCCCCGTAGTTCTCACTTAACAATAATCTATATCCCGATACTTGCAACCATGTGTGACCCATGATGACCACATCGGCTCTAACGTGTGAGCCACGGCTCGATTACAAGCAACCTTATAGTTATTTATTTTTTATTGCACTGTTAGACAAAAAAAAAAAAAAAAAAAAAAAGAAAAAAAAAAAAAAAAAGATGCAAAACAACATTTTAAGTATGTAGTCTCTAATAAGTTATTTATTTATTATTATTATTATTATTATTATTTTGGCTATATTTTCGTACACGAAATAAATATTTATTGTTTTATAAGAATCTTTTATTCGAAAGATAGTGATGTCGTGTCATCGTCTTAAAAATTTTCAGCCTCACGGTTTCACTATCTTATTCCGATTCACAAGTCAAAACTAAATAGCAGAACCATCCATTAAAAAAACTCGAAACCAACACTTAACCAACGGGATAACAAATAGTACAAACACAAATTTTTAATATACATCACCATAACTAGAGACATTGATTCCCCAAGACCATCCTTGTATGTTTGTCCTTGTAACAAGGATTCATGATTCATTTTTAGATAGTTTTGCATCTTTATTTTTCTCTTACAATCACTCACTAATAAACTCCATGTTATTCTCACTCAACAATAATCTATATCCTCTTATTTATATCATAAGCACACACAAACATCCCTAGTCACACACACAAAATGGCAACAACGTTTTAAGTATGATATTCTCTAATAAGTTGTGTTTTTTTGCTATATTTTGTACATGAAATATTCTAGTATTATATTACAAGAATCTTTTTTTACAAAAGATAGTGATGTCGTGTCAATGTCTTACAAAATTTCAGCCTCACAGTTTCACTATCTTATTCCGATTCACAAGTTAGAGCTACGCAGTATGCAGAACCATCCATTAAAAAAAACTCGAAACCGACACTTAGGTAAGGAGATAATAATTGTTACAAACACAAATTTTTAATATACATCACCATAACTAGAGACATTGATTCCATAAGACCATCCTTGTATGTTTGTCCTTGTAACAAGGATTCATGGTCGCACTAGCACACAAACTAATTAGTGGTGCACCATTTGTGTCTCAAGGTGTTCACATTGGGACTCGAGTTTTTGACGTACGTGTGGGTGCGTGGGTAATGTCAAAAGGTTAATTCATGTTAATTGGATTCTATGTTGATGTTTTCTAGCAAATTGAAAATTAGACCAACGCTATATTCAAGAATGGTCTCAATAGTTTATTAGACCCAATGTGGTCGTATGTACTTAATTTCAATTAGTCTAGATATTGGTGTACCGACTAGGTTGATGTCAAGTTTTGTTACTAAAGAATATTAACTTAATAATGCATGTCGAGATAGAATTATATTGTTCGTTTTGAAAGTTTAGTAGGCTAAAATGGTGCCTGTGTTTTAACAATTAAACGGCAAATTGGCATTGAGGCAAATGTGATCACTAATTCAATAACATATATCTCGTTTTGACAGGAATACAGGATCGAGCATTTTGTTGTTGTTATAAATAAATGTATAAAAGTGGTAAGCAACGTATCGAAATATATACAGAGTTCATGTAATTAAAAAAGGTTTGAATTTATATGAATTCACACGTCATGATTATGAGTTACTAAATCTCTTATCTAGCCCCTCCGAATCAAGAGTGTAAACATCACACTAATTCACACACATGAACAACATACACTAAGCTAGTTTATTAACTACCAACATTTTCCTTTTTAAACCAATGTGGGACTAAATGAGTTTTATTGAACAACAACTATACCATATACATGGTCATCATAGAGATCACTTTTCTTTCAAAGCTACTCGAATAAATAATACTCTCCTCGTCTCAAAATTATTGTCAGAAAACAAAAAATAAAAAGTTTAATAAAAGCGGGGTTACTTTTATTTTCAACATCTAAAATAGAATACTCTTACAATAAATTCTTTAGTTTTTACTTAAAAAAGAAAATTGGACTATTATTATGAGACGGAGGGAGTACCTATTTGTTTTAGAATTTGTAGATAATTCTGTCTATATATCGCGAAAAAGAAATATGGACTATTATTATGAGACGGAGGGAGTACCTATTTGTTTTAGAATTTGTAGATAATTCTGTCTATATACGTAATGATAGTTTTGGATCAAATAAAGATGACTATTCTTTTAACATTAAAAACTGAACAAAATCAAAGTTGTGAATTTATTATCTATGTTTTTGTAATGATAACTTGAAGTTTTATACATGTTTTATTATTATTATTATTATTATTATTATTATTATTATTATTAGATTAAAAAAAACGAAAGAAAAGTCTAGCAAATCGCTAGAATAAACAATAATACAATGGATGTTTAAGTCATTCAACCCAAGAGATTTTACTCTTTGAGTTTCGATGCTTTAACCAAAAAAACAAATACAAAATAATATTCAATACTAAATCTCGTTTGAACATTCTACCGGAAGCAAATGTCACTCAATTTCTGTACCTTCATAACATCCAACATGTTGTCAACCCTATAACTTCCAATCTCACCCGACTATTGCTAACATTTGGAACCTGATTACACCATGATACCCGATGAGCATAGGAATCGATCTCTGGCATATGAACTTGACACCAGCGAACTATCTTCGACCAAACCTCTTTCGCAAGATTACATGTAAAGAGCACCTGAGAAATGGTTTCCATACCCGTTCCACAACAAGGACACGAAATTGCTTCTATTTCCAAACCTCTCCGAGACAAGTTATATCGAGTTGATAATCGGTCCATCATAACCCGCCAACCAAAGATATTGACCTTCCTTGTAACAAAAGGACACCATCTAGTATCAATGAAGAACATAAGTTCTTCTCTTGAAAACGTGTTCGATTAATGTTATGAGTTAGTTAAATGATTATATTCAAAGGCAACAAAGTGGCCTTTTATAAATAAATATTTAAAATCTAAGATCGTATATGAGTTTCAGATGTTTTCCAACAATTGAAGTTCAATTTCTATTTCGTTCATTGAACTCCCGTAGCAGCAAAGCATCTGAAACATCATATTGTTCTAGACACATCTCTTTCATGTATATAACCAAGTTACCTTTCATGTGCACTAATGCAATTATATAAGAATATCCAATTACAAGTGACATGCAGGTAAACGGGCCACAAGCTGCGCCACTACCCCTTTTTGTATTGCAAAGCCTACTCTATTAAAAATAAAATATTGACCCTTAGCAGCCGGAGAGTTACTTTGCACAACTTTCTTCACGCGATCGAGGAGCTTGATTGCTTGGGGGGCTATCGCCCCAAAGGTATAAAAAGCGAAGGACACAAACACATATTGGTTCTCTAGACAAGCCGCTTCATGTTTATCCACTTTTTTGCTATCGGCTTTCAAAAGTGTCTGCCCCGCCACAAAAACAGAATCCCGGAGTCCCACCAACGGGGATACCCCAGTAAGGTCAATGCACGCATGCTTGCCTTGCGCCCATCCAAACAAAAGAATGTCCGCTGGCCTCAAGGTGGACCGCCCGTCCAATGGGTCCGTCAAGAAATTCACGGGAGCCTCTTTCTTAGCTGAAATCCCTGCCCTTCGTAGCACATCCCATAGAACATCTCTAACCAAGTCATGTCTGTATTTAAAGCCTGGCAGTTCCTTACAATGTAGGGCGTGTTCTCCAAACTTATCCATGCATGCTTTTTTACAAATCGGACACGGTTCGTCGACGGGAAACATGGGAATCATAAGCCGGTATTTGAGGACAGCCCGATATTCGATAGCCGACATGTGTTGCCCGAGTCCGTCAATTGGGAGGGCACTGAGGAAATCTTGAGCATGGGTCCCTTTGAGGCATTCAAACACCGCTTTCTGGCGCGAAGACATGTTAAACTCCTCCATAGTCTGCATGGCTTTACAGTTAAACGCACTCGCCAAGATTTTTTGAGGTTTTTTTGGGGCGGTGTCTTTATCCATAAAACCGCCCAGCTCTACATTGGGGAGAGAGCTGCTAATGTTGTCCAGTGCGAGCTTGTAATCATCGTCCATCCCAACCATACTGCTGTTCCTTAGAATGCAATTAGAGTTCAGTTTCTAACAATAAATAAATAAATAAATAAATAAATAAAATGAATCACATTAGTTTATATATATTATTGTTCTTATGTAATACAGATACATGCATTTTCGCTATCCTAATTTGCATTATTTGGTCTCATTTGCAAAAGACTTTTATCGTTTGGAGCTACTGTGATAGGTGATATTGAGTTTTAAAGCCAATGCAGTTGGATTTGAGATTATTTATTGACTACTCTATCATACGCAACACACCGACATGTTTCGACAATACGAAATCGGTTGGTTCGAGCCCTCAAGGAAACTCAGTTTCATACTTTCAATAGTTGGGCAAAAATAATCATTAACAAAAGAGTGTATTCAGTCCATTTGCTAATTTACTTGAGGTGAGTTATTTTGATTTTCTCATAAGGTGTTTTTGGCATTGTCATGTAACCTTATCAGTTATTTACACACAAGTTTCAAAATTAATTATTGTACTAAAAGTATGTACCACTTAACAAATTGCCAAATTGGATTATATGAAACTGATAACGAATAAGTTGAAGCATACGATGGTCATTTAAAAAAAAAGTTTTGAATTTGTATGAATTC